>JANFCV010000095.1:1800000-2161258 GCA_024500475.1 Phthorimaea operculella | reverse complement strand
AGTAGCTACTATCACGCCTGCCATGCATAGAGCGGACCGATGGGTCGGTCCGGGGCGGTGAATGTTTAGTTTTAGTATAAAATGTGCGCGCGGTGCTGGCAACACGGCTATGTAATCTTGTCACGTCCTCTGCCGTCGCCCGCATCGTGGATGCGAAGTTTAATTATAAATAAGTAATTTAGTGTGCTTTCGGTTTTCTGTGTGGTTTTCCTGTTCGTTGGGGAAGTGAACAAAGTGATTTTTGGTACCGGCTTTTTGATTTAGGCCAACGTGGACGCCGGTAACAAAACCTAAATTTGAGTCGACGCTCGCGACGCGGCTGCCGATAGCAATAAATTTTTTGATTGTTTACTTGATTGGGGCCCAACGGGGCCGATTCCTCATTCGGAGAGGAATCTTTAGTTGTTTTGTGTTGAAAACATTGTTGATGTCGAACTGTGAACTGAGTGAATGGTGGAGTGATGAACTGAGGTGAAGCCAAAACTGTCGGAGGGACGGAGTGCCACACGAGCTGGTGCCCGGGTGCAGTAAGTCTAGTACCTAAGTCCCAATCCAAAAGTCTTCCTCAAACCTGATACCTATTTTTCCTAAAAACTAGACTTACAAGGAAACGACGGCGTCATCGTTCGCTCGGTAAGCAATTCGTTGCTGGGCCCTGTTTAAGTAGATTTTGGAAACAAGAATTTCTCGGCCGGAAACTTTCCGGAGCAGAATTCTCTCATTAAATTTATTTTATTTAGCTATAGTAAAGAGCACTACGAATCGTAGTCAAATGTTGTGCCGGGCTGATCGACCATTTAGTTTTAGATTTTAAGATAACTTTAATTTGCTTCCTGCGCTAAGATCAGCTTCGAATCAAACATCGTCATTAAATGCATTCACTCTAATTCGTGATAATGCATCGGCGTTAGTATTTTGGGAACCTTTCTTATAACGTGTCTCATAATCAAACTCCTGTAAACGTAGTCTCCATCGACTGAGTTTAGTGTTGGGTTCTTTTAGAGAATCTAACCATGCCAAAGGTTGATGGTCTGTAAATATAGTGAATTTATTGCCGTAAAGGTATGGTCTGAAGTACTTTACAGCCCAAACCACAGCTAAAAGCTCCTTCTCTATGGTGCTGTATCTAGCTTCAGTATCTGACAAGGTGCGACTGGCATATGCCACAGGTCTATCTGAACCTATCGGACCTTGTGACAAGACGGCTCCCAGGGCAAAATTTGATGCATCAGTGGTAAGCACAAACGGTCTCGAGAAGTCCGGATACTGAAGGATAGGAGCATTAGTTAAAAGTTTCTTTAAAGTTTCAAAACTGTTCCTATATTCGTCATTAATTACAATTTTCTGACCCTTTTTTAAGCATTTTGTGAGCGGTCTAGCTATCTTAGCAAAATCTCTTATAAACTTCCTATAATATCCAGCCAAACCCAAGAAACTTTTGATTTCTGTTACGGTTTTGGGTATTGGATATTTTAGTATCGCGTCAATTTTATCAGTGTTGGGTTTCAGACCCTCACTGGTTATAGTGTGCCCAAGGTACAACACTTCTTTACGTAAGAAGTGGGATTTGTCAAGTTGTACCTTAAGGTTGGTTTCGCGAAATCTGTCAAAGACGGCTCTAAGTTTCTGAATATGCTCCTGAAGACTTTTTGAAAATATGATGACATCGTCTAAGTAGACAAGGCAATGTATTCCTTGGAGTCCTCTTAGTACATTGTCCATTGTCCTTTGGAATGTGGCAGGAGCCGTTTTGAGACCAAAAGGCATCCTGTTAAACTCATAGTGGCCAAATGGCGTGCTAAATGCAGTTTTTGGTCTGTCAATCTTATCTACCTCGATTTGATGATACCCACTTGCCAGATCCAGGGTTGTAAAGTACATGCTGTTACCCAACATATCAAAAAGATCGTTTATATTTGGCAAGGGATACTTGTCATCGGTGGTGATATCATTTAGACGCCTATAATCCACTACCATGCGCCACTTTTGTTTGCCAGAAGCATCCATCTTCTTAGGCACCAAATGGACTGGGGCACTCCAGGGTGAGTGGGACTCTCTAATGACGTCATCCTTTGTCGTGTTACCCAGGTTCCTAGAGGCACCGGCACTCAGGGAACCGAGGTAACCGCAGGTGTAACTTAGTAGCTAGGTAATGTAGAGTGATCTCGCTAGCACGAGTGCCTGTGGCCCGCACTCGCTGGGCATCCGTGGAGCGTAGGGCGCAGACCGAGGACTGGTTCGGAGGACTTGAGTCTTCGGCGCGGAGACCACGACGTAATGCGCTTCGGCAGACATAGTTGCAGACTTGCTGTATTAGATTTTCTTGTCAGTATTCGTACTCTTGAGTATTTGCTGAAGTCTTCAGTGGCTGATCAAAAACTGTCCGGTTGGCAGCGGGGCTTTTGTATGCTTGCTAGGTGTTCGAGAATGTTCCAGTCTTCATTCTGATTTCAATTTCAAAACCTTGAGATTTGTCAGTGGCCAGTCTTCCAGCAAGTTGCCAGTGTTGATGGTGGAGGTTTGTTGCCCTGATGATGTAGTGGTTTGTCCAGGCGACGAGGGCCGTCCGGTGGCTTCGGAGGTCGGAGGTCTCGTTTCAGGAGGAGAAAGAGTGCCAGCGCGAGATAATTTAGAATCAAGTACCAGGAGGTCAGAAATAGGAAAAGGTAAAGGCTATAGTATAATAACTTTTAATAGAGAACTACGCGGCTCTATGAGATAGCCGTCAAAGGTGAGACGTTGACATTCTGTCAGTAGTAGTAAATAATCATGTCAACAAAAAACAATGAAAATATGAATAGATTTATCAGAAGAAAATACCGAAAATACGCGTAAAACGCTATACCTTTAACATTTTCTCCACCTGCCTCTTGATTTCCTCAGTTTGGGAAGGTGGTAGCCTATAAGCTCTAACATGTACTGGATCTTCGTGTTTTGTGCGAATTTGGTGTTTCACCTGATTAGTAAAGGATAAAGGAATATCTTCGCAATAAAACACGTCTTTATACTCCCTACAAATGTTTTCTATAGCCTTTCTCTCTTCTGCATTCATGTGATCGAATTTTAATTTTCCTAAATTGTCTGTAAGTAATTTTTCTACATTTTGACTTTCCGTAAAATTTACTCGGCTTTCTACATTACTATCATAAGGTTCTACTTTAAAAGGGGCAGTAATCGTCAATGTCTGCTCATCCTCAGTTAAGTTTTGTATGACTGTACTAGCATAACCGTCTCTACAGCTCACTAATGCTGAAGGCATCCTAACCCCCTCTGTGAATTCTACAAAATTCAAAATTCCTTCTCCCCACAGCAAGTTAACGGGAAGTTTGACCCTTAACTCACTACGAGGCGGCAAATCGAACGTCTCTCTCATGGTAACAGTATTAGATAACTTTGGTGGATTATAAATCATCGGTATTTGTGTGGATTTTGTATAAAAAGTGTCAGTATCAAAACAAACTTTGCCTCTCAGTAGTTTCATTAAATCGCTACCTATCAATCCATCGTACCTATCGTCCACATTGTAAACATAAAACTTGTACTTAATATTTGATTTGAATATAGTCGGTAAAGTAATGGTGACGACTTCATTATGCCTACTGCAAGCGTGAGTACTGACAACTTCAAAGGGCTCGTAATGTTTAAACTGTTTGAAAAAATAATCAGCTATTTTCGGGCTAACAAAACTTCTCGAGCTTCCCGTATCTAACATGAACACTGATTGCAAGTCTGGTATTTTTATGTGAGGTAAGTTTCGACGACAACATGTGCAGTTCAAAGTTATTCTCTCCACTCTCTGGGATTTGAGGCTCCTATGGAAAAATTTGCCACCTGCTCGTCACCTGAACATTGGTTACGACCAACTTCGTCTGAGTACGACCCTGACGACGAGTCACCTGAGTACGGCCCTGGCATTACTTCGTTATCAAAGTTATTATTATCAGTGTAATTCACTCGCCTCGAACTAGCGGTACGCATTGTTACATCAGTATTAGTACCGGACATGTGACGCGGTTCACTGTCCGCTCTTTGCTGACCATGCGGAATGCTCGTCCTACTAGTCTGTTGCCACTGATTATTATTTCGCAAATTAAATGAATTGTTTTGTCTGGGGAAATTTCTCATCTGGAAGGAATTGTTACGAGAAGTTACGATTATCATTATTGAAATCGAAATTACGTGGACTGGAATTATTGTTGTCTGAAGAAGAATTGTTGGAAGTGGACGGTGCTGGGTGCCTTTGCGAATTGTTTTGCCTTGAAAGATTTTCAGTATTATTTGACCTTTGGTTCCTTAAATTGTTGTTTTTAAAGTTATTTTTAAAATCATACACCGTTTGGAAGTTTTGTTCTTCCAAAACGATTTTCAATGCATCTTCCAGGTTTCCCACATTTCGCAAACGCACCAACCTAACTAAATAAGCTGGTAAATTGTACAAAAACACATTGAACGAAGAATTTTCGTAAATGGTTCGCTTTGCCCGACGTAAATTAGCATCCGTAATAGTATCACACAACTTCGAAAATAATACACTTTTTAATTGCTGAATTCTATGGCAAAAATCTACATAACTTTCTCCCCTGTTCATTTTCATTGATTCTAACTCCAAGGCAAGACATTCTTCACTTCTTGGATCGCCGAAATGTTGAGATAATAATGCTTTCAAATCCTCCCAAGTTTCAATTTGCTCTCTTTCCCCGACTAACTTTGCAGCTTCCCCAGCTAATCTACTAGTTATCACATGAAACAAGTAATAATTCTGCTTGTCATCCCCTTTAAAACTGCCCAAAATGTATTCACATTTTTTGAAAAATAATGGCAGTCCCCTAGAATCCCCATCAAAAACTGGAATAATATTTACTATCTCACTAGGCACTCTGTTAATACCTTCCATTTTAAAAACCTTTTACTAAACAAGCAATGAACTCTAAACTTTGAAATAATCAATGTACTCGCAAGTAAAAATGACCTACTTCCGTCACACACAAAGTATTAAACACAGAAATTGATGCGTAATAATACAAAAACAAAATATTATAACATAGAAGTTGATATGAAATAATACATATACATGAAAGAAATACGTATTTTATAGGTCGGTAATAGACACAGAAGTCTATGTGTAATATTACATAAAATAATTATTTCATAGAAGTTGATACGAAATAACACCTATTGAATAAAATACGTATTACCAGCAAGAGGATTATAAGGGAAAACTGAAAGGATGGTGAAAAGATTTACTCACAGTCCAGCAGCTACTCCCATGTCCTCTCGCAATGGAATATTGGCCTCTGTCAGTTGTTTCCCTCGGGTCTCCTTTCTTGATAAATTTGTTTGTTTTGCGTAGGTTCTTCTTCTCTATTTAAACGTTGAAACGTACGTTGAACCGTCGTCCAGCACAGGAACAAAAGCTTGATCGTTTCCCAAAATACTACGACGACAGCCCGATAGAGAACCGGCAGGCTGCGCCAATCAAGGGAAAGGCCCGGAAGTACTTTAAAAATATAATTTATTAAGTTAACCCGACAGAGTTACGGCTTATAATATTCAACAAATAATCTTAATCACTAGTTTATTTACTAATTAATAATTACGTCAAACCTATGCTAAATGCTGAGGTGTTAAGAGATGCAATGTCTAGTCAGCTGTTGGAGGGTTGCTTACGAATGAGATATTCGTGGGTGTATCGAACTTAACTCGCGCGATCAGTAGGCTAATATAAAAGTAGGTATTCAAAGCCGGCGCGAAGGAAATTGTACTTTATTATCGCGCATAAAGATTTATATTTGTTGAATTGCTATGGCGGAGTGCGTCTTCTGTACCTGTACTATTATGTATTCTGTGACACTGGTTACAAATAGTTGGTGATTATAGGTGTAGATTTGATAGCCCCGGGGCTACTATCGAAGAGACATTTAGAAAAGTATAAGTTACACTGGTTACATGACTTTCGTTTTTACCTTTTTCCTCGTACCTATTTTATATTATTTTAAAAGTTATTACTGGGTGGGACAAACGACTAGAGCCGGAGTACGGAGCCAAATCTGGGCGCTTCCGAAACTCTTTGGCGATTTTTCTTTTTTGATCGCGGGATCTGGGATATAGACGAGACGATGAAAGAAAGTCTCTTATGAAATAATTAGAAGTCCTGGATTTTGGATATGTTATTTAGTACATAGTTGTGAGGTATATTTCAAAAATGTAGAAAATTTGGACCGTGGGTTTTGTAGAAATTTAGGTATTTGTGTTTTACGTAAAAAGATAGCTAAATATTGAATTAAAATTGAAAAAAAATAGGGCATTTTGTTAAATATATTATTTTCTGAATTTTGATACGTAGGTAGAAATGATAATTTTCTTGGAACATGCCTAATTTAAAAAATTATTACAATTCTTCCAATATAAATTTAAAAGTCATCATATTGATAGCAACGTCTGTAAAACTTCTACTAAACATGGTACCAAAAGTGTAGAAAAATAAAGTTATGGATATCATAAATAACGTGTTTTTTATATAAATTCGTGCCTTCTATAGAATTAAACATTGTAAACATCAGGTAATCATCACCAAAACTATCAGAATAATCATTACCCAAAAGTGTAGAAACGTAACTACTTGGGAAGTTAGATTTCTTTCGTCCGAGCACTAGCGCTTTGCAACAAGGCAGAAATACATACATTCAGGCGCGATTTTTGGAATACTTATATTCAAAAACTTTTATTTATTTCTTCACAGTTTAATTTAGAAACCGTTAGGAAAATACTGGCAAATAATGTTGTAGTTGTCACTACAACATTATTTGTAGTCACTACAACATTATTTGTAGTGACAACTACAAATAATGTTGTAGTGACAACTACAACATTATTTGCCAGTATTTTCCTAACGGTTTCAAATAATGTTGTAGTTGTCACTACAACATTATTTGCCAGTATTTTCCTAACGGTTTCTAAATTAAACTGTGAAGAAATAAATAAAAGTTTTTGAATTATTTATTTTCCTACAACCAACCAGTATTTTCCTACAACCAACCTTCACCTTCTGCGACTAATTTAAGATTAAAATAATAAAAATTTATTTCTACTTTGCAATTATACGGGGTGTTAAGGACGGTGTAACGAAAACTTAGCAGGCGTGCTCAGACCATGAAACTGAACAACTTTTACTATGGAGCCAATGGTGGGTGTTTGATTCCGAAGCTGATCTTAGCGCAGTGGAAGCAAATTAAAGTTATCTTAAAATCTAAAACTAAATGGTCGATCAGCCTCGGAACAACATTTGACTACGATTCGTAGTGCTCTTTACTATAGCTAAATAAAATAAATTTAATGAGAGAATTTTGTTCCGGAAAGTTTCCGGCCGAGAAATTCTTGTTTCCAAAATCTACTTAAACAGGGCCCAGCAACGAATTGCTTACCGTGCGAACCATGACGCCTTTTCTTTGTGAGTTTAAGTATGACAGGAATCAGGTATTCAGGATATTTTAGGAGCGCAGGAATAGGGAATAACCTAAACTCACAGCACTGGAACATCCGCTCGTTCTCGAACTCCTTTCCTCCAATTTGCACTATAGTTCACAGTTCGACATCACATAATGTTTTTAACACAAAATAACTAAAAGATTTCTCTCCGAATGAGAAATCGGCCCGTTGGCCTCAATCATTTATAATTAAAATACGTAGCTATCGGCAGCCACGACGCGAGCCAACGAAAAGTGAGGTTATATTTTGCCGGCGGTCGCGTGACTCTCAATCAAAGCGCCGGAACCAAAATCACTTGGTTCACTTCCCCACCGAACAGGAAAACCACGAGAAAACCGAAAACACACCAAATTACACCATTTATAATTAAAATTCGCATCAACGAAGCGGGCGACGGCAGAGGACGTGACAATGACAGAGCAGTGTTGCCAGCACCGCGCGCCCATTTTATACGAAAACTAAACATTCACCCGCCCCGGACCGACCCATCGGTCCGCTCTATATGGCAGGCGTGATAATGTAGCTACTGCTCGCTTAAGAACTGAATCCCCACCTGAACTTCTGCAACTCGAGGAGTGCCATCACTACCGGAAACAGGTTGAGAATGCGCCCCGGCGCCAACGCAGTGGCGGTAGGTTGGCATCCTTAACCAGAACGAGATCCCCAATGCAGGGGTTCAGTCCTGTCCGTCCACTTAAGGCGTTGCTGCAGAATGTGCAAGTACTCAAGCGACCAACGCTTCCAAAAGTTTTGAGTCATTTGCTGCAACAACTGATAACGCGACAAACGATTGCTATTCACCTCCGTATAGGGATATTCCGGCAAGGCGTTAAGTGGGCGGCCAATTAAGAAATGCCCTGGCGTCAGGGCCTCTAAATCATTTGGGTCTGAGCTGAGCGGACACAAAGGACGCGAATTGAGTACAGCCTCAATTTTACAAAACACGGTCGCCAGCTCCTCGAAAGTCAAAATTGTTAACCCTACAACGCGCAACAAATGCGTCTTAGCGGACTTTACAACCGCTTCAAAATACCACCCCAGTGAGGGCACGCTGGTGGATCGAACACCCAGGTAATGCCGGGACGGAGAGGCCCGTGCTGATGGCTTCTTCGTTCTCCCTTAAGAACGTTACAATTTCCTTCATACACCGATCAGCACCCTTAAAGTTGGTACCACAATCCGACCTGATCAGCGCTGGTCGCCCTCGTCGCGACGTAAATCTCTCCAGCGCTGCCAAAAGGCCTCCGTAGATAGGTCGGCCACGAGCTCCAAGTGGACGGCCTTGGTGGCTAGGCACACGAACACGCACAAGTACGCCTTGATAGACTTTGCGTTCCGTAGGCGTGATGCCTTTACCATGAAAGGGCCTGCGAAATCCGTTCCCACACCTGCAAACGTCCAGGCCTCCGTCACCCGGTCCGGTGGAAGATCTCCCATCTGTGGCTGCATTGTGGCTGCCTTCAAGCGGTAACAAGGCAAGCACCTAAACACAACGCTACGTACCGTTCGTCGTCCCGATAAGATCCAGAACTCGCGCTGTAGGATGGCCAATAGCGCATTACAGCCCGCGTGCGAGTTTTCTCATGACGATCCCTGACTAAGAGCTCAACTAAGGGTCCTTTTTGGAAGTAACAGTGGATGCCGAGCCGAAAAGGGCAGGCTAGCGTTCGAAGTCTGCCTCCAACCCTGAGCATACCTTGCTCATCCAGGAATGGGTTGAGGCGCACAATTCCTCCCTTCAGCTTTCCACGTCCATCCCTGAGCAGCCTGACCTCCTCTTCAAAATGATCCGCCTGGACGACTCTAACTAATGAGCATAGAGCCGCATTCCGTTCCGCAGGCGAGAGGACAGGTGTAAAGTTCCGTTCTGCTTGAGGCTTCCTGCAGTTGTTCACGAACCGTTTGATCCAACCTGTCACCCCAAGAAGTTTGTCGAGGAGCTATACCGTTCCAGCAAGAAAGCTGGGTTAGGCTTCGGTACGAGTTGCCCCACGTTCACTCGCAAACCTCGATCAGGTGGCCCAAGCGGCGCCCTGCACTCGTTGAATGGCCATTCCTGCGGCGACTCAGTCAGCCATTGAGGTCCCCACCACAGTGGGTGACCCACCCGCGCGAAGCGCAGTCCGCTGGGTTCCATTCTCCCGGTACGTGCCTCCACACTAACGGAGTTTCCGACCCCGTAATCTGTGACACCCGATTTGCCACGAAAACCTCAAGTGTATGTACCGACGTCTGCAACCAGCATAGAACTATCCGACTGTCAGTCCACGCGTACACCGTTTCATCCAAGTTGATGGTACCACGCAGATTGCAGGTTACATGATTTAGCAAGCGCGCTAGAAGAGCTGCCCTGCCAATTCCAATTTGGGGATGGTCCATCTAGTTCTGACTGGTGCCACCTTACTTTTGGCCATAACCAGACGCACGTGCACAGTTCCCGTTGAACTTGCTGTCCGAAGGTATACAGCTGCCGCGTACCCTCGCTCCGAGGCGTCACAAAACCCATGTAGGGTAGCCTTACATCCCACCGATGGGACTAACTTGCGGGGTATCGCGATGTGCACAATCCCTGGTAAGGTGGTCACAAACTTGAGCCAATCCTTCAACAACTCTCCGGAGAGTTGGTCGTCCCATCCTAAGTTGGCTAGCCACAACCTTTGTAAAAGCACTTCGCCATGAACGTAACCGGGGCGATCCATCCGTTAGGATCGAACGTTCTAGCGATTGTCGACAGTACCGACCGCTTAGTCCAAGTTTTCTCCAAAGGTCGGGCTCGATCTTGTACGTGAATACGTCATGCGTTGGCCTATATTGCACCCGAGGATGCCCAACGTATTTGGATTGTCTGGGTTCTCAAAGAGGTGCGGGTCCTGATGGAACTCGCCTGGCAAACCAGCCAGGAGCTCTGGGCAACTGGACAACCATTTCCGCAACTCGTAACCTCCTGAACCCATGATCGCGATCAGCTCGTCTCGTAGAATTAGCGCCTGCTCCACGCTATCAGCACCCGTGCAGATATCGTCCACGTAGACGTCGCGATCCAGTACTGCTGCGGCTCGAGGATATCTTACCCTTTCCTGTGCGGCCAACTCTCGCAGCGTACGTACTGCCAAATACGGACTTGGCTTAAGTCCATACGTCACCGTGTTAAGTTCGTATGTGACCATCGGCTCATCTGGGCTCTCACGCCACAAAATCAGCTGATACCGACGGTCATCCGGATGTATCATGGTTTGGCGAAACATCATTTTGACGTCTGCGACGAACGCTACCTGGTGCAAACGAAAGTCTGTGAGAATGTCCACAATGTCCCGGTTCAATTTAGGACCCGCGTGCAAACATTGGTTCACAGACACACCATTCGAGTAGGAGCAGAACCGTCAAACACCACCCGTATTTTCGCCTCAGGTGACTTCAAGACAGCCAGGTGTGGAATGTAATAATGCTCGACACACCTCCAATTCAGGCTGGACACCGACATGTGGCCCAATTGAATATATTCCGCATGAATTCTATATACTTCTGCCGAAGTGCTGGGTCTCGCCTCATCTTCCGCTCCATTCCGAGTAGTCTCCGTTCCGCGAGCTGTCGCGAACTACCTAAAGCGGGGCGGTTTGGGAGAAAAGGTAGCCTGGTCACGAATCTGCCTGACGGGCATCTCGCAGTGTTGTATTGATAGAACAACTCGCACTCGTCATCCTCTGGCTTCCGTCTGTCCGCCGTGGGCGCTCTTGAACTCCCAAAACCTCTGCAGCACCTCTGACAGCACACTACCATAGAGGACCGTATCCCCTTCTGGTAGGTCCAGAGGTCTCCAAAATGGGCCGAAAACAACAAACCCCCCTGACTTATCTACGGCCACAAAACAAGCTTCCTTGAGTACCTTCAACCTACCGAACCATAATCTCCCGAGTACGTCTCACCCTAGAAGAACGACCACCGTACCAGCAGTATCAACAACAGGATCAGCTAACTCCAACCCTGTGGTTAACCCTCGTACCGTTGGTGGTAACCTAACCTGAAGGAGTTTCCCAACCACTTCATCCAGCACCACGGCTGAGACTTGATAGCTGACCCCTGTACATGTGCTACCTAATGCGAACTCAAAGTTCGTCTGACCCCGAATGTCAGGCACATTTAGGCCCCCGATGCCTACAGCTTCATCCTCACTTGGCCGTACATTTAGGCCTAGACTACTCACCAGCTTACTCGATACAATACATCCCTGAGCCCTGTATCCAGTAGGGCTCTTACTTGAATGGTCCGGCCACCGTATCCCCATACCCAAATCTTAGCCGTTGGCAAAAGTACCGTGATTGGACGGGGCCGAAGCTGATGAGTAGGCGGCGATTACCTAGCGGGAATCTAAATGCGGTGAGGCCGCGTCCCGCGGGGTATCCTCACTACCCAAACCTGTGTATGGGTCCCACTCCTGCTGGTAGGAGGTCTGCCCATAAAGGCCATGGCTGGAGTTCTATAGTACCCCGACGGCAAACGTCCGTACCGAGGTTGCGCCTGTAGCCGCGGGTACTCAGGCATAGGCGGAGGCATGCGTGGGTCTTGAGACCCAACCAGGTGGCTCAAGCCCGCAGAATACTGCATGTACCCTGGTGGCTGCCTAGTGCTCCCCTGACACCCGCCCGTTGAATCCCGTACCTGGGATGGGTGTCCTTGCCCACGTTCCTGTGCCGCTCTTCCCCAATCCGGCACCTGCTGCCGTGGTGGGGATCGTCCCCGTCCTTGGGTAAGTGGGCTCCGTCTGTTGACGTCCCCTGCCTGTCCCTGTGACCGATGCGGAGGTGGGCTCCTCCTTGGAGGGTGGGGAGCGTTGCTCCCTCCTTGGTGGGCAGGCTCCCTTCGCTGATCCGATCCAGCGCTGCCCCGGCGCCTCCGGAGCGATTCATGCAGAGCAGCGGATGGTGTTTACCCTGGCAGTACCTACAGTTGGTGCTTGAAGGGCACTCTCGCACCTGATGCGGCCCCAGGCACCGAAAACACCAACGCCTCTGCTGTGCCACACCCCGTCTCCTCTGAACCCGCTGCGCAGCAAACTCCTGACACGCTGCCACCCCGTGGCCTGTCTCCCTGCAGTAGGCACACCCTGATTCCAATGCGGTGTTGTACCGCCTGGGTTGCCACTGTTGCCTCCTCGCGCCGGTGCACCCGGCCGTTCCGGGTGGCGAGGGCAGAGGTCTCCTTGCGAGGCTTCACCAGCCTGGACGTCCACTCGCCTGCTTTCGGCCTCGAGGAACGACTTCAGATCCTCGTAGGTCGGGAGGTGGTCCGAGACTTGCCCCATGTAGCTGCTCGAATCGAGCGACCATTTCGCTCGGCAGGCGGCGAAGCACTGTGTGGACCAAGATATAACCGTAGCCCGCCACTGGCAAACCCTGTCGCTCTAGTGCGCTGACCGCGACACTGACTGGGTGGAAGATTTTCTCGCGGAAGTCCGTACCTCGCGTTATGGTTGGTATTGACAGCCACTGGTCTAACAGCCTGTCTACAATCAGGCGCTTGTTTCGATACCGGTCGGTAAGGATCTTCCACGCCACCTCATAATTGCTATCCGAGACAGCCAAATGCGTCAGCAATTCATGAGGCTCTCCATGTAGCCTGGACATCAGCTGAGCCATCTTGTACGCCGGCGTTATGTCCGTCCGTGTGTGGACCACACTGCTATACAGGTCCTCAAACGCCGGCCAGTCGGCGTAATCGCCTGCAAAGACTGGAACCGTAACAGGCGGAAGAGGCACCTGTAATCCTTCAAATCAAATCAAAATCAAAATATACTTTATTGCACAACAGAACACAGACAAAGAAACAAAAAACATAAAAGAACAAATTGGTACAATTGGCGGCCTTATTGCTACAGTAGCAATATCTTCCAGGCAACCAGGCATTAAGGATACTCTTTTGAAAAAATTTGATGCGGGATAGTGCAAAAAATAAAATAATATAATAAAGCAAAAACATAAAAATGTTATATGTTTATACATTAATATTACATAAACGCATACATAATATAAACCTATAATACCTATACTAAATAAATAAATACATAAATAAATACATATCAATCTATTACATATATTACATAATTGTATACATATACATAAAAATACATACCTACACAGGTGAATGATTACAGTTAGGTTTCAGATTCCACTATAGTGATCAATCACACGTCAGGGTACTCACATATCCGCTCATAATGGCGACGAAGCAAAGACTTAAAACTTTCCAGACTTTTAGCCACTCGGATTGAGGAAGGTAGATTATTCCACAGGCGGACAGCCTGCACAGCGAACGATTGACTATAAAATTCAGTCCTGTGAATGGGACACTCAAGGAGCATTTCTGTACAAGCACGGGGTAGACGACCATGCTTATCAGCTCGGGTGCGAAAGTTGTCTTTTAAGTAGGAAGGACTAGAAGGATTGTTAAGAATTTTATACAGAAGGGAAAGTATGTGAAGATTACGCCGAAGTCTTATAGGGAGCCATCTAAGCCGGGCACGATATTCCGACACGTGGTCGTACTTGCGTAGGCCGAAAGCAAAGCGAATTGCTGAATTTTGCAGTCGCTCCAGCTTATTTAATAGGTCCTAATTTAGATCCAGATAGGAAACGTCGGCGTAATCTATAATAGGAAGAAGAAGGGATTGGGCTAAAGAGATTTTGGTCCGCACGGGCAAGAAGTTGCGGAGTCGGCTAAGAGATTTCAGCGAAAAAAATATCTTGCGGCTAACCTCATTAACTTGTCGCACCCAAGACAATGAGCAGTCAAAGAAAATGCCCAGGTTTTTGACAACTGAGCAGTACGGGATTGCAGTCCCCATAAAGCAAACAGCAGGTACAGTGCTCATATCCAACCGTGAAAGCTGTCCCTGTCCGCCCAAGATAATCGCCTGCGATTTGTCCGGATTCACCGAGAGACCGTGCGAGGCAGCCCAGGATGCAATTATCCTTGTCCCACTTTACCACGGAATGGCTTTTCCTTTCCGTCACGTCGCCTAGATATGTCCGCAGCTGCCTGCGCAATGTCCTGTGCCAGCTCCAAGCACTGGCTTACATCGCCCTCAACCAGCTCCTTATCTTCAGGGTTAGGAGCTTCCTCAAGGAGCATGAGGCACTCTGTGAGGTGTTCCGACACAACCCGAACCCGTTCATCTGCCTGTAGTGCACTTTTCAAGAGCGCGTCCTCCCGGTCCTCGCGGCCGATCATTGCCGCTGTGGTAGTAAACCACCTTAATTCTGTCTTTATAGCAGCCTTATACCTGGCGATCGAGGGAGCCATGGTACCAACTTTTACACTCGACTTAATAAAACGAAAAACCAATAAACAAATACCACAAAATAAATGTTAGTTGACTGGCCTAGACCTTACCGATAAGGTACCGTTCACTAGGCAAACAATACAGTCAAAAAAACCGAAACAATATTTTCCAAAATTAATAAAATATGTGGGTAATATAAAAACACGCTTAATACTAAATTACGGCTAACTATGTTGCAATAAAGCAACCACGCTCTGCTACCAAAATATGTTTGATTCCGAAGCTGATCTTAGCGCAGTGGAAGCAAATTAAAGTTATCTTAAAATCTAAAACTAAATGGTCGATCAGCCTCGGAACAACATTTGACTACGATTCGTAGTGCTCTTTACTATAGCTAAATAAAATAAATTTAATGAGAGAATTTTGTTCCGGAAAGTTTCCGGCCGAGAAATTCTTGTTTCCAAAATCTACTTAAACAGGGCCCAGCAACGAATTGCTTACCGTGCGAACCATGACGCCTTTTCTTTGTGAGTTTAAGTATGACAGGAATCAGGTATTCAGGATATTTTAGGAGCGCAGGAATAGGGAATAACCTAAACTCACAGCACTGGAACATCCGCTCGTTCTCGAACTCCTTTCCTCCAATTTGCACTATAGTTCACAGTTCGACATCACATAATGTTTTTTAACACAAAATAACTAAAAGATTTCTCTCCGAATGAGAAATCGGCCCCGTTGGCCTCCAATCATTTATAATTAAAATACGTAGCTATCGGCAGCCACGACGCGAGCCAACGAAAAGTGAGGTTATATTTTGCCGGCGGTCGCGTGACTCTCAATCAAAGCGCCGGAACCAAAATCACTTGGTTCACTTCCCCACCGAACAGGGAAAACCACACGAGAAAACCGAAAACACACCAAATTACACCATTTATAATTAAAATTCGCATCAACGAAGCGGGCGACGGCAGAGGACGTGACAATGACAGAGCAGTGTTGCCAGCACCGCGCGCCCATTTTATACGAAAACTAAACAGTGGGAAACGAAAAATATTTCCCGACCTCCCATACAAAGTCAGTCAGCTGATCGTGAATTTTGTATGGGAGATCGAAAAAAATATTTTTTTTTGTTTCCTATCATTGGATCCATAGTAAAAGTTGTTCAGTTTGATGGTCTGATCATGCCTGCAAAGTTTTCGGTACACCGTCCCTAACACTCTGTATACAACGTGTTACAAAACAACCCATAAAACTCCCATACAAATGGAGTTCATTCTGTATGGGATAATGGGAGGACCACACTTTTTTTTCATATTTCGACCCATGTTCCACAGGAAAAGTTGTTCAGTTTTACGAGAACCTTGACCTTCTTTCAGCTTTATTGGTTGTTTTGTAACACCCAGTATATATTTTAAAATAAACCGTTTACGGTAAATATTGATTCAGTGTGAAATTAGAACTAATGTTGATCCACCTTTTTGATTTGTATGTATAGTCAGTTCCGCGCTGATATGCTTTGTTGGATCCGGCCTTGTTGCGCGTGTGACGTCAGTGGATCTGCACTTACAACATCAGCGATTTGACCGATATTGGTTTATACATTTACGGTCAAAAATTCATACTGAAAATATTTTTTATACCTAGAGTATATTTTATCTAATTGATATGCCACATTTACTTATACTAAGTAGATCCGAAGCCAAACTTAACGAATAGGTAGGTACTCGAGCACAAATCGGCAACGTTGCGTTCTTCGTGTGACAAAGAAAAGAACACAGCAAGCTGTTTCGTTAGAGTAACAAGGTAAGAAAGATAGCTTTTACGGACCAAACATCCGCAACATCCTCCCCCCTTGCGAAGTCTCTGGAGCATCCTGGACCGTTAGGACTGCGAGCTTGTGTACTGGCCGCTGGAAGACGTCTCCCTTGGTGCGGATGTCCAAGCAGCGTACTTTGCCTTCTGGTCCCGGGTGGGTGCGGATGACTTCCCCTAGTGGCCGGTCATACGTTGCGGGGCAGGTTTGCGTCGACCACAACGTCTAGGTCCTCTTCCTTGACGTTGCGGGAGCTGTCGTGACTGCCACCTCTCGAAAATAAATAAATAAATGGGTAGTCTCTTGAAGACCCGATGAGAAAGTGGTTTGGTGACAGTGCCTCCGGGTCATCCTTGGAGACTGGAACGTGGGTGAACGGACTTCCGTTGATAGTGTGCTTAGTCTCGTAGAGCACAGTAGTAAGGATTAAGTCTCGCGGGTATTTGTGAGCCTCGTCTGAGGTGTTTTCAAGCTCCTTCCTGGTTCGAAGATCCCAGTTCGATACACTTCCATTCTGTCCTATTGATGAGTAGTATATGCGTAGTCCTTAAGCGCTGGCAGCCATTGTGAGTAGGCAGCTGGTAGCTCGGCGTCTGCTCCCTTGAAGTTGATGGTGTTTTCTGATCATATCGTGTGCGGCCATCCTCCTCTCGAAGCCATGGGCCTGAGAGCCAATATCACTGATGAGGTAGACAGCGAGCAGGCTAGCATGATGTGAACGGCGCGTGTGGGGAGGCAGGTAAAGATACCAACTGCTTCTTGTGTCTCCAGCTCATAGTGACTATTAGGGTGTCGAAGAAGTCTCCGCCTGTGTCGATAAAGGCACGCGTGAAGGGCTGGAGTCTTACCATCGTGAAGTTGCCAAGCGGTGAAACGACGTGTGCAGCTTTTCGGACTCCGCAGTGCCCGGATTCTCTGGCTGCTGCTCGGTCGGTCAGTGATCCAGTAGCGCTTTCTCAGCTCGTTGAGTATGCGTTCGTTGTTGGCGTGGTTGTTGTGAAGGGATGTCTTCCGTCCAAGATGGGCCTCTTTGTGTCTTCACTGATGATGGGGGCTGCGTTGATTCTCCATTGCAGCTGCAGGATGCCCTCTATGTCTATTGTCAATTTACGTGAATTGCTGATGGTGCCTAATCTCTTCAGCTAGTCCAGGTCGTCTGAGTAAGTGTCTTCTTGGGGTTTCTTGATCTACAGCTTCTCTGCTTCTCGTTTATGCCGCACCTTCAGTTTTCAGGTTCTCTTGCGGCAGGCGTTGATGTATAGGAGCACGTATGCAGCGCTTGTATCAAGTGCTCGTATTTGGAGAAGCGCATGATGTCTGGCAGGGCGTTTGTGTGTTAGCCCTCACGTGCAGAACGTAGGCCTCTTCTGGTAGCGCGTCTTGTTTTGGAGTTTTTTTATGCCAGTGCTCTTCGCTCAGTCTTAGGAAACTGTGTACGGTGAACCATCAGCTGCGTCCTTCCTCTCACGTCTTGGCCGGGTCGCCTCGTCCACCACGTTCTGGTCCGGCGGGATCCATTGCCAGTCACACGTGTTAGTGATCTCGGCGACAAAAGGCGTGTGACTCGCGTTGTTGTTGCGAATCCAGTGCAGAATTGTTGCTCCATCCGTAGGATGCTTTGGGCGCGGAAGGGCGCCACTCGCGCCTTGGCTACCACGACTACTTCCACGATGAAGTCTTCCTCTACAAGGCGCCAGTAGACCGCTGCTGTGATAGCCTTGGAGCTGCCGTCGCAGAACACATCGAGCTGTCTGTCTTTGACGGTTCCCCCCGTGTCCTCGCCGTCCGCCGTCGCCCGTGGTCAAAGTCTAAACATTTATTTCTTGGTAGGAATTTACAAGATTCTCTTAAAATTCTCTTTAAGAAAGTCACATTCCAATTCAATCTTAAAAAGATAATTTGAAATGCAGTATTTTCTCTTTTCTATAACAATTTGTGTTCCTCCTCGCAACCCGGGGCGTTTCCTTCATCGTGGCCGTATCCGTTGCCTTTGCTGTTGCTGTTTGCCGTCGCCCTTTGCACCTCGCGCCAGTAAAATGTTTACAACCTGTATGCAGATTTCAAACTAATACGAGCGCTTTCTCCCGAATTAGTTGGAAGTTCCACCTTTTTGCTTTTGTCTTCCTCGGGGACCGCCGGCGAGTCAGACCCAATTAACGACTTCCAGTCAGGCGGTAGTGATGTTGTCCGGGGAAGGCCGGCGAGCTTGACCCGAAAGAATTGGGCTTTGCTCGGCCGGCGATTGTTATATCAGGTAGTACAAATCTGGTAGTGGCCGCCGGAGAGTATAAAACTGGCGGCGGAAGTCTAGTCCATTAAGAGTCAAATCCATGCTCTGATTGGCTCATTCAAATTGGATCAACGATTTCCGTAACTAACGCAGGATGTATTCGTATATCGATCGGATCAACATTTTCGAACACTTTATTGTAGTCCCTTGAGTGCAGATGTTGATCCAGTCGTTTCTTTAAATACTGGTACCGGGGAAGATCGAATCTGAAATGAAACCTGATGAGCTGATGAATGAAACTTCAAATGAATACGTCCCGGGTCGTTCATCGATTCGGTGCTCACACGATAGAAGATTATATCGGTAAAATTCATCCTCGTAAAATGTGCAGCCAGGAATCAAAACTAATTCTAAAATTGCATTCATCCGATTTTACCCTTGATCCGGTCTTGCCCGGGTATACCTTGCCTACATTTCATAAAACGTGTCTACTTTTATCTCAGACTTGACTGTTTTTCACATAATTACTTGAGTATTACATTTATATGTGGGTACTGTTGCCAAAAAAATCATCCGGAATCCGGACCCACTTTAGGGACTAACTTATACTGGTTTGTGTTAGTATTTGTATGAAAAACCAGTATAGGTATGTTAGTCCTTTAAATGGGAAGGTAGATTGTTTGCGATACCTAGTCATTTTATGTTTTAATTTTAACTTGCCTGCTTAAAAATCGAAAATATTATGTACGCGACGCCCCTAAGTTTGATGTTTAGGTACCTATAACTTAAGAGCGCAGAATGTGTCAAACGTCTCGCCACGCGCTTGCCAACAGCGCGCGCGCGTCCTGCCCCGCCTCGCCCCGCCGCTGCCGTTACCACCCCGCGCTGGGAATTACGTATTTTTATCTAGATTTTACTTAATAACTTCAAATAGGTACAACTTATACAAACATTTTTTTTGATAACGTGAAATAGAATTTCAGACGAATGAAATATGATCATCTTTACATACTTTTATTCAATATTGGTCTTGTAATTAACAAAAATGCGAATAAATTACGAATCCATTTTTATTTTTTTCTACACTTTTTAGGGTATGTTTATAATTCATATAAAAACCTATTTTAGGAAATTCAGGGATTTTAATTCTATATTGTCTGAAGAAATAGTCTTTTTCTATTTTATTGCTTTCCCAATACCTAAAGTTTCTACATATTTAACAATGTGAAAGTACTTAGGTCTAATGACCATATAAACAAAAAAAATGAATTTTAAATCTATATTCATGTAGTTACAAAGATAAAATATAAATACCTATTTTAAAGGACGTTGCAAATGAGAAAAATTTCTACCTTTTTTTATGTGTGTCAAGAATTATGTTCTTAACATATTACAGAAACAAAATCCAATTTTAATTTTGTCATAGCTTTTGTGGCCAGAATATCGTTCCCCTGCCGGTTTAATATTCAACCACATTTGGGCGTGTCCGACACTCTCTTGGTGATTTCTTTTTTTAGAAACGTGGGATCTAATGAACCGAGATGCCTCGTAAAGAACTGCGTAAATGGCATTTTCCTCGTCGCTTCCGTCGTAAATGAAAACCGATAGTGGCTGCCTCGCTTAATGAATTGAAGGTATCAAGAATTCTAAGCTCCACTCCACACGTTCTGCTGTACTTGCTTTGTTGGTTTTTTGGTTCATTCATTTGGGATGAGTACGGAAATTAACTCATTTATTTCGGTTAAGCACATATGTATAGGTAGATACACAAGAAAGATGTAAATAGGTATTGTAGCCGCGTGGTGAATTGACACCTTAGGGTGGCTGATCGGATTAAATCCAGGTTAATTTGGCCTGATCTGCCACCCCAGGGTGTCCGTCCATCCTAGGGTGTCATATTCGTTAACCCCGTTCACTTGCCCCGGATTTTAAGTTATATCAAGATATAGGGTGGAGTTTTACTAGTGACCGATAGCAAAAACCAAAAACTCAGAACCGGCTGTTCATGAGAAACAATTTTCCCAAGGAACATAGGTCAAATATGATTTTTTTTTATAGTAACAGCAATTTTGTATGGAAGCTGTAAAATATTTTTTATAAGTATAAAAAATATTCAACCTACGATTCTCGGGAAAAGTTCCTTATCACCAGCCGGTTTCTGAGTTTTTGCTACCGGTCACTAGTTAAATTTCACCCAGTATTCTGTGGTTATATTTGCAAGAATTCTAGTTTGCTCACCAGATTTCCCGACGCCGGCTTGCCCCAGAACCATGATCTTGAACGGCTTCACCTTGGGATACAGCACCAGCTTGGCCAGCGAGCTCTTCGGGGACGTGGTGGTACTCATCGTGACTCTAGCCGTCTGATGCTCTCGGTTCTATGTCATAGCAGCTTCCGGGGAAGGGCATCTTATGAACCTAGAAATTAATACTAATTTTACCAAAAATTTGAGAAACTTCTTTCACTCAGTACTAGCGACGATTTTGACGCTTAGACTGACTGTAACTGGAAACTCAGGGGAACTCAAGGTAACTATAGTCCGACAAGTTCGTGCGCGACCTTCCCTAGGGGTGACAGACGTTGTGGGGGGAGATGTCAGCGGGTAGCGGGAGGTGTAGCGGGGAAGGGAGACGCGCGCATCTGCGCTGCACGTCATATTAAAATGACGCGCTTCCTTGCCCCCCCACCGTCAGTACCCCGCAGGAAGGTCGCGCACGAACTTGTCGGACTATAAGAAGATAGTTGCCACAAACGTCATATTTATTGGATTAAAATTGGCTCAGAATCATATGACGTTCTTGTATTACTTCTTTCTGTTTTGATATTCTTATATTATGAGATTTTTGACAGTACTGTTTATGTAACAAGTGACAATCTCAAAAATCCAAAAATGGACGAGTGAACCTTCTGTAACTCTCTACTTTGTGATTTTAATTTGTACATCGATACCTATTTGTAGAGGTTAAATACGGAATATAGACACCTCTATAATGCTTTTCTAAGCGAAAAGTACGTAGTTCCGACTTGACTGACTTGATCACATCAAAGAATAGACACAATCAAAAAGTTTTTCTTGCTCTGTGATGTGAAAAATCCAATGGGTACCTACAGGACGTTATAAGAAATAGCGGCTTTCAATTTCTCTTATACAAATTGGACCAAGACCGAGCAAATTATAATATTTAATGAAATTTTCCTATTTGATGTACCTATATATCGTAGAACAATTTTGTGGCATGAGAGATTTTAGGCTATCCTCATAGATCTATGCCTAGAAATTCGAATAGGAAAAGTAAATTGAATGTGAACGTTTACTCGTCGGATCGGAAGCTTTCAATCTCGGTCAGTCTCTGCGTGCTTCAGCGGTCTGACGCAGGTGATATGATGGATAGTGGATACCGGATACCTAACCTAGGTAAATAAAGGCAGTTCTCATATGTTTCGATATCCCGAATTCTAAGAAGAGAGAGAGAAGAGAAATAACCTAGCTAACACGGGAAGTGTTTTAAACTTACAAGTACTTATTTATTATGCGAAATGCTTGAAATATATGTCATCAAAGATTTTTCATCTAACTTGTTTCCTAAACGGAAAGTTTTGTATTAAGTGCACATAAAAGTTTATTCGTGTCTTGATCTACCTCTGACCTTTAGTAAGAAAAGCGTAGGTACGGGTCAATCAGTGAGGCGGAAAAGCTCTACGTTTTATTTTATTGTATCGAATAAGATGGATATCACGTACTTTGTGTAGGATGTTGTCGGTCTCTCTCTAGTTACACTCCATTAGGTACGGTATCCTAGATGTTACGCCACATTGTACCTAAGTATTTGCCTCTGTCTAAGGTACTTGGAAAGGTACGTCAAATATGTATACTAACATATCCTTAAAGAATTATGAATTACAGACCTTAGTTTCGAAGAAATTCAGGCGTGGAAATAAGTAAGTAGGTCAAAGATATTTCGCTCTTTAATCTTTACGATTGCAATTTCCGTGGCTGTATTACACGAGATGAGTTTGTACCCTAAAAACCCCTACTCTGCCCCTCCTCCGATCAAGAGCAGAATGTTTGAAACTCGACAGATGTCAGCTGACCCGACGGACGAGGGAATATTAATCGAACGTTAATTGGACATATCGATTTTATGTCATCGTAAAAAGATTATCATCAGCTCACATCATCGTATAACTACAAGCACCTATAAAGGGTGAAGTGAAGGTACTGGCACAAAGTAAGTATTGGCGGGCGCCTAGTACAGAGAGACGGCTGCAAACGTCGCTAAACTCACACACACATCTACAAGCTGTCGTTCACGCGAGAGAACTCGAACCGTTTCGAACCGGCTAGTAGCGAGTGTCAAAAACGTTCGGATGGCAAAATTACGACTCGCATGTGCAAATATTTTTGTATGGTATGTACGTAGGTATGTAGTACGTGGTGTACGTTTGATATAATTTTTGACCCAGGTACGGCATGTTAAAAATTCAGAAAAAGAAAGTAGCAACCCTAGAGTGTAGACATAAATGATCGGAAGAAGGGGCGAGCTGTCCTTCTGTAAATTCTCTATTTAGTGTTACTGGAGAATTAATGGCGTAGCAGGTAATGGCCACAAATAATGTATGTCGCTCGGGGTTGTATAGCTTAAGGGTGTGGTACTAATGGTTTAAATGATGATGTTGTCCATCCATATGCAAATAACTATTACCTACCATTGATAGTAGTAGGTAAATATCTAAATAATTATACTTAGTAGGTACAGTATAGGTAATCTCACGTGGGGTTAGACACCCAACCGCCAATACAAGTTGTAGCGGAAGCTACAAACTAGCGTATTTTCACGTAGGGGAATTTAATATTATTATCTCAATTTCCTACGTGATTTGCGTCATACTTTACATTATAAAATAGACTTAAAACATACATTGTCTCATTTCTATAGTCCGCCACACAAGTCTTTCAATCCAAATTCCTAAAAACGATCCAAATTCTCAACTGTCTAACCCAGTCTGCGTTTAACTGTAGCTGTAGATGTTGGCTGTTAAATTTTATGTGTGTACAAAAATGAAACCTTTGTTTTTGTATTTTGATATGCGAGTAGCGCATGCAGGTTAGTAGTTCCATCCAGTTATATCACGTTACAAAAGTTCAAGTTCGTCTGTAGGTATCTGTTTGTTTCTTTTTGCGTCACGGCCACTGCATTTTATTTATTCACACCTGACCGAGAAAATTCAGAAGGCATCTAGGGTCTGAACAGAACAGATGTCACCAGTCTCTGAATTTTAAATTGTATGAGATATAAAAATTTTCACATCATACCTATTCAAACATTGGAGCCTACTTTGCCCACAAAATAAAGAGTTTACTCAACCCTATTCAGGATATTTGCGATTGTCATTTATTAATTACATAGCCAGGGTTGCTACTGTCAAAAATCTCAAAGTATAAAAATATCTAAACAGCAAAATCTGATAAAGAACGTCTTAGAATTCTGAGACAATTTTAATCCTAGAAACATGATTCTTACTTACCTGAGATTCCGGTTATTTCCAGTTTAAGTCAGTAACCGTCACAATTGTCGCTAGTACCACACCTCGGACACTGGCGCTCAAATGTATGAAACAAACGCGTTGCTACGCACACAGTCTAAGCTCACGTAGGTGAACGCGTACCGTGCTTGTGTGAGTGAGATATGACATGTCAGGGTTGTCGCTTGCCTTACTTAATTTATTCGTAGTGCGTTCGCGAATCGGGAATGCAATGTGTGTGCGGCAATATGAGATGACCTTGTAATAGCCGCCACCGCCCCACGGTAACCGCCCGGCCAGCGTTCAAGTTCAATGACCTCAATTACTCGAAATGAAACTCATTGCGAGCGAATTAGGGAAAAATAAGAATCATAAATGTATGCTGTATTACGTAAGTTGAAAACATGATTTTTTGTTCTTATAGAAATCGTTTTGTTTACAGTGTGAACTGATAGGATAAGGTCTGAAACGGATAGGGTCAAAGACATATTAAACTTATGCTACTGAAACAGAAAATACTTTAAAAATTTATTTCTTGACTGGATATGTATAGGGAATCGGTAGAATTTTCTTTTAATTTTGTTGTTTGCTGTGCTCAAACAACCGTACACAGCACAACACACACCCATCACAATATTATTTGCAATATAAATTAGTTAATTTATAATTTACGCTGCCTTCGTCACTGCACCACGACGTAGTCGCGTCCTAGCCAGCCGCCCAGCCGGTGTCTGAGCGGCCTCCGCGCGCGGGGTGGCGGCGCTTTTAGGGGGAGGCAGGGAGTGACCATACTGTACGCTAGTACTATTAATTATACTGTGCTAGTACTGAGTGAGCCATCTGTACCTACAGGCGCCCAGAGCGCGCCGTTTCCCTAATTTGTGGTTGCGGCGCGGAATTTTAAAATTGCATGAGATATGACAACCTACGCGGAAAATATTTGAAGTCACATTCAAATAATCGCTATGGCTATGACAGCCGATGTGGCGCAGTGGTTAGTATGCCTGCCTGCCACGCTAAAGTTCCGGGTTCAATTCCCGGTGGTGGAGTCACTCACAAAGTTGATATTTATCACTTTGTGAATTTGTTCCCAGTCTGGTTAGGACATTGCAGGCTGAACCACCTGATTGTCCGCAAGTAAGATGGTTCCGTGCTTCGGATGGGCACGTTAAGCCGTCGGTCCCGGTTGCTGTCTATGATGGCGGTCGTTACATAACCATATCAGAGGCCTGCTACTTGCAGTAGGCGGTTGAAAAACTCTGACACCAGGGTTCATCGGGTCGTTGAACGACTTGGTGTCCCACACGAAAAAAAAAATAATCTCTATGTATGATTGTCACTGCCAGCCTTGGCATTGAACACAAGATCTTTTACGTCCAATACGATTGGACATTTGAACACAATTAAACTCTATTTTATGTAATAAAATAAATATCTCTACATTTTGTTCTTAATAAAACTAAACATTTTATCTATTTCCCTGTAAAACACGCTGATTTATGAATGCAGGTGATTTGTAGTTAAACTAACAGCGATATAAGCTTTTGTGTAGGACAGCCATTCTTCCGTGACCATTGTTTACTGGCTGTTGACAGCAACAGATATAAAATACCACGTATTTCTTGTTTACATCTTGCGATTCTTTACAGGAAAATGTTTAATGTTGGTACAGTATAGTGTTGTGGTATTGGACTACAAATTGTGGTAGGTACAACCACGGTTTAAATAATAATAAAGAAATAAGTAAGCAGGTATCTACTAAAATATAATAAATAATGTACCTACCTATAATGCGCTACTACGGTACCTACGTAGGTACTACGCTACGGCGGCATAGCATAACGTTATTTATTTTCTCGAATATCAATAAAGCATGGTTTGTTCCAATACCAAACGAAGTTAAAAACAACGTAACGGAATGTACCGAAATAAACTCAATTTACTCGTGCAAAAATATCGACTCCATATCGGCTTAGATTAATGCAAGTTGCTTGTTGATATCATGCAAATATTGCATGTTCGTAAATTACAGATTTGTTATCTTACCCAGGTTCTTATCACCAATCCATAATGCGAAGCACTTTTTCAGCTGCGTACAAGAAAAGCTTACTTGTAAAAAATAATGAAAGTTTTCAAATTCACTCGGAATATTCAATGTTAGTTTTTCACCACCGTAGCGTCGCAAGCGAGCGTCGCGGCGCGCGTTCTACTCGCGAGTGAAGTTTACAAGATGTTGCAGCCGGTGGAACGCTGCCAGTGGCTTCCCATCGAGTGTGGTGAGCCACACTAAGCCCGGATATTTATTTCCCACCACATTGATAAACACAGTTTTCCACCCCATAAAACCCCTCACGTTTAACGTCCATTAAAATTCATGACGCTCGTCACTTAAAACTTAGCATAATCGTATTAAGTACGAGTGATCATTCCTTTTCGTTGACGCCCTATGATGTGGTGAAGTAGTAGTAGCACCTAGCGCTTACTTTATTCTTAGGTGCAGGGTTTGATTCCGGTACAGATCAGACACCTCTAGATATTTGCATGTAGAGTTGAATTACTCGGCGTCTGGGGTTTATTTTATTACAACAACAATTTGTAATCCACTTTTCTAGTTAGTGGATGAAGTAAAAACCCCTTCATCCCCGTGGTCCACCTCGTGGTCCACCTAACTAACTTTAAATTAGCTCTATACGGGCTTACTTATTTCCCCCTTTCAATTAATTAAACGTTTCGTGATCTCCAAACTACTCAGCTTAGCTTAGCTAAGTAAGTGAGAAACTAGGTAAGTACCTACCTAGGAAAGTAAATGAATTTACCTAAGCTGACAAGAATAGCGTCGGAAAACTGGGTGTGCCGTAATGACCCTTTCTATTATCTAGATTAGTAATACAATGTATTGGACAGACACTACACACTTTGTTGTAAGTTTAAAAACATTCTTTCATCACAAACTATGAGGTTTTACCTAATTGTTTCCCATTTGGTCTTAATGAAGATAAGAAAATGTAGAGCTAGATCCTACTTCTGTCTAAGCGATGTAAGATAAGAAAATTGCATCCACCTACCTCATCTTGAAAATACATAGGTACATTGCTTACTAACTTCTTTTTAACTAACTAACTCCGCTGACTCAGCGACCCATAGAGGATCTTGGCCTCCGAAACGAGCTCTCTCCAGTATACTTCTTATACATTTTTCGTATTTACACTTTAGTGAAATTGCACCCGTTAAACGCACAAACAGAAATCAATTTTCTTATTTTTCTTCTTTTTCCACCACTTCTTTCTTCGTGACCTAATTGCTTATTGCACAATTCAATAGAACTTTATTAACAGTCTGCGATCTATGCACACAGAGCACACAGACTGACAGCTCTCCGAATACCGATGCACCCTGAAATCAGAACATGAAACTGAACAACTTCTCATGAGGAAATATTTGTGGGCCGTAAGAAAATTTTTGATATCCCATACAAATTCGTGACTGCATTCACTATGGGAAGACAAAAAAATCACGTCTCCTGAAATAATTTTCTTATGGGCAGTTGTTTAGTTTCATGGTCTTAATGCACCCTATCAGTGTACGGAGAGCTGTCCCTTACACCCTGTATTATGGTAGTATCATAAAATGTTACTTTAAAAATAACTACTTATATTAACTTTCAATTATTCAGATATCTCATCCATAAATAGATACCATGGCCACCATAAATAGACAAGTACTAAATAAGTAGGCTGATGAAATTGCGAAAAACCAATTTTCACAAACTTTCTACTAGATAAATATCGTGCCCAGACTGATAAGCTCCAGTTTGTTCGTTATCGAAGAATGGCCTGAGAAGAACCAGGTGGCTTTTTTTGTATGATTAATAGATTGATATGTAGGTACCTATAGTTATTAATTAACTATGGGTATTATTAATTAACTATATATCCTATTAAAAAATAGAGTGCCTCTTCAGAATAATTACAATTTTTTAAAGTGAGGCTGACTTTTAAAGTTCAATAACTTTGGAAATACTGAACGGATTTTGATGAAATAACAAATAAAGGGCAATAGCGATCCTAAACACATTATAAATTATAGAGGTCAAGAATATCGATACTTTTGTACCTACACAAGCATTTGTATTTTTTTACTAAATCGTTACTCAGGTACTACCCAATAAAATAACAAAGCTCCACGTGATAATGGCAGAAACAGGTGGAATAAGATTTATATGGTGCAATTTCCGCACTGAGATCAAGTTTAGGTACTGCCAGCAGGGAGGGGTACGTTCATGCTACCTTTCGTATCTCTTTCGTCGCTCTTTTATAATATGACGTCGCTGAAAGTAGGTACACCTTTCGAATGACGAAAGTGTGGAGCGGAAAACTGACTAGTTTACAAAGTTCTACGAAAGAGCTACGAAAAATTACAGCATGAACTCACTCCAGCTAGTAAACTTAGGTACTTTTCGGGGACCGTCTTCTAGGTAGGTACTGGTTGTTTGTACATTTACTATGTTGAGTCATAGAAGTTGATTCTCTGGGGGTTGACAATGTTGAGCTGCAATATGTGAGTCAACCAAGCCCTAACCCACCAGATACTAAAAATATAATTCATAGATATGAACCTGAGGAAGGCGACATTCCAAAGCAGACAATGAACAATGGAACGGGTCATATTTTTATTACACCCTGGACCACCAAGCATGAAAAGAAACATTTACAGGAAAGTGTGCTGATATCGTCTCATGAAAGACCCATTAGCTTTTGAAAGACAAAACATTCAGAACAAAGGAACATTGGGTGCAGCAGCGGTATAAATAACAGCAAACACGTAGAAAATTCGATTACTTCACTCCAACCATCGTCTTGGTAACTCGTCTTAGTTTTAGTCTAAAAATCTTTGTTTGAATTAAAATAAAGTTTTTTTTAAATTACTTGTCGTTTCGCGTATTTTTACTTGTGTATCTCGAAAGGGTCGGAGGCACATATGACGATACGACTGTACTATCGCCACCAAATCCACCTACCCATTTAAGGGACCAACTCATGCTAGTTTTTCATACAAATACTACGTATTCCAGTATAAGTTGATCTCTTAAGCGGTTAGCTGGATTTGCTGGCGATAGTATACTATAGGTTGTTGTTGTTTTAAAAATTCATCCATCAGGATAGGCAATGGTACTAGCCATACAGCCTAGTCTTTTATTAGTTCTTTCTGTTATCTTTTCAAAAATAAGGCATTAATGCCAATTCTTCTATAGTTCATTTCTTATTTCCAATAAAAACAAGGCAAAAAGCCATTTCTTCTATACATTCTTGTGTAATTTTCAGGTTCATAAAATTCCATGTCCGGGTTAAATCCATGTCAAAGCTCTCCAACCGTGGAGATAATAAAGTCAAATATTGGATTAAAAGTGGCAGGGTTCGATAGAAGTTCTTGAAGCGAAGGCGGGATACTGTCTTTGTAAATATCTTGCAGCTTGTCAATTAATAAAATTCGGTTAATATTTAAAGCGGGACAGTTGAAAAATATATGTTCCAGCGTTTGATTTTCATTTAGAGAGCAATCTGTACATATAGGTGAGTTAATAATTTTCATGCGGTGTAGATGGGCTTTAAATTTACAATGACCAAATCGTAACCTGCATATTTGTGTGAAGAATCTTCTTTTTTATAAAGGTATTATTCTTAGCGAACCAGGGTTTCTCTCCAAGATTCTTATTGATTGCAGCATACCATGCACCTTTTTCTTGTATTATAATTTGACGTTGATTTATCCAGCTTTGTCTAATTTCCTCTTGAATCAATGGGATTAAATCTCTCCATGGAACTGACATTCCTCTGGGTTGTCCAATTGAGCTATTGTTTATTGTTCTGGCAAGGTAGTCAGCTGTTTCATTACCTGACACACCTTTATGTGCTGGAGACCATAAAAATTCAATTGAAACATTGGCGTTGTATAGTGTTTGCCACAGCTGTTTAATTTTATAAATAATATAATTTGTACTCAGAGTGTTATTCTTTAAAGCTGATAAAACTGACATACTATCACTAATAATAAGCCATTTAGGAAAGAGTGATTTAAATTGTTTATATATTCTAAAGCGGCTTGAATTGCTGCAGCTTCTGCCGTAAATATACTGCAGGTTTTTGGTAGTTTATATCCATTTCCTGTCTTCAAGGCACTGTGATAGTATGCAAGAGAGACACCTGTATCAGTTTTTGAGCCATCAGTGTAAATATGCTGGTATTTTGGCCATAATGATAGTTTCTCATATAGCTCTTCTCTAGTTCTAATGGAGTTATCTATAACTATATTCATATTGCAAAATTTGCTTTCAAAAGCTCCTTCGTAACATGCCAACTTGTCAGATTTGTGAATGTTATGCCTTTCATCATAAACTTTTATTTCAGAATAATCAAGCAGAATGAAGGGAATTTAATTGAAGTAGATGCAGAGGCCAAAGTTTGATTTTCAGCGATTTTCTCTAATAAGGAATGGTGAGTAAAAGAAAATAATTTCAGTAGAAATCTAAATTTAAGATATTTAAATCTTAACATCAATGGAGGTATATTGCATTCAACTTGCATAGAAACAATAGGTGTTGTTTTCATTGCACCTGTTATTAAACGTAAATTTTTATTCTGTAAAGTTTCTAACTTTTAACCAAAATAGGATTGGAAGCATAACAAAGAAAACTATATTCAAAGTGGGAACGTACCACAGACTTATATAACATAAGTAAAACTTTAGGATCAGCCCCCATGATGTTCTAGCGAGGATTTAAGAACATTAAAAGCTCTAGAAGCTCTATCTGACACATAACTTACATGCTTATTCCATGATAAATTTCTAGTAAAAATTACTCCAAGAAATTTTGCTTCATCCTCTACTGGCAATAAGCTACCATCATAATATATATGAGATACTAAAAGTCTAGATCTACTAAAGATCACAACTTTAGTTTTCTCTAGACTAACACTTAAATGTAAATAATCAAAGTATGTTTTAATCTTTCTAATGCTAAATTTAATTTGATTTCTGTTGCTTGCATGTTAGACCCAATACAATATATAGCTAAATCATCAGCAAATTGTAAATTTCTTACTTGGTACCCAGTATACTATTTAATTTATTAATATACAAGATGAACAGCAAAGGACTTAAAATTCCACCTTGACAAACACCTAAATATGACGATTGTGGTCCATATAAATTATTTTTAAACTTGACATATACTTGCCTACCATTTAAAAAGTTGAATATCCAACTAATTAATTTTCCAGGTAAACCTAACAACTGTAACTCCGCAGCAAGCACATGGTGATTAACATTATTGAAGGCTCCAACAATATCAAAGAAGACACAAACAACAAATTTATTAAATGAGAAGGAATGATGAATGTCAAGAAAGAGATTATTCAAACTTTCGATTGCAGAGTGACCACGTCTAAAACCAAACTGATTTGGAGGTAATAACTTATTAGATTCTATAAAAAATTCCAGTCTTTGTTTTAGTATTTGTTCAAAAACTTTACCTATACAGGATGTTAATGCTATAGGTCGATAAGAATTACAATTATCCGCATCTTTACCAGGTTTCAAAACTGGAATTAAACAATCAACCTTCCATTCAGTGGGAATTATGTCATTAGACCAAAGAAAGTTAAATATATCCAAAATCATTTTTTACTTGACAATGAAAGATTTTTTAATAACTTATATGGAATATGATCTAAACCAAAAACAGTATCTCTTCTAGAGCTAAGTGCACTAATAAATTCATTTAAAGTAAAAGGTGTAATTAAATAATCATTACCACCAGTGACTGTAGAGTTAACAGTAGTAGTGACAATATTTGGAGAAACGGTTGTGTACTTATTTAAAAAAGCTGGTATCCAATCTGTGTTAGAAGACCGTATCACATTACATTCAGAAAAAGATTTATTAAACATGCGCATTGTTTTCCATATTACAGACAGAGGTGTTTGCCGGTTAAATGTTTCACACAAAGCCATCCATGAAGCTTCTCTTTCCCTTTTAATGGTAAGTTTTTAATAGCTTGTTGTTTTTTAAATAGATATAATTTTCTAATGTTGGGTCATTTTAAATTGAATGTAAGCAGCTTTAGAATTATTTACTGCTAAAGTGCAGGCATTATTCCACCAAGGCAAACGTGGTCTTTTCCTACGTGTTAAATTTGGCTGCACTGAATTATTTCTGGTTGTGGGATTAGCCTCAAATGCACAATTTAGTAGTAAAGAACAGAGATTAGAATAGGATTCCTGGGGTCGTTCAAAGTCAAAGTTAAAAGTAGTTAATTTGTCACTAACTATTTCTTGATATTTTTCCAATCAACATTTGAAAAATTTGGACGGATATAATTTCCTTGATTTAAATTGGAATTGTTAATTCTATTTACAGAACCAAGGATACTAGTAACAGTGGGAAGATGATAACTCCCATTGGATCATCATGAACTGACCAGCTACAACGTAATGATAATGAGGAAGAAACGAGAGTAAGATCCAATGCATTTGGTTTCCACACATGTGAACCCACAGTAGTTGCTTGGCCGTCATTAAGGAGGCATAAATTATTATCATCAATCACATCTTGCAAAATTATACCACGCGCATCAGTTGACGTGCAACCCCACGAAGTACTGTGTGCATTGAAATCCCCAGCCATAATAAGAGGCCCCGGTACAGATTTAATCAAACTATCAAGACGGGAATAAGTAAAGTTGGAAGGAGAAGCCAACGTGGGACTATAGAAACTAATTATTGTAATAATTTCATTGTTGAAATGTAACTGAACTGCCAAATTTTGTAATGAGTTATCAGAATATGTGTTTAACAAATTGTAACGCAAATTATTTTGTATTAATATAGCAACACCATTGTGTTTAGTACCTATATCTAATCTTTCGATGTTAAAACCTTTAATTTTAATTTTTTCCTGGTTTTAACCAGGTTTCAGAAATAAGTGCTACATGAATATTATTATTATATAAAAATAAGTAAAAGCATGTAAATTACTAGACAAACTTTGAGCATTCCATTGAACAATATTTAACTGATCCATAAATTAGAATTTACTTAGTTTTATGGTCTGTAGTTTTATTGATACTGAATGAATCAAGTAAAGCGCTTTTATACTTTGAGTAGAGATTGGGATGGGATTTTCAGCATCTTTACTAGCTGAAATAATTTTTATAATTGAAGAAATCAGAAGATTCATGAATTGTTCCGATTTAAACAATTGTTGAACTGGGTCTACTTTACTTTTTAGTGGGGAAGTTTTGTTATTAAAAACTTCAGAATACGAGGCCCTGCGCATCTGAACTTTTATCTCCTCTGCTTTTTGAATTTTCACTGGGCATGATTTGGCAATTGCAACATGTTTTCCTTTGCAGTGAACACAGACTGCTTCTTCTGGCCGTTTTACGCAATCTTTATAATTGTGGGAATCACCGCAGATTGAGCACCTCTGGGCGTTTTTACAGAATTTACCAATGTGCCCAAAGCGCAGGCATCGCAGGCATTGGCTCACAGGAGGCGTGTATGGCCTTACTTCGAAATACCAGCTGTTAATATCCACATAATCAGGAAGTACTGCACTAGCGAAAGTTATCGATACCGCTTGTGTTGGTACCAAGCAGGAGTTACCTTCGTCGTCTTTGGAACGTCGCATGAATCGGCGTACAGATACAACATTTCTGCAACTAGAAATTCCATCATATATTTTTTTGTTGCTCATGTATGTTGGAACGTTTGTTATTACCCCTGTCACTTCCGTTAATCTTGCTGGAATAGTCGCCCTCAACTTTAGCTCTTTTGAGACTTGACATTATTAAGAGCTGCATTTGCTAACCCTGGTCGCTCAAATATAACCGCTATTTTGTAACGATTGATTCTTTTCAATTGCTTGATACCTTTGTTACTAAGCTTCAATGCGCTTCCCAAGCCCATCAAGTCTCTCTCACCTATCGGCGTCTTGTCGTCCGCGCTCTCGTAAATTACTATATATTCGAACTCACCGCCATCCTCCGGATACTGACGAATGTAGTTTTCGGTTTTATACGGCTTGTATTTGTCTACATCGTCGTCGCCCGCATCATCGCTCATAGCGGGGTCCTCTCCTTCGCTTACCTCTCCGCCATCGTTTCCCTTTTTACGTTTGCTTTTGCGACCCATAGCTGGGCAGCAAAGCTGTGTTGCTTTTTTATTGCACTATTAGAATATAAGTTACTAGTAATTAAATTTACTAAGAAATTCTCAGTTTATTCTGCAAAAAGCAATTTTAAAATTTTCTTTGAAAAATTTTCACCCTTTCGATTCAAATTCCCGCCAAAGAATCCACTATAGGTTGTTGTAAACGTAATAGGTAATAAAATAGGTACTACCTACACGTATCCATTACCTCAGGTCAGCCTTGCTTCCTACCGTCATAATAATAACTGGCACAGCCGCACAGGGCACAGGTGATTGAATTCTCGCGCTCGAGTTACCTTCCATCCACAAGCAATATCAAAAAGCTTAATAAAATCGCCTTAAAGGGAAATGAAACTTATTTTCTATTCTAGGAAACTTCCAGCTTACTGCGCAGCAAAATTGTTTGCGTCTTTCGGAATTTTGTATTAAATTGAAAATAGCGAGTAAATATTGCTATCCCGTGTGACCTCGATACGTTACCAAGCGAGGGCTGAATTTCTGAAAAGTCGTAATTCAATTCCGCGCACGAGCCTCCGCAACACGGCTGATCTAACTACAACACGTATTTTTTTCATTTTTTCATTTATTTCAAAGCCACAGGTAAAAATGGGAAGTTACAATTTTTTTTATGTATAAGTGACGCCCTGCAATAAACAATAAGGATGCAGCTATTCAGTTGTCAGAACCGTGAACTTCCTATTTATTTAATTTATGATATTAGTACTTACCTAAGTACTTAATTTATTTATTTTACAATCAAGCACGATTAGAGGTAGTAGCAGATTAACGAATTCGAAAATTCAAAAATAGAACTCCGTCTCTTTTGTCCTGTGCCGTAAACTGCCGTAAACAGTGGAAATTTAATTCTCGCCATGCTCCGACAGTTTCCGTGAAATGCAGATAATATTAACTCAGAATCCACCTCTCTTGTTCTTAAGAGTAGGTACACAAACATTGAATATTGCTACTGAAAACGTTCAGTAGCGAAGGTAATCAAGTGAAAAGGGATTTTTATTTGCTCTACATTACGTTATTGTGTTTTCTTTCAAACAAAACAAATCGTTGTACCTATCTACTGAAGTTTGATGTGCTTTGGTTTGTTTGTTAAAGGATCATAAAAATAATTTCTCTTTTTTATACCTAATGCGAATTTGTTATTTATGTAATTTGATTGATTATCATCACTTAGGTACACTGACCAAAATTAATGCGATAATAGGTAATGATTCTCGGTACCTGGGTCTGGGCCAAAATCCTCTATGTCTGGGTAAAGGTACCTATATCTAGAGGTATTTGGGGCCCACTACTTATTACCTGTAGGTATTTATTGTAGGTACTGTAAGGTTCAGTCTACTTTATGTATGACTGTTTCCTGAAAATTCTGCCCGCTCTTGTTTCGGGCCTAGCCACGGCTAGAGCCCCAAAATCTGTATAGGTAATTATGAGATCGCGAAAGTGTCTCCATAAACCTTTCCTCTTACCTCCACCTGAGTTAAGTTTCCCACAAGTATATTCTGTGTTATTCCTGAGCACAGTTTAATTGGATTATGTTAATGACTACCTACATTAACTGATCACTGAGCCGTCGCGTCGGCTAGGCGCTAACTTAACAAGATTTACATAATTTTCCGTCAATTCCTATACAGCCATCTAATGTTCAGGTTCAGTGAAAATAGTGTAGGTACAGTCTATGAAAATAATACATGACACCATTTAGAAAAACATTGTACCTATACCTATTCCGCCCACAACTTTCAATGCTCCGTTCCCCCCTATCTAATTACAGAGCCGACGAAAATATATTAATTTAAAAATCTTTTCAAAGTAAGTAAAGTTAAGTAACGAGTAAGTAAAAGTTGCTAAATACAAAAAATATGTTAAGATAACCGTACACCATAATATCAGAATAATGACTCTACAAGGTTTTGTCTCTACATTTATTTTATTACCGTGTTGCGCATTGTTGGATTCCGGCAATGTATCCGATCATAGGTACATGTAGTACTTACTGTATGTGTATCCGATACGAAAAAATTGACGTAAGTATTTTGTAGTGATGTGTATTTTTGAATGATTTGTCGATAAATTTAGTTATTTTGATTGAGTGTTGTTTGGTTTAAATTCGAATTCTTTAATATAAATATATAAACTTACAAATAGGTAAACTTATAAAAAAATAAATTAAATTCGTTGATAACTATTTCCTAAACTAAAAATATAAAAATATTTTTGTATCATAGGCTAAATAGGCAGCGGACTTAAGTACTATGAATTAAATTTAGTTCTCTTAATTGAATTAGGCAATTATTTAACACGGTGACTGAAATACTTTTCAGGCGACTTTCTATTAAGTCACAAAAAAACTAACTTTGCAGTGATTAAATATCTTAGTAACTATTAAACTATACAAGCAACAAAATGCTAGGACCAAAATAACTAAAAAACGGCTGCTACTGTTAGGTATCAAATATATCAGGCGGGATCAGTGTAAAACTGGTTAGGGTATTAAAAAAACCTAGTGTGGCGACTAATTTTTCCGAGGGGATATCAAACATTCTTTATTGGCAACTATTGGCTTTCATTATAAAAATACACATTTGGCAGCAATTGTTAGGTAGCTTTAAAACTGAAAATGGGTATTATAATAATGTATTTGGGTAATAGAATATTGTTTGCAGATACGTAAATTCTTGAAAAAGGCGGCAAATGCACTCGTGTGTCTGAGCAGTGCGGGGGCTGCGGAGCGGGGTGTTTTTATTATAAAATTTTATGCCTTTTATTGCACGCCATTTAAATTAATAAAACAGCACTAGAATAAATGAACCTACCTACTTTGAGTACCTAGTGTACCTACCTAGATTTACCAACAATACTTATGTTTGCCTTGTGGTGTGGCTGCAGAGTGTGCCGTGTGGTGCCGGCAGAGTGTGCCGTGTGGTGCCGGCAGAGTGTGCCGTGTGGTGCCGGCAGAGTGTGCCGTGTGGTGCCGGCAGAGTGTGCCATGTGGTGCCGGCAGAGTAGACTAGCACCACCCCCTCTCTTCCCGTGGGGGTCGTAAAGGGCGACCGAGGGATAAACCCGACCCAAACAGCCAGGGCCAACCGTATGGTGGCGGTTAATCCACCACAAAAGCATTCTCAAGGAAGGTTGACGTCTGGTAGGCGGCTGGTCGTAAAATTCAGCCAAATCCTTTTTCAACACGTTTTTGTGTTCAACGAAACGTGTTACGCCGACCCCAAGTAATTGGGATAAGGGCAGGAAGATGATGATGATGATGATGATGACTTATGTTTGAGCACTTACGTAAGTATTGTAGGCAACTCTAGTTACTCAAAGTAGGCAAGTCCATTAAAAGAGGTAAATTAATAATAAATAAGATAATCAAGAAAATAATAAATATACCAAGAATAGTTTTTTAGAATGTCACAATTTGGTTAATTTAGATCCTTACAAATGTAGCCAAAAATATATTTTTATATCTTGTTTATATTTATTACAGACCTTGGTCAAGTTTATAAACAACCCCATTTTGAGATTTATGAAAGCCTATTTTAATTTAATTATCCGACAATAATTTGTCGCCTTAGAAGAAATTCAATTGCCAAAAAAGAAAATCACTGCCAGATAAAATTTAAATTAAACCTCAAAACTCATTAAAAAGTCGCCGCTTTCAAGTTAAGATGTTACCTCAAATTAGTCGCCAAAGTAGTCTATTTACTAGCCATTTTCAGTTTTTTTAAGACCCGGAATGGTATCAATTTGACGCCGCGTTAAATACATGCCATTGAATTATAATATATCCCTTGAGGCGTAGGCAGAGCGTAAACTGCGAAATTTTACACCACGCCTGACAAAAGTCATTTAGTGCATCACCATAGTGACAGGATGTCAGCCTGTTATCTAAAATTGCAATTTACTTACATCAACTCACCATATTATTTTACAGTTATTTATAGATGTGGTGCAGTGCGTGGAATAGAAGTGCATCTGCATTCATTCTCGATTTCTAATTAAGGCCAAGACATATACTTAAATGATGAATGAAAATAAAACGTTTTTCGGCTTTTGTTTGATTCTCCATTATCGACCTGTTCTTAGAGAAAAGGCGAACGATGTGTCGCGTGGTTTGTCCACTCAGACCTACGCGAAGTTTACTTTCTTCTGTTCTTCACCGTTTGATTGAAGTGAAGTGAACCAAGCCTGCGTATCGTCCGCGTGGACTAATCCACGCGATGCAGCTTTAGTACTTTACCCAACAAGCTACATTATTGTATTTGTCGATATTTTCGTTAACTCCGTCTAGGCACATCACTACTTGTCAAGATGAGTGCTGCCAACATCATTAGGATTATGTTAAATTTAAATTATTTTTATATTCGCGTACGTTACATTTGCCATAAAAATGCCCTATGCATAGAAGTCAGACTAGAGTGATTCAGGTTTTTTTTGGTAACTGAAACAACTAATGGCACTTTTTGATTACAGTCCCTTTTTGATAATAGTCCCTCAGATGTACAACTTTAGAAAAAACTGATTTATGCAATATCTTTTCATGAGTTGACTGTCTGCTCGAATTCAATTTTGTAGTTGGCAATACTGCCAACCAAATTTTGTTTTAGTTTTTCGGCTAATTTTCGCTCAGGGAATTTTTCGCGTTTCTCTGAAATATCTTAAATTAAAAAATGTCTCCAGAAGAAACTGTGGAGCGGTTTAAGCTCTTAGGTTTAAGTGAACAAAAGGCTAAGGAAACGTTGAAGAATGCTAACGTGACGAAGTTTCTACTTGCGGCACTGAATGAGGTTAGAATACTTTTCATATGCACTTTCTTTCATAACATTTTCTACATATTTATACTCTAATTATTTAATTTTCAATTGTAGATCGACATTCAAAGTCTGCCTGCTGGTGCTGGCATGTTGATTTACCACTGTGCCACCAAAATAAAGCCCCAGATTGCGAGCAAGCTGGGTTTCGTGTGCGACTACATAAGCAAAGGCAAGCTGGACTCGACCCTCCGAGTCGACGCGGCTTTGGACTACCTCCTCAGCAATGTCAATGAGGCTACAGTCAATGTGGCAGAGTTTGAAAAGGCCTGTGGAGTAGGTGTAGTAGTGACTCCGGAACAAGTTGAACAGGCTGTGGAGAAACATATGGCCAAGTATAAAGAAGAGTTGCTGGAGAAGAGGTACCGCTTCAATGCTGGTATTGTGATGCAGGCAGTGCGAGCCGACCTGCCATGGGCCGACGGGAAAGCTATCAAAAGTGAAGTAGACATACAGGTCAGTTCAGACTTTAAATATTCATGAAATAAATTATTGAGCCAATAATTTGTCTTATGATGTACTTGTTTCAAGGTCTCCACCTAAAACTATTTAAATAATGAATTATGTGCAATGAATGTAACAAGCTGAACAAACAGTAGCAATTATAGTTTGAACAAGTAAAATAATATGATGTAAAAATCTTATTATTCTGACCTAATCAATTGTTTTCAGATTTTGGACTTGTTAGGGCCGAAGACTGAGGCAGATCTCGCCCCTCCTCCCAAAACTGAAAAGAAAGGAAAAGGTGCTGATGGTGGAAAGAAACAAAAGAAAGATGAACCTAAAGGTAAACACACATGAGGTATTTCAATAATTTGTTTTACATTATAATCTAACTATGGCCCTATTTAGACCTCAGTGGTTGTTTAGTTTCGTATCAAATACGCGCGGTGCGATTTGCGTCTCGAGTCATTTCTTTTTGAGCGGACAGCGCTGGCAACACTGTTTGTCCTTGTCCCGTCCTGTGGCCGTGCGCTCGCATCGTGATGCGAATTTTAATTATAAATGGTGTAATTTAGTGTGCTTTCGGTTTTCTCGTGTGGTTTTCCCTGTTCGGTGGGGAAGTGAACCAAGTGGATTTGGTTCCGGCGCTTTGATTGAGAATCACGCGGCCGCCGGCAAAATATAACCTCACTTTTTCGTCGCTCGCGTCGCGGCTGCCGATAGCCACATATTTTTAATTGTTTCTTGATTGGGGGCCAACGGGGCCGATTTCTCATTCGGAGAGAAATCTTTTAGTTATTTTGTGTTAAAAAACATTATGTGATGTCGAACTGTGAACTATAGTGCAAATTGGAGGAAAGGAGTTCGAGAACGAGCAGATGTTCCAGTGCAGTGAGTTTAGGTTATTCCCTATTCCTGTGCTCCTCAAATATCCTGAATACCTGATTCCTGTCATACTTAAACTCACAAAGAAACGGCGTCATAATTCGCACGGTAAGCAATTCGCTGTCAGATTCTGTATTGCAGTGATTTAGCAACATTACGTGGAGGTCACCACCCTGATGACCTTTGGTACAACCGGAACTTGGTACATATACTTTAGACATGAGCTGCGATAGTGCAGTAGAATATTAGTCATATTGTAGGAAATTAAGGGCCGTTGCAGACGGATCCCAGAATTTCTCGGCCCGGAAACTTTCCGGAACGAAAATTTTCTCATTAAATTTATTTTATTTAGCTATAGTAACGAGCACTACGAATCGTAGTCAAATGTTGTTCCGAGGCTGATCGACCATTTAGTTTTAGATTTTAAGATAACTTTGATTTGCTTCCACTGCGCTAAGATCAGCTTCGGAATCAAACAGTGGTATTTGTGCTTTACATGGGTACATACACATTTTGTCAATGTGATGTGATTGAGTTTCACTACACATCCAGACACTGCTGTAGATTGTATAGGGCTTTACAATAATAACATAAGATGTGATCTAGAGACCATAGGACAATAAAATGCTGGTAGATCACTCATGTGATTGAATGGGTGCTATGATCTTTATCAATGGTTAATCAAGTAATGTTTTATTATTTTTTCAGCTACAAAAGCTTTGGAGAAAGCAGATGCCGCTGCATCAGGTGATGTTGGTGGAGCATCCTCAATCTCAGAGCTGATGAAGAAGCTGCCCTTCCATGCTCCCGGGGAGAACTACAAGAGTGATGGCTATGTGGTCACACCAGACACCAAGCGGTTATTGGAGGAGCATCTCAACATCACTGGAGGAAAGGTGAACAATCTTTTAATGAACTATTTATGAAAATGTGTAGCTATAACTAATGAAAAGCACTTGAAAACATCAGCTTCACAGCTTTAATATCATTACCTATTATTTTTCAACCAATTTGTTCAAAATGTTTATTGTATAAATGCGTTTTTTCATGATCCTATGATCTATTATAATAAAGATCTATAAGATAAGATAATGATCTATTATAATATAGATAAAGACATTCGCAATTATGTAAAGATATGATGACCACAGCCAGAGATTGGTTTCCCTCTTATACTGAATCTACTTCTGGCAAAGGGTCCATACTTGCTGATACCCATCGTCTTCAGTTTCAGAAATTTACAAATTCATACTCTCACATCAGTCTTTGTTAATTTAGTTTTATTTTTGCACTGTTCTACCTATCTACGACAACTTTTTTAAATCCACTTGATACTTCTACTCATAGAACAGTGTGGTGTGTACCAGTTATTTTGAAACAAATAGTTCAAAAATACATAACCTACGAAATAAACATTACAATAAGTGTATCCTTGACAATATTCCAGGTGAGAACAAGATTCCCTCCGGAGCCAAATGGGATCCTCCACATTGGTCACGCCAAGGCCATCAACATCAACTTCGGCTACGCGGCGGCCCACGACGGCGTCTGCTTCCTGAGATACGATGACACTAATCCTGAGAAAGAAGAAGAGAAATTCTTTGTAGGAATCAAGGATATGGTGGAATGGTTAGGTAAGCAACTCTCCAATACCAAATGGTCAGTTCCATCAACTAAACTTTACCTATAGATTAAAAGGAACAATTCAATTTTTTGACGTCTTTCTAAATATCTGATATAGATTTTTAGTTCTTTCACTATACAGTTATAATAATTTCATAGCGAAATAAAACTACCATGCAAGTATACATAAAACTTTTTAAATCTCCGTCCTGGCACACGGTAACAGAAATTAGTTTCATAGAGAAAAATGGATTTAAAAATGGAACACATGCTGCAATTAATTTTTTTCATAAGTGGCTTGAGACTGTCAACTGTTTTTTGATCGTGTGTGGCGTCATTTGTAACATTAGTTTAATTAATTACAAATACGGGAAAGCTCTACGAAAAATTATACGGTGCATTCAAATCATGAAACTGATCAGATCACCTCGCAAAATAAATAAATTCAGGAGACTAAAACATATAACTTTTTAAATTTTCCATAGTAAATGGTTGTGATTTTATATGATAATTTTTTTTTTCCATTACCCAAAATATATTTTTATGGGAAGCTATTCAGTTTCATGGTCTGAATGCACTATGTATCTGTATTCGGAGAGCTGTCCATTAAACCCCGTATCAGTTGAAGGAAATCAATGTTGAAAGCAATGTTTGTCTTCAACTATTACAGGTTACAAGCCGTACAAAATCACCCATTCTTCCGACTACTTCGACCAGCTGTACGAGTGGGCGGTGCAGCTGATCAAGAAGGACTTGGCGTATGTCTGCCACCAGAAGCAGGAGGAAATCAAGGGCTTCAACCCCCCTCCGTCCCCGTGGAGGAATCGACCCATTGAGGAGAGTTTGCAGCTGTTTGAGGTAAGTTTGAAGACCAAGGACTTGGCGTATGTGTGCCACCAGAAGCAGGAGGAAATCAAGGGCTTCAACCCCCCTCCGTCCCCGTGGAGGAATCGACCCATTGAGGAGAGTTTGCAGCTGTTTGAGGTAAGTTTGAAGACCAAGGACTTGGCGTATGTCTGCCACCAGAAGCAGGAGGAAATCAAGGGCTTCAACCCCCCTCCGTCCCCGTGGAGGAATCGTCCTATTGAGGAGAGTTTACAGCTGTTTGAGGTAAGTTTGAAGATCAAGGACTTTGCTTGCATATGTCTGCCACCAGAAGCAAGAGGAAATCAAGAGCTTCAACCCCCCTCCGTCCCCGTGGAGGAATCGACCCGTTGAGGAGAGTTTGCAGCTGTTTGAGGTAAGTTTGAAGACCAAGGACTTGGAGTATGTCTGCCACCAGAAGCAGAAGGAAATCAAGGGCTTCAACCCCCCTCCGTCCCCGTGGAGGAATCGACCCATTGAGGAGAGATTACAGCTGTTTGAGGTTAGTTCGAAGATCACTTGGCGTATGTCTGCCACCAGAAGCGAGAGGAAATCAAGGGCACCAAAATTGCAAATGTACTTATTGATTGTAGCAAGAGCGAAATGCGGTTTTGGACTGAAAGCTTATTACCTAAGAAATAACAATAATACGTAAATAATATCTAAGGAGCTATTCTTCTACAGTACGAAGCATGCTCAACTTTTCCATTCTTTTTAACCTATTTATTGGAATATACAGTAACTGAATCCTTTAGATACGTATTCTGTGTTTTTATCTAAACAAGCGACTATAGAATCCTAAATTAGACACCTATACTTTATAATTTTACAGGACATGAAAAACGGCAAAATCGACGAAGGCGACGCGACATTGCGCATGAAGATCACTCTCGAAGAGGGCAAACAGGACCCGGTCGCGTACCGGATCCGGTTCAAACCGCATCACCGCACCGGCAGCAAGTGGTGTGTGTACCCCACATACGACTACACGCATTGCCTGTGTGATAGTATAGAGCATATCACACACTCGCTCTGCACTAAGGAGTTCCAGTCTAGGCGGTAAGTTTTTTTTATTTGTTTGCGTAGGTAGGGGAAAAATCATCATAGATACAATAAAAGTCCCGGCCGTCATGGCATGCCCGACTTGCTGGTTTACCCTAGGCGACCTAAACCCCCTCCCTGTGTTTTATCGTTGGTGTGCAATCCAACGTTTTAGACCACCTAGGCGGTGAGTGGCACATCACATTACCCTAGTAGGGTAAACTATAATTTGTAAAATCGACGAAGGCGACGCGACATTGCGAATGAAAATCACTCTCGAAGAGGGCAAACAGGACCCGGTCGCGTACCGGATCCGGTTCAAACCGCATCACCGGACCGGCAGCAAGTGGTGCGTCTACCCCACATACGACTACACGCATTGCCTTTGTGATAGTATAGAGCATATCACACACTCGCTCTGCACTAAGGAGTTCCAGTCTAGGCGGTGAGTGGATAAAGCAGGACATACGTAGGATTTTTGATTGTCTGTCCGGGCAAAATAAGCGGCGCGCGGATTGAGACCGAATAGCGCGCGGCGCGGCGAACGAACGAGTATCGGTGACCGGCGGCGGCCGGCCGTAGCCTGGAAAAAATCCCAGAATTTTCTTTTTTTTTATTTAAGACCGAAATTCTTCAAAAATGATTCGTGTCCGGATTTTTTGCCCAAATTTTAATACAAAAAAAAAAAAACAGTTTTACATTTTATTATAAAAAATTGGTAAAAATAGCAAGGTGCCGTTTTTACCCAAATGTTAGGCCATACTTGCAGGTCTTTGCGTATGAGGACCTGGCAACATGATTTGTTGCGTTTACAAACAAGGCATATTGCGCCGACCCCAAGTAATTGGGATATGGGCAGGAAGATGATGATGATTGGTCACGGTAACAAATGAAAACTATCTTATTAACCCTGTTTGGCAAATAGAGTTCTCGTGGCTTATAGTCGTCAGATGATTGTTAAAGTGCCTTATTCTTATAGTTCCTATATGGCGTCATGTTGGCAGCATTGGAAATTTGTATGTAATATTCAATATTGAACGCCGCCAAAAAATTACATACTTTCCAATGCTACCAACATGACGGCATAGGAACTAAAAGATGAAACGCACTATATGAACCCATGACATGAGATACTACGTAATCATTTCTATGCTTATAAAGAGGTGGGGCTTCTCTTACGATGATTTATACGTGTGTGGCGCCTTACTGTCAATGCAACATCTAACGGCATGCTCTATCTGTCCTACTGTCTGCACTCAGGAGGCTTCATACAAAGCCAACCAAAATGCCATTGACGTAGCCACTTTTTGGGCACAAAAACTGTAACCTAAGGTTCTCTGCCATTGACCCGAAAAGAAGAAGAAGTATTCTATGTAAAATTACATAAGGTTGCATAGTTTTTCTTTATATATTTTTAGCTGTAATGGACTATAGTAATTCGAATGATTGTGGACTGTTCTATTTCTGTTTCCAGATCATCATACTACTGGCTGTGCAATGCTCTAGGTATCTACTGTCCTGTACAATGGGAGTACGGCAGACTAAATGTCAACTACACCGTCGTTTCCAAGAGGAAGATAGCCAAGCTGATCGATGAGGGGATTGTCAAGGGTACGTCATTTGCTGTTTCTTTATAAATGCAAGCAGCTTCCACGAAAAATGAAATTTAAACAGTTACTAAGTTCTTCAGATGGTTTGGCGATTAAATTAAATGAACTTCTTCCCTTACAATAAATAAGTGGGGGATAACCAAAGTATCTTCAACGTAACGATACGAGATAAATAAATAATGTAAACAAACTAGGCAGCGACAAGACAACTCACATGGTATACGTACCATATGAGTTGCTGCTACAGCCATATGTGCCGTATAGATTGTGCAAAGGCACTACGTGCATGCGTAGCCAGTTTTGGCCTACTTGCGCCGAGATTGATGTACCTACTTTATCCTACTTTATTCCATTATTGAATTGAATACAATTAGGGTGAGAATCCACCAGAGCTGTGCGAGTAAAATGTGTCGTACGAGGATGCGTAGCTGTGCTGTGGAAATGTGTAGGGGTTTCCACCAGAGCTGTGCGAGTAAAATGTGTCGTACGAGGATGCGTAGCTGTGCTGTGGAAATGTGTAGAGGTTTCCACCAGAGCTGTGCGAGTAAAATGTGTCGTACGAGGATGCGTAGCTGTGCTGTGGAAATGTGTAGGGGTTTCCACCAGAGCTGTGCGAGTAAAATGTGTCGTACGAGGATGCGTAGCTGTGCTGTGGAAATGTGTAGAGGTTTCCACCAGAGCTGTGCGAGTAAAATGTGTCGTACGAGGATGCGTAGCTGTGCTGTGGAAATGTGTAGGGGTTTCCACCAGAGCTGTGCGAGTAAAATGTGTCGTACGAGGATGCGTAGCTGTGCTGTGGAAATGTGTAGGGGTTTCCACCAGAGCTGTGCGAGTAAAATGTGTCGTACGAGGATGCGTAGCGGAGCTGTCAAAATGCGCATTAATGTGCGGAGCGAGGATGCGTTGCGAAGCTGTGAAATGTGTGAGCGGGGGGAATGCGATGTAGTGGAAACCTCGCAACACATTTCTCGCAACGCATTCCTCGCAACGCATTCCTCGCTACACATTCCTCGCAACACATTCCTCGCACACATTTCTCGCTTGTTTTGTATGTAGAATGGCCTCGCTTCGCTCAACCCTATTCCACCAGAGCTGAGCTGAGCGAGGCTAGGAAAATGAAGTGATTCTATTGGTGGATTTTTTCCTCGCTCACCGCCTCGCTACCTCGCACAGCTCTGGTGGATTCTCACCCTTATGATTTTCCCAGTATTTTATCTAGACACACGGCAGTGTGTCCGCCAAGTTCGAGCAAAGAACCGACACACCGGCCGTGGGTTATATTACACGAACCATTTCGGGCCAAGTTCGACCTACCTATAACTCAAAATCTATTTTATCTACGCATATGAAATTTCTAGTATCTGTCGAGATCTACTTACTTATCTAAAATACAAAATTTCATTAATTTACCTATTGTAGGTCTTGAGATATTGACGTCAGAAAATCGCTTTTTTTTACTATACACTCACTGACTGACTGACTGACTGACTGACTGACTGACTGACTGACTCACTCACTCACTCATCAAAAACCTAGACCACTTCCAATGGTCGTATTGACTTGAAATTTGGCATGGAGGTAGGTCTTTAGGTCAAGGTAAAGGAAAAAATCTGAAAATGGCCAAGTGTGAGTCGGTTTTAAAAATAATGAAGGTGTAAATTCATCTAAGGAACTAAAACAAAAAATTTATCTATATCTTCCAATGGTCGTACCGACCTAAAATTCGTTACGAAGGTTTGTATTTAGTCAAAGTAAAGTATAAATGAGATAAACCTTACAAAAATAAATGAAATCCCACCCAAAACATAAATGTGAAAGGCTGCCAAGTTCGATAATATTGGAATGCTTCGCCTATAAAAGAAGTGAGATCTAAATAAGTACCAAGTTCCATACACAGACCTAAGTTAAAAATAGTTACAGGAATGCACACTTGATTTTCCGCAGTTTGGAAAGTAGATTCTTATTTCCAAACTGCGAAAAATCAAGTGTGCATTCCTGTAACTATTTTTAACTGAGGTCTGTGTATTGAAACTTGGTACTTATTTAGATCTCACTTCTTTTATAGGCGAAGCATTCCAATATTATCGAACTTGGCAGCCTTTCACATTTATGTTTTGGGTGGGATTTAATGTTTACTCTTCAGTTTTGTTTGTTAAACTTTATTTCTATGTTATCCAGACTGGGACGACCGTACGACCGAATTGAATAAAATTATGATTTTTCCAGTGTTTTATTTATCGTTCACTCGTCAGTTTTTTGTTTATTTCTATCTTATCCAGACTGGGACGACCCAAGGCTATACACACTGACAGCACTTCGCCGGCGCGGAGTGCCAGCGGCCGCGATTAACTCGTTCTGCGCGGGGCTGGGAGTAACCGGAGCATTGGGAGCTGTTGACCCCGGCATGCTTGATGCTGCTGTGAGAGACGTATTGAATGTCACCGCTCCTAGGTAGGTTTTGTACGGGCATACCGCAAAACCTCTGAATTTGCTTAGCATATGAATACTAGATGTAGCCCAGATGATGGTAGAGGTTTCGCCGGTACACAGACGGCGAAGGTAGCTGGTTCAAATCCAGCCAGCGGTGGAAAAAATTGCAAGTTTTCCAAAAATTGTATACCTTACACGGGAAGTGTTTTTAATTTGGGTATTCAATTTATCGCGGGTTATCATCGCTTTGGCTACATCCAATCTGTAAAGAATGGAATAGTCGCTGGGAATTAGTTGAAAAACTATCCGATGAATTTGATGTATACCACACGTTTATGGTCAAGATACACTTTGCAAGTTTTCCAAAAATATTAATACTACGTGATTAACGTAAATCTTTTTGCTTTTACACAAGAAATTATCATTGTCCTAGTATTCGTATAAGAAGCCAAAAATTATTATACCTGACTCGTACTTATTAGATATTCGAGCCATTTGTTTGTATAATAGTGCTGATTTTAAGCTATTTCAAGTAATATTTGTAACAAATCTTTTCTAATTCGTGGTATTCCTATACTTACTCTATCTTTTCCTTTCTACCACAGAGTAATGGCAGTACTGCTGGAACCTTTGAAAATAACCATCACAAACTTCCCACACCCGGCACCAATCTCAGTCACTGTACCAGACTTCCCTACCGAGCCAGAAAAAGGCTCGCACCAAGTCCAGTTCGGCAAAGTGATTTATATTGAAGCCAGCGACTTCAAGGAGGTTCCCGAAAAGGGATACAGGAGGTTAACGCCCGAACAGACGGTAGGGTTGAGGCACGCTGGATATGTTATCAAGGTAAACTAGTCACTTTATTTGTATGTTTTTACAAGGCTGCCTAAGGAGATGTTTTTCGACAGTATGTGTGTATGTATCCAGAAATTTTCACGGGTTATAGCCCAAAAGGCTAGACGGATCTTGACATGTAAGGTGTCGTTAGATTCGTCTCAGCAGCGCGAGTGACACTTGCTATATTAAAAATTCATAAATTCAAAAAAAAAACCGCTTGCTTCGTTTGTATTAACTTTGTAACCAAAAAGTTAATATCATAAATTCAAGATAGCTGATTTTTATTGCAATATACAACTTTGAAATTACCGCAGTCGGGTTTTTGTTGATTTGGAATTATTTATTTCATATCTAATCTGTGTAGTGTCTTTTTGAAAGACAGAAAAGGCCTGACTGTGTCTCATCTAGTACGATCTGGTATGACCTTACACTAGCGTTGATACGAGAACTCCGAGTTTAAATCCCGATTTGCTGAGATATGTAAGAGTGTAAGACACGTTTAACTAAATTTTGTCCCAAATACCTATGATGTCTAAGTAAGGGGCGTTTTTTGGAGAAACTAAACCGCAAGATGACGTTGTACGCGTCGCTGCCATAGACTAAAATGGAATAAGTGTCAAAATTTTACAGATAATTATTTTAAGTCTATGGAGGCGCACAACGTCATCTCGCGGATTAGTGTCTCCAAAAACGCCCAGTGGCTTAAAAAGGTATTGTAATAAAACATCTTTTTACAGGTATCTAAAGTAGTAAAAGATAGTTCCGGTAAAGTAACGGAGGTGGAATGTACGGCTGAAAAAGCGGAAGCTACTGACAAGCCCAAGGCATTCATCCACTGGGTTTCCGAACCTGTCACTGTGGAAGTCCGACTTTATGAACCACTGTAAGTAGCATTACAATAAAACAATTTTAACGAAATTAATTTGTGTCTCATACATAGGGGAAACAAAGAGGAATTTATCTACTCTCAAGGAACATATTGTTGATGTGAGAAACCGTCAAGTCAGACACTGCAGTGTGTGAACATGTCGTTATTAATCCCACCCATTACGTCAGCTTCGACAAGGCTGCAATTCTAGCGAGAGAGAAAAGATTCATAAGTCTAACACCTTAGTCATCCGTTGAACATGAACACTGAAAAGTGTCCCAAACGTCGGAAAAATCCAAAATAAAAACAAATCCCTTAAAACTGTTCTAATGTGATTTTTGTTTTTGTTTCAGGTTCAAGCACAAGCACCCAGAAGACCCGGCCGAGGTCCCCGGCGGGTTCCTGACTGACTGCCGCGCAGACACTCTCAAGGTACTTACATATTTTGAACATTTTCACATCAGTACTTAAAAGGACAACAATTTTCTTCTTATTTCTTCCTCTTATAATTATTTACCCGTCTGCCTCAAGCCCGTTTTCACGGACTACAGCCCAAACGCTAGGGCGAATCTGAGGTGTCGTTAGATTCGTCTCAGCTTTACGAGCGACACTGGCATTAATTTAAAAATTCATAAATTCAGGATGGCGGATTTCTATTGCAAAATACAACTTTGAAATTACCGCAGTCGGGTTTTTGTTTTTAATACACCGGTTTTTTGAGAAAATAACCTAATTTAGTTATATTAGGTATGAATTTGGAAGGGACGAAGAGGAAGATAGAAGTAAGGTTATTCTGATTATAGGTGGTCTCGGCGCTCGCAGACAAGTCCATCCTCGGCGCGAAGGTTTACGACAAGTTCCAGTTCGAGAGGATCGGCTTCTTCTCCGTCGACCCCGACACCACTGCCAGTAACGTAAGTGATAAGGCGCGTCCATACCAAGCGAGGCTGCTCGCTGCCTCACTGCCGCGCGTGGCAAACGACCACAAAATTAAGTGGCTCATCCGAGGCAATGCATGCTCGTGCTAGACGAACGCGCTCGGGCCAAGCTAAAATCAACGCGCCTCAGACGTTTGCCTATTAGTTTATTTAGGCGTCCAAATTGGGCCGAACTTGGCTCGCCCGCGCACGAATGTATGCCGCGCGAGGCAGCGAAGCAGCGAGCAGCCTCGGTCAGTGTGGACGCACCTACTATACACACACACACATATATACACAGCGAGACACACAAGTGGTCTGTCGAGAAGATCTACTTGAATCAAGAGGTCATCCAATTTGCTTAGAAGAAAGTCACTTGACTCTGCTATTCACACAACATGAAATGGGTCGGGCCAAGCCAAATAAATGATTGTATTTTTTCCATACGACACATACTATAAAGGTAAATTATAAACTAAAATATGGAGTTCCATCAAGAAATCGCAACACGAAGTGTAAAATACATACTATAAAAGCAAAACGCATAATATTATGTAGAACATAGTTACATACCTACTAGACAAAAACAAGAATAACATTGAATTTATTGTTTCAGATCGTCTTCAACAGAACTGTCTCTCTAAAAGAAGATACAGGGAAATAAGTGCCAATAATAGTCATCGAATTTTTCAAGTTTTCTACTATTTATTGATCCGAGATCTAAATAAATTATTTATTACCGAATCACAATGTTTTATTGCACAACCTTTCACAATTTTTATTTTGTTTCTACAGATTTTGTTTTTGCTTTTGTAGGTAGCTAGAAGCCATTGAAAGAAACTAAAGAGCTAGAAAGAAATGAGACTTGTGTCGAAAGAAACTGAAATCACGTCGAAATATATAAGGAATACCTATATCGAGAAACAAGGTAACCTTTATTTTCTATTCTGTTATTATTATACTATTCTTGCTTTCCAAAATCTTTTATATGTACTTGGTCAAAACTAAAAAACTGAAAAGCAGTTGCTTTAGTATTATGTAGGTATGGCCAAAGCTTTTTTGAACACTCGGTATAATCGATCAATGTGGACAATTACAGAAAATTACCTCGATCGAATAAAATATTTATGTTCAATCTCTTTGGGAACCTTTAATTTTAGTATTCCGCGATAAAAAATTGGGGTTCCTTCCAAAGAGTAAACAAAATAAGCAATATTTGAGAGGTTTCCGTAATCCATTCCTAATGTGTTTCAACCCCTGTAAATACACTTAGCATTTGTGATAGATAATGATAAGGTACCACGTTAGAGAGTGCGCGTATCGCCACGCGCCTTGTTGTCAAGAGTAAGTATATTTCCATAGATACCTACGTCAAAACTATGAAAAGTGTAGAGGTTCAATAGTCTTGTCACTGTCGTTTTGCTACTGACGGACATAGAGATTGTGTTTGTACTAGTGCCACCCGTTCCTACTCAGTGAAAGATGCACTTTATTGCTTGCTTATAATATAATCTAAGGGTACAACCGGCTCTTCTTTGCGCAGATAGACGAGGTGCGAGTGCGAATGATGTACAATCGAAGTAATGTACCTACCTACACTCTGTGGCTATAAATTGAAGGCTTGCATAAGTTAAGCTACTCACTAAGCGTAACTTATATTATAAATAAATCAAATACAATTACATTTCTAGGCGCTAGCTTCACACATGAGACGCAAAATTACATCTGTCAGACAAGCGATCGCCGGAGTCGCGACGCTTGAAACCTTGGAGTATACGGGGTGTAAGGGACGGTGTTGCAGGCGTGCTCAGACCATGAAACTGAACAACTTTCCCCATTGAACGTATGGTGGTAACCTCTATAACTTCTCTACCGGGAGTAACAGAAAGGGTATAACAAGCCGAAAGGCGGTCAAGGTACTGATGAAACTGAACAACTTTCCCCATGGAACATGGGTCGAAATGTGAAAAAAGAATTTGTACCTCCCATACAAAATCGCCGATCAGCTGATTGATTTACTACGAGAGCTCCATTTTTTTTTTCATTTTTCGACCCATGTTCCATGGGGTTAGTTGTTCAGTTTCATGAGTACCTTGACCTCCTTTCGGCTTGTTATACCCGTTCCGTTACTCCCTGTATAATTTTTTACCTAATAGGGAACTAGATAAACCTGCTACTTAGAATAAATACTAAGACATCTAATAAATTGGTACAGTATATGTCTTTCTTTACTGAAATTTCCTACAAGCCATTGCAAGTAGGTAGATAGTAGCTAATTATAAAAAAAAGCAAAACCATCTTCATTGTATAGCCACGTGCAATGTTAACGCATAGCTTGACTTTGGCCACGAAACCCGACTGCAGTGCAGAGGCGAGGCCGCCTGTTGCTACAAGTTGCACCTCAAGGGATATTAGACTCTCAGTCCTACATTGTTACGAATCACCACCCGAAACTTACATGTTCCTATGAATATAATCAGACATTTGTCCACAGCGTAGAAAAATGAGTAAGTAGAGAATTGTCTGTCTGTTATGGACACCATCATCTGTCTGCCCTCATTCCAAAACAGCAACATGTTTGCGCCAACCCCAACGTTAACTCCTTTTTAACCCCCGACGAACCAACCGGAGGGGTGTTATAAGTTTCACGCGTCTGTATGTCCGTGTGTCTACGATTCTTTGAGGCAACGTATCTCCGAAACGACTGAACCGATTTCAATGCGGTTTTGTTTATATAAAAGCTTATATGGTCAGGATGGTTCTTAGCTATATTTCATGAAAATCTGATGATGTAGACGGAAGGTAGACTAGGAATCACACTACGCACTATATCCCCGTGTTTGAGCTAATTTGACTCGGAGTTGTCATATCTTTCAAGTCATGCATGACATTATGGAGGTCCTAACTATTTTAAAATATGACTTCAATGAGCGTACTCGTATTTATTTGACTTTAGGAAATAGGTAAATAAAAGATCTTTTACTTAAAACCTGTGCGTAGGTTTATCATGTATTTACTAAGTTAGTAATATTACAAAAGTTATATGTAATACTTCTGTATGTACCTATGAGTACCTGTACCTGTGCTTTATCCTGGGTGAATGAGTTCCTTGCTTATATAGGTATGTAGAAAATTTATTTAAAACCCGTACTCAATTTTGCTCGCTTTGCTCAAGGACTGCTTAACCTAGCTTTATTCACAGTTTACCTATTATTGCCAGTGTAGGAAAAGAGACTTTACAAACAAAATATGTACTTAATAATCCAGATCTATTTTGGGTAATATTGTAAAAATTTGCGCTCGCTTCGCTCGCGATCATCTAGAGTCATTGCTTGGCTTCTTGCAAGCACTAAGTGTCATTACCGGGGGGTTGAGGGGGGCTTGCCCTCACAGACGAAGACGTCAAACGTCTGTTGCAGGATTCTTAAAAGCACCAAGTGTCTGCCCCCCTCACAGACGAAGACGTCAAACGTCTGTTGCAGGATTCTTACAAGCACCAAGTGTCATTACCGGGGGGTTGAGGGGGCTTGCCCCCCTCACAGACGAAGACGTCAAACGTCTGTTGCAGGATTCTTATAAGCACCAAGTGTCATTACCAGGGGTTTGAGGGGCTTGCCCTCAGACTAAGACGTCAAACGTCTGTTGCAGGATTCTTATAAGCACCAAGTGTCATTACCAGGGGTTGAGGGGCGCCCTCACAGACGAAGACGTCAAACGTCTGTTGCAGGATTCTTACAAGCACCAAGTGTCATTACCGGGGTTGAGGGGCTTTCCTCACAGACGAAGACGTCAAACGTCTGTTGCAGGATTCTTATAAGCACCAAGTGTCATTACCAGGGGGTTGAGGGGCGATGGCACTCACAGACGAAGACGTCAAACGTCTGTTGCAGGATTCTTATAAGCACCAAGTGTCATTACCGGGGGGTTGAGGGGGGCAATCGCCCCCCTCACAGACGAAGACGTGAAACGTCTGTTGCAGGATTCTTACAAGCACCAAGTGTCATTACCGGGGGTTGAGGGGGGCTTGCCCCCCTCACAGACGAAGACGTCAAACGTCTGTTGCAGGATTCTTATAAGCACCAAGTGTCATTACCAGGGGTTTGAGGGGGGCTTGCCCCCCTCACAGACGAAGACGTCAAACGTCTGTTGCAGGATTCTTATAAGCACCAAGTGTCATTACCAGGGGGTTGAGGGGGGCGCCCCCCACACAGACGAAGACGTCAAACGTCTGTTGCAGGATTCTTACAAGCACCAAGTGTCATTACCGGGGGGTTGAGGGGGGCTTTCCCCCCTCACAGACGAAGACGTCAAACGTCTGTTGCAGGATTCTTATAAGCACCAAGTGTCATTACCAGGGGGTTGAGGGGGGCTTGCCCCCCTCACAGACGAAGACGTCAAACGTCTGTTGCAGGATTCTTATAAGCACCAAGTGTCATTACCGGGGGGGGCTTGCCCTCACAGACGAAGACGTCAAACGTCTGTTGCAGGATTCTTATAAGCACCAAGTGTCATTACCGGGGTTGAGGGGGGCAATCGCCCCCCTCACAGACGAAGACGTGAAACGTCTGTTGCAGGATTCTTACAAGCACCAAGTGTCATTACCGGGGGTTGAGGGGGGCTTGCCCCCCTCACAGACGAAGACGTCAAACGTCTTGCAGGATTCTTATAAGCACCAAGTGTCATTACCAGGGGGTTGAGGGGGGCTTGCCCCCCTCACAGACGAAGACGTCAAACGTCTGTTGCAGGATTCTTACAAGCACCAAGTGTCATTACCAGGGGGTTGAGGGGGGCTTGCCCCCCTCACAGAAGAAGACGTGTCGTTGCATTCATCACAGAAAAAAGCGAACGTCTGTTTTTGAAATGTTACAAGCCCCAAATGTCATCACTAAAAAGGAAATTAACATCTATTTTGAAGTAGTTCAAAAACTACCAAAAAATTTGCTCGTTTTGCTCGAAGACCTTTTTTCTCCTGCTTCTGCTCAACGTTGTTTTCTTCACCCTGCTTGCTTTTTTTTGGCAATGTAGGAAAAGACACTTTATAAAGTAATCTACTGAATAATCCAGATAATTTATAGTAAATACGGGGTGTTAGGGACGGTGTAACGAAAACTTTGCAGGCGTGCTCAGACCATGAAACTGATCAACTTTTACTATGGAGCCAATGGTGGGAAACGAAAAAAAAAATTCGACCTCCCATACAAAGTCAGTCAGCTGATCGTGAATTTTGTATGGGAGGTCGAAAAATTTTTTTCGTTTCCCACCATTGGCTCCATAGTAAAAGTTGTTCAGTTTGATGGTCTGATCATGCCTGCAAAGTTTTCGGTACACCGTCCCTAACACCCTGTATAGTAAAAATTTGATCTTTCTTTGTGTTTCGCTTTCCGTGCTTGTCGTATGTAAAACTAAGTTGACGTACTTATACATCAGGTTATTCTTAATTCAAAAAACTCAATTAAAACACAAAAATCTTTGTAGAATTTTGCGCTCGATTTGCTCGCGGTCACTCAGGTTACCCTGCTATTCCCTGTCTTGCCTATTTTTCTGTCCTATAGGATATACAAAAGATCACTGTGTTAATTTACACAAAAAATAAGATTGTTAAGCTAAGTTTTATTGTCATATAAAATTACTGAGCAGCAGCGGGTAGAACTGCCGTTTAAAATGCTAGTGAGAAATAGTAAGCGCTTAAAAAATCATACTGTATGTTGTTTAAAGTCAGAAACAAAATATTAATTTAAAAAGCTTCAAATAAAACTTAAATTAAAAATTTAAAGGAACCCCCGACTTTCAATCCTTTAAAAAGTTAAAAATAATTTATTTATCCAATAAAATACTGTAAACCATAATACTCCAACGCGTCGGGGGGCCGCTAAGTAAACAATATAATGTAAGAAGTTTACAAAGCATTAATAAACATATAAGTTGCAAATGTCATTTCATTTCATACAAGTAGGTATATCTTACGATTTTATTGAAACTTATCCTAATTTAACCTATATTGTTTACTTAGCGGCCCCCCGACGTGTTGGAGTATTATGGTTTACAATATTTTATTGGATAAATAAATTATTTTTAACTTTTTAAAGGATTGAAAGTCGGGGGTTCCTTTAAATTTTTAATTTAAGTTTTATTGTAATAGATAGAATGATGTAAGAGACAGGTTTGTAGGTATATTTCTATAATATTTTCCGGGAAAACGTTTGATTTCCACGGGAAAACATTTAGCAGCGGGTGCAACCACTGGTTGGGCTGTCAGTTACAAAATAAAGCGAAAGCATCTTCATTGTAAAGTTACATGCAGCCTTAATCTTGACGCTTCGCTTGACTTTGACCACGAAACCTGACTGCAGTGCAGAGGCGAGGCCGCCTGTTGCTACAAGCTGCACGTATTGTCTGCATCTCAAGGGATATTAGACTCTCAACCCTACATTGTTACGAATCACCACCCGAAACTTACACGTTCCTATGAATAACAGAAATTGTCACAGCGTAGAAAAATGAGTAAGAACTTGCGACTTTGCTTTGACTTGACTACAACTATACTACTGCTACTTAAAAAAACTGATATAATGCAAAAATTAATAATCTAAAATAAAGACGCTTTTTCCGTCATTCATAGACTTCGATGACTCCTCCTACACCACGCAACGGATTTTGATGCATTTCTTATTAATAGATAGGTACCTAGAGTGTTTCAAGAGGAAGGTTTATATGTATAATACTTTCCAGGAAAATGATTTATTCCCAAATCATCTTTATTGTAGACTTGAGAGCTTGACTTTTGCCACGAAACCTGCCTGCAGTGCAGAGGCGAGGCCGCCTGTTGCTACAAGCTGCACGTATTGTCTGCATCTCAAGGGATATTAGACTCTCAACCCTACATTGTTACGAATCACCACCCGAAACTTACACGTTCCTATGAATTATTACATATATTGTGCACAGCATAGAGAAATGAGTAAGAACTTGCGACTTTGCTTTGACTTGACTACTACCTACTATACTACCACATTGAAAAAATCTGATTGAATTTAATGAAGTCGCTTTTTGCGGTCACTCCTTCTACACCACGCAACGGATTTTGATGAATTTCTTGTTGATAGATACAAGATAGATACCTAGAGTAAAAATGAGAAAATTTAAAAATTCACTAGGGACCGCCGGGAATCAATTTATGAGAATAATATTGCGCTGTGAGTGCATTAAAAATTCCAATACAACGATACCTACAGTACGCGCATGAGTTCATGACCATGTTGAGGAATGCGGTAGTGCTGTGACTAATTCATGTTGATGTCGATATCGAGAATTGTTGCCGAACAGTTCAGTTCAGACTACTCATAGTTATTAGTAGTGATGGGCCGAACATAGGTTTCACCGAAGCCGAATATTCGGCCGGATATTCGGTAAAAAGTTTGCCGAACCGAATATTCGGCCGAATAATTCGGCAGGAATCGATGTCCATATAAAATAATTAGGTGCATCACTTATTTACGAATTACGCACTGATTCGCACCAAACCACTCCGCCCTTTACCCCTCTAACAATTTACATTGGAAACTTTGACAACAAATAAAAAATAAAACTGCATCACTGCTTGTCTTGACATACCAATTTACAATGCAATTATAGGGTGAAAACTCAGAACCGGCAGGTGATAAAGAACATCTTTCCCCAAGGAACATAGGTCGAAACACGAAAAAAAATTTTGACCTCCCATAGTAACTCAAATCAGCTGACCGCCAATTTTTCGCCAAATCTCCAGGAAGGAGGACCAGTTTTTTTTCATATTTCGACCTAAGTATGTTCCTTTGGGAAAGTTGTTCCTTAACACCAGTGCCCGGTTTTTCGAAACTACAGGCTACAATCCTACAGGCGAAATTCGATGTACATTGCGTAGCCGGTTTAATAATGGGATAATAATGGCTACCCGTCTACGCAATGTACATCGAATTTCACCTGTAGAATTGTAGCTTGTAGTTTCGATGCATAGGCCACAGACGGTTCTAAGTTTTCGCTATCTGGCACTAATAAAATTTCACCTTACATAAACTGATCCGGTTTAACCGGATCAACTTAGGCCGATGGCCGAAGGAAATCTACGATTTTTCCATGTGCCGGCCAAAATCCTAATTCTGCCATCGTACTGCGACATACATAAAAAGAGTGCGTTTTTATTCGGCCAAATATTCGGCAAAATTCACAGAACATTCGGCCGAAACCGAATATTCGGTAAACGTGCCGAACATGCCGAATACCGAACATGAACCGAATATTCGGCCCATCTCTAGTTATTAGTTAATGGGTTGTTTTTCCTACAATATTGAGTAGGTAGGGTATCATTGAATAGGTCTTTAAAAACTAAGTGCAGGTTTCTTTAAAACAAAGTAACTAAAATGTATGTCTCCAGACATTTGCTTATTAAAGGGCCTTTTAGCCATAGTTTGTTCGAACTGTAACTTCACTGTTTATGAATAATATTAAAGAAGTATTTATGGTTTCTACACAAAACACAACACAACGACAAAATATCGACAACTTTGTGACACACTTTTTTCCCATCACTCGACTGCGGGCGAATGCGGGTAGTTGGGTAACCGCGGGGCGCGCCGCCCCCGCGCGCCTCCTCATTCCCCGATGGCCAAGAACTCATGAGCGTACTGTAGAGTGTTTCAAGAAGAAGGTTTATATGTATAATTCTTTCCGGCAAAATCCCACAAGAAAAACAACTGCACTGGATGCAACCATTGGGCAAGCTACAAAATAAATCAAAATCATCTTTATTGTAAAGCTTGACTTTGGCCACGAAACCCGACTGCAGTGCAGAGGCGAGGCCGCCTGTTGCTACAAGCTGCACGTATTGTCTGCATCTCAAGGGATATTAGACTTTCAACCCTACATTGTTACGAATCATCACCCGAAACTTACACGTTCCTATGAATAACAGAAATTGTGCACAGCATAGAGAAATGAGTACGAAATAGTTTTGCCGGTGACGGTGACAACGTCTATATTGAAAAAAATATTAAGGTTGGTACACAATCAACTCTTATAATAAAGTTCTGTGGTTTATTGTGCTGTCTAGCTGTAAATAATGAAATAAAAATTACAAACTCTTGGGTAAGTACTTAAACATTTTGCAGACGATTACCTATCAATTTAATGAGATCCGGGAAAAGTCGTTACTGTAAATAGCTCTACATTACTCTCGTTCCGAAGACAGCCGATGTGGCGCAGTGGTTAGGTTACTTAGGTTAGTTCGACTGCCTGCGACACAGAAGTTTTCGAGTTTAATTCCCGGTGGGGTGATTCACAAAGTTGTTATTTGTCGCTTTGTGAATTTATTCCCAGTCGGCCAGGACATTGCAGGCTGAACCACCTGATTGTCCGGAAAGCAAGAAAATCCCGTGCTTCGGAGGGCACGTTAAGCCGTCGGTCCCGGTTGCTGTCTATGATGATCACATAGACGGCGGTCGTTACACAACCATGTCAGAGGCCTGCTACTTGCAGCAGGTGGTTCAAAATCTCTGACACCAGGGATTATCGGGTCGTTGGTTTCCCACCCGAAGAAGAAAACTCTCGTTCCGCCTGTAGCAACCCTACTGCAATATTTCAGGCTGTGCCGCGGCGTACGGCGGCGGCGCGCGGCCGTATCGAGCGTGGGCGGCGGCGGCCGAGCGCGCATGGCAGTTGGCAGCGAGCGGCGAACGCGCACGGACACAGCGCGTACCGAACCGCGCGCGGCCGGGAACGCACGGCGCCAACACACCGCCTATCATGTAGCATACTACTACTTAAGGTACCGTACCCTTTCAACTATCTTACTTAAAGATTCCTGTGTTGTGTTTTTCAAGTTCATTTCATTTTAAATCGTTCACGAACTGGACAGATTAATGGAAATCGTACGTCACTCCTGTCCTGACGTAGCAATGACGTAAATAAATGGTTTGAACCGCTTATTATAAGTGGCATAACATTTTCACACTTACTTTACCGTTATTAACTATTCCTACGCTCCGTGGTAAAGCCCAATTGCCATGGGTGCAATGCAAACGTACACCCATGTGCATATTAAGTGCAAGTGCAAACTTATCTATTTATATTTAGTCAAATTATATAACTTTTATTTTACTAAACTTAGTAATATGTGGGCGTCCGCGCAAAAAGGGTCCAGTTGTAGGGTATTGAGTTAATACCAGTTTCAGAATCTAGAATAATCCCTCTATCATACTGACTACAAAAAAGACCATATTTTGAATATGTATTTTTTTTACAGGCATCCAAAGTTGTAACTCTGAAAAAAGTGGTTTCGAGAAAATTGAGTTTAAAGGTTTAGGTTAAAATATAACACAGTTCTACTTATTTCTTACATATTAGGTCATTATTTTTTCATAAAGATTACACTAATGTGCATTCAATCATGTGACCACAACTTTAATTTAAATGATCAAGGTAAGAAAATCAACCGTGTCAATTTCAGAAAACACTTAAGCCGACTTCTGGTACCTTTTATTGCACAGATTAGTACTTAATGTTTTGACCAGATATTAACAGCCATTATGTTATCCTAGAAATCTCTTTTGCCTTTTATAGTGTTAGATTAAATATAAAGTATTAAATAATACGAAATTTTATAGATTTTCATAAGATTTTATGAAACACCGACAAGTGGACCTTTTTACGCTACGCTTTAGCTAGCTTTCAGCCTTTTTGGTATTTACTAAAATCCCAAAAAACTATAGCGTTACCTATCATTTTATACTTACAACAACTTAATGTATATGTATGTTGACACACGGTATCTTGCCACACGGTATCTCGACACACGTTATCACGATATACGTTATTTCGACACGTGTTAATTCGACACACGTTAAATCAACACGCTCGCGTTAAGTCTGCCTTTGTGCCTCTTGCTGTTTACTTCTTTTACCAATATTGTAAATATGTTTTGCAAATTGCCTAAACCATATTTTTTCTCCACTATCGATTTTAAAGCGAAACAAGTGGTGCAAGCGATTTTCAACCTTATTGACATAACTCGGAATGACTCGGATTTAAAAAATTCTTGTATAAATGTGTAATTACGTATTTTAAATAACCAAATTTGACAAATGTCAATAAGGATTAAAATTGCTTGTACCACTTTATTGGCTTTAAAATTGATAGTGGAGTTGAAAAATATGGTACAAGCAATTTTAGTCCTTATTGACATAATTATGTCGATTATTTTATAATGACATGATCACAATAAAAATATATATTAAAACGTGGATCTTGTCAAGGTCTACTTTCCTAAAGAAAATAATAGCCTAGCATGCATGGTTCCCAAGACTAACGAGGTTTTAGTTTGACAGCTGTCATCTGAAATGTGGATCTCGTCAAGACCTTCAACTTCTTTACAGCAACTGGTAGTCTACCATGCATAGTTGTCGAGAAAAACGTGTTTAAAGTTTGACAGATATCTTCAAACATATAGATCATGGCAAGGCCTACAACTTCCTCCAAGCAACTGGTAGTCGAGCGCGCATGGTTACCGAGATAAACAAGTTTAAAGTTTGACAGCTGTCGTCAAAAATATAGGTCAAGGCCTACAACTTCCTCAAACCAACTGGTAGTCTAACGCGCATGGTTACCGAGATAAACATGTTGAAAGTTTGACAGCTGTCATCGAAAATGTAAATCTTGTCAAGGCCTACAACTTCCTCAAAGCAATTTATAGTCTCCCGTACCAAGTTATGGGATATGAAAAAAAAATTCGGACCTGCAACACAAAATAAACCAGACCACCAAATCATTTTGTATTTATCTCATCTCTCCCCATCCCACCAAACTTTCCCTCACCCTGCCCCACCTAGCCCCACCTTGCCTCATCTTACCTCACCATGCCTCACTCTACTAAAGCTTGCTCCAACCCTGCCGAAGCTTGCCCCACCTCGCATGTGTCGAGATAACGTTTGTCGAAATACAGTGTGTTGAGTAAACGTGTGTAGAGTTAACGTGTGTCGAGAAAACGTATGTCGAGATAACGTGTGTCGAGATTACATTTGTCGAAACAACGTGTGGCAAGATACCGTATGTCGATATACTGTGTGTCAAGAAGGCGTGTGTCGAGATTGCATGTGTCGACCTAACGTGTATCGAAATCTGTTGAGATACCATGTGTCGAGATATCGTTATGTCGACCTGACGTTGTCCACTCCAGTTCGCAGTGACAGTACAAACAGTATTTACATTAAATACCTGAACCCAGTCATGAAAACATCGACTTGTCTAGACTTGCCGACATCTGGACCCTTTTCACTAAACTTTATCATTAAAATAAAACATACTTAGAAACAAAAGTTAAAAGTGTTGATTACATGAAATTGTAGTAAATTGCTTGTATAATAATATTCTTTCAAAATCTCAAAATGACATATTATCACCCAACTTCATAAAAACGCAAATATCTCGGAAACTAAAAGCCGACAACTGGACCCTTCATACGCGGACGCCCACATATAAATATTGCTTAAATTACATCCCTTAAAAGGCGTTATATCCTAAGTAAATTTATTTCGCATGCATCTTATCTATAAGTTCAGATTCGTATCTCTACATTTTCATGTTTTATTGAACCTCTATTGTAATGACAAACATCTCTTCTCATTTGATTAATACCTTTTTACTCAGTATGTGGTAAAGGGAGCTCTGGAATCCCGGGTTAGGGGACCAAGGTCGCTCGCTCACGCTGAAAAGCCTTTCTGTGTGATATCCGCGTATTTTTAAATACCGTCGTAGTCAGGAATCAATAGCTATTATTATATTCTATTTGGTATACCTACGTATTGCGTAATGTTTAATATTACATTGAATATCGTAATTTTATCACGGCACATCCCAAGTAACAAAAATCCAGTAACAGTATGTAGCAGTGCTGCAAAACTTCATAAATTTAGTATTCTCAGAAGTGCAATAACTGTTACACGAACAGTACTACTGGGAATTCTAGTTTCGTAGCACTCGCCGTAGACGTCGTAGACTCGTAGACATGTAGCGTCTTCAGGCGTAGCATTGTAAAACGTAATACAAATAAGAACAGACATTAGTGTGTTGTACGTACATACAAGGTGTTCCAAAGGAAATACATTAAATTGGAGACGTTGTGTAGACCATTGTACTGAACAATTTCCATTATGGCACCAAGTTTGAATTCTTAACCATTAAAAAGTTAAAATTTTCGTACAAACTAAATGCCTACATTTACTACAACCATTATGTATTACCCCTTATCCAAGATTGCAACCTTGCATTTTTAACTTGTTGGATTTGAATCTTCAAAAAAGTTTGAAACATAGTTGTCTATGTTTTAAATTTAAACGAAAACTTAAGACAAAAGATCTCTTTCTTTAGTGTTATTTTATTTTATTGCCGCCTCAAACTAAAAACTTATTTTGACTTAGAGCATCCATAGAGACGCAAAGACAAAGGACCAATCAGAGAACCAAGTAGAGTCTGTAGTGTCAGTTATGTCAGTTTTTGACGAACATGACATTTGACCTTGGTCTACGCCACAACTCTTGCCTTGGCAACTAAATTACCGCCAAAACCGTTGCCTTGGCAACAGTTGTGGCGGTAATTTTAAAAGTTTTTCCAAGACGGCAACATGACATAAATAAAGGTCATGATCAATAAAGCTTCTTTCATAATGTGAGACTCAATTAAATTTAACATTCTTAAGTTGCTAATTACTTCTAAACGAGGGGTTTTTATAACTTGGCCCCATAATGAAAATTATTCGGTACGATGGTCTACACAACGTCTCCAATTTAATGTATTTCCTTTGGAACACCTTGTACATTCTTAGCTTCTCGATATAGTCCGTGTATAGTCTCGTTGTTCTTTTATAGAACCTAATATACTACTTACATAATCCGCGTGTCAGTATGATGGATGTTTCATATTAGCAGCAACAGAACTAATACGATTAACTTAGTAATAAATTATGATGTTGGTATGAATAGCATATGAGGCAGTTAACTTGTAATACTTTACCCATGACAATTTTTATTTATTCTTATGACCTAGGTTAGACTTACAGGTCACTTCAATAAATAATCCATTTGGATCGATAGCTTTCTATTCGTAGCTGATGTAGTAACTGAGCAATAGTTATATTTAGTAACTGAAAAACAAATAAGTAACATGTTAGCTAATACAGGGTAGGATAATTTAAATGCGTGCCATAGCTTCAGGGTAGGTTTAGTATCGAAAAAGGAAGCCGTAAAAAATATTGAAAAAAATCCCTGTAAAAATTTGTTTTTTGTTGGATGTAGTCATTTTTTTTTTAAGTCTAACCTAAGTCATAACATAAGTCATCATTATCATAATATCGTATGGCAAACCCTGCCTGGATCAAACGTCTATGTCAAGAGATTGGTCAAGAGTATTTTTTTTCAGTACGAATAAAATAGGCATTTTTACACAATTTATATGATTGCAATCATATAATTTTAAGCTACCCCAGCAGCAGCAGCTGCCAAGAGAATTAAGTAGGTGAATAAAACTTTACCACTTTATTCTTAGTTCTCTGTAGGTACTGACAACTTCTATAAACTTTCAAGTTTATTATTTTACCTACTACATTGACTTATTAAGATATTGTGAATATTATAACTGCATTAATTAAGTGATGAACTCATTGACATTGATAACTATATATTAAGTTTCCAGCCCCCGAAACTAATTTAGCAACTAATGGATTGTATTTGCGAGTTCAATAACTTTCACCGTTTGCAATTGCTTACATATTGACACTGTACCCTAAAATCCCAATGGTCACTGGACAATTCTATTACAAGTTATAATATCACTCACAATAATTGGTTGTGACCTTTGTACTCCGTAGGGACAGGCCCCGAAAGTTGACGAAGTGGCCGAAACGAAATTATAAACGTAATTGCATTTGTATTGGACTTGGCGAGATACGGCATGCGCTGAAACATGGCTGAAACCTCTCCACCCACAGACTACTTGAATAGCCTTAGAAAAAAGGACGCTGCTTTGTAGGAAGTCAAAATATTACATGTAAAAAGGTCGAAGATAGAATATTGGGATAATATGATAAGATAAATACCTAACGGCTTTTTATAGAGCCTCAGGAAATGTTATGTAAAACTATTTCTTTAGCTTGGGTTCCTAGAATATCTAGATCTTTTGCAGGTTTAAATGGGGTAAATAGCATGGAAGATTTCAGTATGAAACCTGGTACACATGTCGATGACAAAAAAATCTCATTTGGCGACCAAAGATAAGATATGTGGCAATTGATAGTAAAAATGCAAGCAGAAAATACTATTCGGAAAGTTGACGAAATAGCCGAAACGAAATTATAAACGTAATTGCATTTGTATTGGACTTGGCGAGATACGGCACGCTCCGAAACATGGCTGAAACCACTCCACCCACAGACCACTTAAATAGCTATACAGAAAAGGGTGATGTTTTCTAGGAAGTCAAAAGATTCTATGTAAAAAGGTCGAAGATAGGATAATATTGGAATAATATGATAAGATAGATAAATACCTAACGGCTTCTGTCCATGGATTAAAGAGCCTCAGGGAATGTTAAGTAAAACTATTTCATCTATTTCTTTAGCTTGGGTTCCTAGAATACCTAGGTCTTTTACAGGTTTAAATGGGGTGAATAGCATGGAAGATTTCAGTATGAAGCCTGGTACACATTCCGATGTCAAAAATCTCATTTTGGCGACCAAAGATAAGATATGTGCCAATCGATAGTACATAAAAATGCAAGCATTAAATACTTTTTGGAAAGTTGACGAAGTAGCCGAAACGAAATTATAAACGTAATTGCATTTGTATTGTACTTGGCGAGATACGGCACGCTTTGAAATATGGCTGAAACCACTCCACCCACAGACCACTTGAATAGCCTTAGAGAAAAGGACGCTGCTTTGTAGGAAGTCAAAAGATTATATGTAGAAAGGACAAAGATAGGATAATATTGGGATAATATGATAAGATAAATACCTAACGGGTTTTGTCCGTGGATTATAGAGCCTCAGGAAATGTTATTTAAAACTATTTCGTCTTTTTCTTTAGCTTGGGTTCCTTAGACATTTTGCAGGTACAAACGGGGAAATATCATGGAACCAACATGGAACATTTCAGTATGAAGCACATTCCGATGTCAAAAAATCTCATTTTAGCGACCAAAGATAAGATATGTGCCAATCGATAGTACATAAAAACTTTGGAAAGTTGACGAAGTGGCCGAAACGAAATTATAAACGTAATTGCATTTGTATTGGACTTGGCGAGATACGGCACGCGCTGTAACATGGCCGAAACCACTCCACCCACAAACCTCTTGAATAGCCTTAGAGAAAAGGACGCTGCTTTGTAGGAAGTCAAAATATACATACAAACATCACGCCTTTATCCCTTGCGGGGTAGGCAGAGCGTCAACGACCGTAAAAGTACGGTCGTTATCGCCACGTCTGACACATATTTGAGGGCCGTTTTAGCTATTGTCGTGTATCGCTATAGTGACAGGTTGTCAGCCTGTCGCCTAAAATTGCAATACACATGATACCCTCGAGTCCTTTAGTCGCTTCTTACGACACCCACAGGAAAGAAATGGGGTGATGCTATTCTAAGCCGGCATCACACGGCCAAGTCAAAATATGCTATGTAAAAAGGTCGAAGATAGGATAATATTGGGATAATATAATAAGATAGGTAAAATACCTAACGGCTTCTGTCCATGGATTAAAGAGCCTCAGGAAATTTTAAGTAAAACTATTTCGTCTATTTCATTACATTGGGTTCAAACTTGGGTTCCTAGAATAAGTACCTAGATCTTTTACAGGTTTTAATGGGGTAGAAGATAAGTAATAGCATGGAAGATTTTAGTATGAAGCTTGGTTCACATTTCGGTGACAAAAAAATGACATTTTGGCGACCAAAGATAACATATGTGCCAATTGATAGTAGTACATAAAAATGCAAGCAGAAAATACTCTTTGGAAAGTTGACAAAGTGGCCGAAACGAAATTATAAACGTAATTGCATTTGTATTGAACTTGGCGAGATACGGCACGCGCTGAAAAATGGTTGAAATCACTCCACCCACAGACCACTTGAATAGCTATAGAGAAAAGGGCGCTGTTTTGTAGTACCTTACTAGCCACAACAGTTCACTGCTGGACATGGGCATAACGGGGGGTATTGCCATACTTACCACGCTTAGCAGGCGGATTGGCGAGCGCAGTAAAATATGTTGCATTTACAGGGTCGCTGCTGCCCATTTCCTGGATGATTATCCCTTAGTCGCTTTTTAAGACACCCACGGGTAGAATTGATAAAAATGCCGTGTGGTGCCGGCATAATAGAATAGGACCACCCCCTCTCTTCCCGTGGGGGTCGTAAGGGGCGACCGAGGGATAAACCCGACCCAAACAGCCAGGGCCAACCGTATGGAGGCGGTAAATCCACCACAAAAGCATTCCCAAGGAGGGTTGACGTCTGGTAGGCGGCCGGTCGTAAAATTCAGCCAAATCATTTTGCAACACGATTTTGTGTTCAACGAAACGTGTTCCGCCGACCCCAAGTAATTGAAGGAGGATGATGATGATGATGGGTAGAATTGAGGTGATGCTATTCTAAGCCGACATCACACGGCACCGCTTTGTAGTAAGTCAGAAAATTCTAAGTATGTAAAAAGGTCGAAGATAGGATGATATGATAAGATAAATAACAGCTTTTCTCCTTAGAGGATAGAGCCTCAGGAAATGTTATGTAAACCTATTTCGTCTGTCTATTTCTTTGCGGTACGGCATATTCCAGGTTTTGACGAAATATCTTTGGATGTTTGAACTAAGCACTCCTACCCATAAGCCTATTGAAAAACCGAACTAGAAATATTAAAGGGTTGATTGTGTTCTTCTACCTTTACCTCGAAAATCTTTTTAATTGCGATGGATGTTCTGAAGATTAAAACTTAATTAATTTTCTTATCGGTACAAAATTCAGGCAGCCGATGGTATACCTAAATTAAGTCCTGTTACTCAATTTTAAATTACGAGCTCCTGCTGCCGAAATAAATTGGTTTATTTATGAAAAATCTGCCTCGAAAATTCCCAACCAACTTGAACAGTAGGTATTACAAAATACAAATCCTGTAGATATCTAATTAAGTTTAATCCAAATTGGAATTCCTGTTGAGCCGTGTGGTTTTGCTCTAAATTAGTTGGAAACACGAGCTAATATAACTAGGTAGCTGTATAAATAATTTTAGACAGAGCTGTGGACTTTGCTAAACTTCTGGGTTGCCCTGTCCATGAAACTTTATTTTACACGTGACCCGTAGCTGTAGGCTATACCTAGGTATGTATGTTCAACACGTTTGAACTAAGTTAGACCACGCTGCTAAGCTCACAGGATCTAGGAGATAATAGGATTTTGTCTTCGTAGAGAAAACTAGTTACGATGTTGGTCCCTAAACTCATAGTCAAAAACATGTTTTAGTTCACGTAGCATGGATCAAAGGCTTGTTTAGATTCCTTATGGATTAACATAATTAAGTTCTTCTTTATACCACTAGTGGTGAACGTTGGGACACAAAATAGAGAGTTTACAGAAGGATCACTGACCGACCCTGTTTAGGATTTTCGCCATTGTCACTTGTTAAATATGTATAACAGACAGGTTTGCTAGTTAAGTACAATACGAGAATAAAATACGGCTCTAAGGGCCCTTTTCCTGTCATGCGTATTTTCGCACGCGCGCGGATCTGGTCCGCATGCGGATGATAACACGCTCCTGGTCACACGCAGGACAGGGATTTCATTTGCGTCAATCCGCGTTCCGCGCGCGTGCTAGCCGCATGATAGGAAAAACATGTATCAAAAGATAAGATGCGTGCGGCCCGCATGCGGACCAGATCCGCGCGCGTGCGAAAATACGCATGACAGGAAAAGGGCCCTGAGGGTGAGAATCCACCAGAGCTGTGCGAGGTAGCGAGGCGGTGTACGAGGAAAAAATCCACCAATAGAATCACTTCATTTTCCTAGTCTCGCTCAATGAAGTGATTCTATTGGTGGATTTTTTCCTCGTACACCGCCTCGCTACCTCGCACAGCTCTGGAGGATTCTCACCCTTAATCTGGCACAAGAACTTAAAATACTAAGCTGATTTCAATGCAAGAAATATGAAGTTGTGGCTGCCATCTTCTTAGTTACCTTGAGATCCTCTGAGAATCCAGTACATTCCAATAAAAGTCAGTAAGCGTCAAAATCGTCGCTAGTACTGAGTATACCATCTGTAAAGGCACTCCGCGCCCCGCTAATTTATGGCTGGGGGTATATTCCAAATCAAAAGGCTTTTAGAGAGATAGGTAATTCAGTTTCTCTTATAGTCGCAAACTACTAGTACGTCACTCTAACTGAGTTGTAAACGTGATTTAACTTTTAAATGCAGATTTAGTGCATCAAAAGCTCATGTAGATTCCCAGACGACAGATAACTACCTACGTAATTGAGTTTCGTACTTAGTCGCAACCACTACTAGATTTTAACTGCGCCAGTCTGATGTAGGGTTTCATACTACCTAATTCTGTTTGAAAACCCGAATCCAGTTAATTAGTGAGGTAGCTGTATGAATAAATTGTTTCGAAAAGCTCTCACAGTATCCAGACTAGCGACAGGTAACGAAGTTTATATGCAGGCACGAGCAGGCGGCGGTTCAGTGAGGCCCTAGCTTTACCTGCTAACTAAGCTGTAATAATGTGTTTATGATTATCTCTATTTGTAATTTCTTTAATACGGGATCTTTTCACAGGGGGTTCTTAAATGTTTTTCGTTTTAATTTACCTTAGACTAAGTAAGTGCTTATTCCAATACTTAATCCTGTCATTCTATAAAATGCAATCTTTGTTATTTTTCAGAGTAGAACCGCGTACTAGAGTAGAGCCAAGTGCACTTATCTATCACCGACAACTTTTCCACGCTCTTTAAACCTAATCCCCTAATCCATATTTGCCACACATGTTTATTAATAAACAAGTCTAGATAATGGGTTTAGAATTCTGGAACACACCCACCCACGCTTCATCCCATAAGCAAACAACACGGTATCCTGCACTAATTCCCCAGTCTCCACTCAGTGTATTGATCGCAGCATACGAACGTCATACACTGTGAAAACTGCTCCATTTAAGTTATGTATGATAGTGTAACCTTGACCTGTATGCACGCTCGTGGAGCATCCGAGCTTTATCCAGCTGCACAAAGTGCTTTAAGCTGCTTTCCTATGGTATTAACTCTGTAAGCTTTCATACAAAAAGGTGAATCCGCTTATGAAAAGCTTTTATCGATACTTTTACGTAAACGCGATCGGAACTGAACACGTGCAAGTGTGCTTGTCTTCGATCATTCCATGTTATATAATTTTAGTCACGTAAATCCTAAGTTAAACTACGGTTTGAATACGTAATAAAAGGAGGGATTTCGAGAATTAGATTTCATAAATTAATGTTCTTTGCCAGCATCCTTTTGCAGCTTCTTTCAGTCAATTTAGTCAAATCCCAACTGAAACGTGTTACGAATCAGACATTGCTGTTTCATTCAATATTTATATTTCATACGCTGTATCTAGCCAGACTTTTTTTGTAGAGTTATTGGGTATGTTTGCTTTATGAAAGCTAGGTATACTACAAAGTTTAATCCGGTCGAACGTGAGAGAGGTACAAAGAGGCAAACATACCTATCATCCTATCCAAATAAATTGCCTGAAAATACCAATCAACGCGTCTGCACACACCGACTCTACCTGTTGCAAACAGGATCGTAGTTATAACGTTGTTCGCTTTTCGCACCAACTAACATTTATCTGGCATTATCTCCTATAGTGGCATTCACTTCAGCCGATATGGCGGTGCGATTAGCTAAATGGAACAACATTTGCATATCGACAGAGCTACTAACATGGTGAAATACGCGCCCGTTGCTCTTCAGATAAAACGAAATTGTACGCCTCGTAGTAGTAAATGCCATTACTGCCTGTATAAATTGTCATCACGATAACCGCGGCCGTTCACACTGCTGGGTATAATAACTTTCTCCCAGGGGACATAAAAAACTGTTTATTCAACCTACGCCCGGGGTTGCTGTATTCAAATATTGATGGAATACTATTTACATATCTTAGTACTTAAACGATTTTAAGACCTAATATTTGTATAACTGAACAAAACGATAAGAACGCAAACTTCTTTAAGCTGACTTGTCAAGAAACTTGCAAAGTTTAAAGCAAACATCTTCGTTTACAGTCCACAGTAATCTACTTCAACGTAAGACCCTTAAGTTCGTACATTTTCGTGAGAGTTTGAGGGCGGTCGGATCTTAAGAGACCATTACTTAGAGTACCTACGTCGTCTCCGTCTCAGGAGTGCTATTAGTCTTCTGTCAATTTACAGCACTACAGGAGCCATTTGAGCTGGCAATTACTACGCACCCGGGGCGGTCTCGAGATATAGCCCCTGTATTTTACTGTAACTGTATTAATCTTTAGTAATATTTACGACGAGTCTGCTATCCGAATCCTGATCGATAGAACTTAAAATGTAACCAGTTATTACGGCAACTTTTTTAGCTATATAGATACTAGTATTTTTAGAGCAATAAATTACAGTCGACGATTTAGGCGCTGCCCTAGGTATTGTCTTACAGTCGCTTGACAGGAACTACCTACTTTTCTGAAATCACTTTTTGTCGGGTGTGGCTTTCGATGGGCGCAGTATTAACTTTTCCCTAACATTTTACCAATAATAATATTTGCGGGCAAACTAGATTCCGAGAACTTGCTAAAGGCTCCAAAATCTGCTCAAGATGTCGTCGAGGCGGATAGATTACGGTCCCTTTTGCTCTCTTTGCAAATAAAACCTTGTTAAACGAGGAATTCAATCCAGCCGATTGGATTCTTGTTCGGCGAATTGAGGCTTTTTTGGAGATTCTCTGAGGAAGCGTGTTTGAGATGTTTAATAGAACGAGGAGCGAAATATTAATTTTCTTCGCCAACATTATTAAAGTTACAAGGTTGACATTGTCGGTAAGTGCTTACTTGTTTAAAGTTAAACAATGAACAATTTTCCTTCCAATTACACTTCGCCCTGGAGTTTAACTTGACTGGTCTGAATTTTGATGAAGTTTTTGTTAAGTATTACTTTCAAACATGATTTGAATGTTAATAAACTTTTAATGTAGCCAAGAAACAGAGAAGATATTCGGATGACAAGCCTATCTAATGCGGGGTTACAATTAACTCTCTCTTTTCTTTCGCATCTAAACGAGGATTTTTTTTGGCTATTCTGGTAAATATTTTTTTAATAATAAGATTGTAGAGTACAGGCACAAAATACATAATAGTAGTACAGGTGGCAGAGTTCCCTGCAAAGATTTTAGATCTATTAATATATGATTTTTATTCTACTTGATGAATCTCTCTATTTAGGTAATCGCAATCCATGCTGCTAGCTATTTTGTGCTTCTTCTTCTTTTCGAGTGGGAAACCGAGTCGTCTAACGACCCGATAAAGTGGTGTCAGGGTTGTTCAACCGTCTACTCCAAGCAGCAGGCCTCACACACGGTTTTGTACTTAACTACCGCCGTCTATGTAATCAATCATAGACAGCTTTTCGCACAACATATAATATTATTGTTCTCGCATAATATGTGTGTTTGATCTAGAAACATAATACCTATTCTATGCATTTATTGTATTTCGATATCATTTGAGAACCCACACGTGACCGCGCGTTCGCTTTGACCGTCAGCAAAATAAATTAAACGCACTGTTTAACGAGACTATCAAATGAACGGGTATGCTGATTGTTCCACCCACGCGTATGACGCCATTCGATATCGTCAACCAAATGACAACACTCCACGGTGTTTGCGAAACCCACACATTATACCCCTATGGCTAAATTGATGTAAGTAGAAGTAGGTACTTGTACTGTGATCGCGTTACAAAAATAATACTCTACAAAATTATATTGTAACCTGTAGGTTTCCCTATCCTGGTCACAGCACCAAATTGTAACTAAACTTCCATCCTCTTAAATAAATAAAATACAAATGCGCTCCGCGTATTTCGTATTTGAGTACTGAGTTTAGTTACAATATGTACCTAATACAGGATTTGAGGATACGTACTTAAAAGAAATGTCCTAGTCCTTGCCACTGGACAAGCTTTCCTAAGAAATGTAAAAAAATATGACCTATGTTTTTATACCTAAGTTTTTTTAAAAGTTATATTGAAATGTATACTAGGTTCAGAAAAGAACGATTTACTCTTTCAGAAACCCTCTATGATAATATTTCCCCAAAAGCTGATGTAACTCCATTAGCATCATATTATTCAGGCAGATTCCATCCCAGCTTTATTTATTAAAATATGTGTTCACCGCTCCCTTGCAAATTTTTATCAAAGCGACGCCTACCACAATATGGAAAATATTTTTATTAAATAAATCTTCCAGTGAAATTTACATACAACATGAATCAGTTACAGAGCTAATGGTGACCTTAACCTGACCTCGGGTGACCACTGCCTGATAAATTTATTATCTTTAATCTGCGCGTCCCCGCCCCAATAAACCTTCGTTGTGCAGGAAATAAACCAGTATTGACACATCCATTAATCATGGTAGCCGACACCTAATTATAACTGCGAGCTTTTTATCGAAGCGCTCTTTCCATTAGCGCAATACATTCTGCGGTGACAGGGTGGTTGGGGTAATATTATGAGGTTTCTAGTTAGCTAGCTATGAGCTATAAAGGTGGTAGTAAAGCGGCAGATGCGGTAGCAGGGGGAGGGGTTCACCCGGACCTCGCGCGATCTAGGTCAAGGGGAACCGGGCCAAGGGGATCTTGCTCCAATAATAATTTCAATTCAAACTCTCTTCAATACGTCAATCATTCTACTTATTTCTTTGCTCCATTTTTGAGAAACCCTACTTAACAATTTTTTATTTATTGAATGAAAATATGGAAACTAATTTCACTCGAATGGACTTTGAAACCACTACTTCAGGCTCTCTCTCCGTCTTATCAGTTTTTTGTATTTTATGTACTTTAGAAAAATACTCAATAAAGTGTTTCTTTGTTACAGAATAACGATAAAGTGATAATTATGACAAGCAATATTTTTGTAAGATACAATGGGTTCGCTTCGGCTCAGTAACGAGCGAGAGCTACCGTCGAGCATATCACAAGCATGGACATTCAGAAGCAGCACCTGTGCCCGCGGCTGGTGGATTATCTGACCATTGTCGGAGCCAGGCCGTACACCTCCGGGAAGGGACTCGCGCCCGTTCAGGTACTTAGTAGTAAGATATTGGCTCAGTCACGAGCGTGAGCATATCTCGCTACCTTCGAGCATATCACAAGCATGGACATTCAGAAGCAGCACCTGTGCCCGCGGCTGGTGGATTATCTGACCATCGTCGGAGCCAGGCCCTACACCTCCGGGAAGGGACTCGCGCCCGTTCAGGTACTCACTTGTAAGATATTGGCTCAGTAACCAGCGTGAGTATATCTCGCTACCGTCGAGCATATCACAAGCATGGACATTCAGAAGCAGCACCTGTGCCCGCGGCTGGTGGATTATCTGACCATCGTCGGAGCCAGGCCCTACACCTCCGGGAAGGGACTCACGCCCGTGCAGGTTTGTTTGCATACATACATACATAGGTATATCACGCCTATATCATTTGTGAGGTGGGCTGTAAATAACAGCCATTTACACAACGTCGTCTTCGTCAGTGTAGGCGGTTGAAGAACTCTGGCACCAAAGTTCAACAGGTTGTTGGATGACTCGGTGTCGCACTCGAAAAAATAAGAAGAACCACGTCTGACAAAAGTTCAGAAAACACTACAGTGACAGGTTGCCTATCGCCTAAAATTGCAATATACATCAACTCTCAAATTCCTTAGTTGCTTCTTCCAACACCCACGGGAAAGACATTGGGTGATGCTATTCTAAGTTGGCATCACTCGGCAGTACTGCAGGTACTACTCCTTAGTTGTAAGATATGGCTCAGTAACCAGCGGGAGCATAGCGAGCTACCGTCGAGCGAGCATGTCTCATTTCAACCAGTACCATCTCCATTTTGTACGGGTACAGGTTCGTTTCAACGAAATTAATTATTAGGTGTTCCTTGACGGTGTCGCTTCTTGTTAAGATTCAAATTGGACTTGTTGAAATGGCTAAAGAATTTAACAAGATTTTAGAAATCATTTTAAACTGAGTCTGATCCCAATTGGGCCTATTGAAATGGCTAAAGAATTTAACAAGATTTTAGAATTTATTTTCAGCTAGAATTTTGATTCGTTCCCAGTCTGAAATATACAGGATGTAAAAAAATCAACTGCAAATATTTTAAGGGGTGAATCAGCCCATGAAACTGAACAACTTTCCCCAAGGAACATATGTCGAAATTAGAAAAAAAAATTTGGACCTCCCATACAAATTGACTTGGCCGGCTGGTACATTTTGTATGGGAGGTCCAAATTTTTTTTTCATATTTCGACCTATGTTCCTTGGGTAAAGTTGTTCAGTTTCACGGGCTGGTTCACCCCTTAAAATATTTGCAGTTGTTTTTTTTACACCTTATATAAATTAAAAGCATTTGATTTCCTAAATGACGTTACCTATATTAAATTGTACTGCTATTTTACGATATCTATAGACGAGTATCAATCCTTATTTGCTTAGCAAATAAAATGAAATGTAAATCTTGGAAGCGTTAGCGTAATACGCAATAGCAATTTGAATATTTACCGCACAAATTATCTGCCATCTTGAGAAACATCTCTTTATCCAGGATTTTCGATCGAATAATGCTAATGGAGTATTCCATTGAAATGTCCCGCACAAAACCCTTTATAGTACCGTCATTCGAATAGGCCATATTTGACAGCTGTCAAATTCATGTTAATGCTATGACATAAGGTCTATTTTTCTTTGTTGACATGTTTCCTAGTATGGTTTTGACAGCTGTCAAATATGGACTCTTCGAATGACCGTACTATTGTGTCTAGTATTTCCATGTAAGATACAAGAATATAGCAAATACGGTATTGAAATGAAAGTCACTAAAGAACATAAGGGTTCTACAAATCCTGTATCATATAGATCTCGTGCGGAACAAAGTTGTAGTTTTCATGGAACGCCTCTAACCCAGAATTTTCATTCTGTGCAGGCGCCAGAATTGCTCCGTCGCTACCCGTTGACCAACCACGATGACTTTCCACTACCCCTGGACATGGTGTACTTCTGCCAGCCCGAGGGTTGCGTCTCCGTGGGGCCGAGACGCCAGCCATCGCAGCTCGCCACCAGGGACACCACCTCCTTCGTCTTCACCCTCACTGACAAGGATTCTGGTAAGCACCTGATGATTCCCCCCAGCTCCAAGATTGTGTTTCCAACTTGACTTGAGGAATACCACCTCCTTTTGTTTTCACCCTCGCTGACAAGGGTTCTGGTAACAGCCTTACAATTCCTAGTCCTACAACTAACGCTCGAGATTGTCATTGCTATGGTTTCTCCAAGAACACCGTGGTACAAGTACATTATTGGCTACAGAAGTCCCAGTTTTGCAGATATTTTCATTGACTCGGAAAATAAGTTATAAAGCTATATTTTTAATGTTTCAGGAATAAACTAAAACTGCAAACCTCATAACTTTCCTCTTCATAGTACCTATTTAATTTCGCTGTTTAATGCGGTGAAAGCAAAAGTTCTCGAACGCACCTGGTATTTTTCAAAACTATTAAAGTTTTCATGGTCTCGTTCTAAAGCTAAGTCATAAAGATATCCATTTCATCGTATCTGGTTTATGTAGCTGAACAACTATAAAATGCTAGCATAATGAAGTTTTCCATCCAGGGTCACTGTCGCCATAACTAACATACTGCGCTATAAAAATCACCCTGAATTACTTTTTCTACTAAGATATTGCCTTTAATTATGCCTTCTCGTGGAGGGTGGGACGTACGCTCTTGAGTTGGTAATAGAGTGTAAACACATCATGGAACATGTAAAGCAAGTTCTAATAAACTTGAGCGTCTATTCAAAGTGTCAGGCATTTTTGACATTTCTGACAGCTGAAAAAATTATTGCGTATTGCAATGATCTAAGAACCAGTATAGACTTGTAACCTGTTGTCATGAGAGGGCAGGGCACTGACCACTTGCTTTTGAATTGTCTGGTCGTGACTATTTTCAGGTTACACGCCTTTACTTTTCTCTGAATGTGTCAGCTTTAATAAGTTATTTTGGTACCGTGTGTACTTAATAAATAAAGATCTTGTTGTTTACGATCATACGCGTGGGTGTGAAATAATTATCTTTTGTTTTGCTCTTAAGGGTTAAATTAATATGTCACCACCAGTATTCATAAGCAAGTGATAAATTATGTTTTAGTCTAAAGTACATCGTTTATCCATGCCAAGATCCTGCTTGGCACATTTATTGCTTTCGCCTCATCCTTATTCATTAATCTTTTATGCTGCTCTGAATGAACTTTGCCTCAGAATCGGCCGAACTGTTTCTAATATCTAATTGAAATAGCAAACAAGATCGAGCAAAACGAGAGTGCGTGCCGAGTGCGTTAAGGGAAGGAACTCGTTCCTGTATTTCTTCTACTACTGTTAGGCACAATAAACCTACCAACGTATACTTACTTCATTTCTGTATCGCTCTTCTACCTAGTTTTATGAAAATTGCGCAAAATATTTAGTGGATAGATTTAGATGTCACAAAACAAAACATCTGTTTCTTCCACTTTTGGAAAATCCAAAAAAAAATAAGTCTCTCATAGGTACAATTGGCCCTAGATTATGCATGAAGCACAAAAAAACCATTGCTATTATCCGAAAATGTAAGAAAAAAAGCATTCATACACTTGGTAAACCCCCGAAAAGTTCTGTTTTCCCTAAAACCATGTGTGATCTTATGCGCAGGTAAGACCCGGTACGGCATCTGCGTCAACTTCTACCGCTGCGTGGAGCGCGCGCCGGCGCCCGGGCCTCGGGAGCGGTCCATGCTGCGCCGCGAGTCCTGGAGGAAGTCCATGGAACGGAGCAGCGACTCCGCCTTCTCCAGGTGAACATTTACTACTGCTACTGCCTCCCTCAGTCCATGGAGCGTCAACTTCTACCGCTGCGTGGAGCGCGCGCCGGCGCCCGGGCCCCGGGAGCGGTCCATGCTGCGACGAGAGTCCTGGAGGAAGAGTATGGAGAGGAGCAGCGACTCCGCCTTCTCCAGGAGAACATTTACTACTGCTACTTGCATCTCAATTCAAAGCGAGCGAGCCTTAGAAGGATTCCAAGGAAAACAAATTACTGCACCATCTTCTGGTGAACATTTACTACTGCTACTGCCTCCCTCAGTCCATGGAGCGGTCCATGCTGCGCCGGGAGTCCTGGAGGAAGTCCATGGAGAGGAGCAGCGACTCCGCCTTCTCCAGGTGAACATTTACTACTGCTACTACTTGCATCTCAATTCAAAGCGAGTTTTAGAGGGATTCCACGGAGAAAAAGCTACTCCGCCTTCTTCAGGTGAACATTTACTACTGCCTTGCTACTGCTACTACTTGCATCTCAATTCAAAGCGAGTCCGAGAAGGTTCCACGGAAAAAAAAACTACTTCGCCTTTTTAGGTGAATATTTACTACTACTACATTCGTCGCCCTTTGTTTAACCAATACCTAGACATGTGCCGTTTTTTAAGCATCGTTGGAAGTTTGAAAGGCATTATTTATACAGCCATACAATTTTATTAATTTTCCGGAAAGTTGTAAGAAAATGGAGACAAAATTCTACGAAAAGACGTTTCACTGGTTTGTTATTTTAAAAAGACTTCCCGAGGTTTACGATCTTAGTCATTAATGTTTAACCACTGGCCTTTATACTAAGCTATTCGTCTGTCATTCGAGTCTGAGTGGTCTTTCAAAACTTTATGACTGAAGTCGTTTTTCAGGTGTACTTTTCTAATGGATTACCTTGTTAGACTACTGTCATATGTGTTTATTCAGGGTAATAAAAACTTTGTTAGTAATGCGAATAGAACTTCGAAAGACAGACCTCTTCATCTTAGATTAAAAAGTAACAAGGGCTTTAAGGCGCTCCGCTGCGTCAGGCAGACCGTACGCGCGTACCGATCCGCGTGCGAAGTTCACTTTATTCCAAGCGGTGCAGATGAAGTGAGTGAACTTTGCACGAGTCCTCGCATCGCAGGTACACGCGGACAATGCGCGTCAGGAAGTGCAGGGTCTGTAAAGTTCATAGAGGTGACTCGTGGTTAGAGTTTAAGTTTTTTCTAAGTGATATAGTCTAATGCAATGGCCCATCGCACATTAACCACCTAACCAACTGCGTAAGCGCCGACGGCCCATGTCCCGACTTATTTACTTACAAGGGTGGCTTAACGACCCAAAGAGGATCTTTGCCTCCGTCACCAGATGTCACCAGCTGTCCCGACTAGTTAACTAAAACGTAGCGTCTGTTCCAGTGACTATAGGAGCAGCAACGTGGCGCCGTCGGACTCGGAGCGCGACTGCAGCGCCACCCTCGGGCCGCGGCTCGCGCCCCTCGCGCCCCCCGCCGCCGCGGCCGACAGCGAGAGCGGGGGGTCGCACTCGCCCAGTCCGCGCGCCAGCAGGAAGCGACAGGTGCGTGTAGTGTAGCTATAGGTGCAGCTAAAGCAGCAACGTGGTGACTCGGAGCGCGACTGCAGCGCCACCCTCGGGCCGCGGCTCGCGCCCCTTCCCCCCGCCGCCGCGGCTGATAGTGAGAGCGGGGGGTCGCACTCGCCCAGTCCACGCGCCAGCAGGAAGCGCCAGGTGCGTGTAGTAGCTATAGGTCCAGCTAAAGCAGCAACGTGGTGACTCGGAGCGCGACTGCAGCGCCACCCTCGGGCCGCGGCTCGCGCCCCTTCCCCCCGCCGCCGCGGCTGATAGTGAGAGCGGGGGGTCGCACTCGCCCAGTCCACGCGCCAGCAGGAAGCGCCAGGTGCGTGTAGTAGCTATAGGTCCAGCTAAAGCAGCAACGTGGTGACTCGGAGCGCGACTGCAGCGCCACCCTCGGGCCGCGGCTCGCGCCCCTCGCGCCCCCGCCGCCGCAGCTGACAGTGAGAGCGGGGGCTCGCACTCGCCCAGTCCACGTGCCAGCAGGAAGCGCCAGGTGCGTGTAGTGTAGCTATAGGTCCAGCTGTAGCAGCAACGTGGCGCCGTCGGACTCGGAGCGCGACTGCAGCGCCACCCTCGGGCCGCGGCTCGCGCCCCTCGCCCCGCCGCCGCGGCTGATAGTGAGAGCGGGGGGTCGCACTCGCCCAGTCCACGCGCCAGCAGGAAGCGACAGGTGCGTGTAGTGGTCACAGATAAACTTGTTCCAGCTGTAGCAGCAGCAATGTGGTTGCTTCAACTCGCTACGTCCGCGCCAGTTGGAGGCGATAGGTTCATGTAACCACAGGTACGTGTGTGTAGTGTAGCCACAGGTGAAGCCAGCAGTAGCAACCGCAACGTGGCGCTGGTTGGGAGCAGTCAAACCAAGAAAAATGTGTTATAGATTCTATCTTCCTTGGATTGACTGCTGCATCCAGTGCGTACAGCGCAGCGAACATGTGAAGCAATACCTCAAGAGAGCTCACTTGAGTGGACAAATCGCAGCCAGGGAAACGACTCTTATTTCCCCGAAAAAGTCTGTAAGTAATTAAACTTATTGCTAATCAATCCATTGTATCTATTCTTTGTCCTCTTGTATGAAACTAACCAAATAAATTGACGAGTTCCGTCGCAGTGGGAAGCCTTTCCTTTCCCAAAAAACAACTTTCTTTACATCCTTTCTCGTACTTCAAAAGCTTTACACTGGTTGCCTTGGAAAACGATTACAATAAAGCTTAGATTTTCTATTCACAATCGCCAGACAGACCGCCCACGGACCGCCTCCGTGCTTTTTAATTTCATATACATTTAGCGCATCCTCAAATAGTTGCCATCTCGACATCTTGTATCTTGAAGTATAGTTTTTTAAGTTGTATGTTTTGCAAAGAAAACATTATTTATATATCAACACTCAACCAACGTTTCTCTTTAAAATAGAGGTATGACCTTGACACCTTTTTCTCGCTCCATGGAAAGAAAATAGTAATATTAAAGTGAGCTCATTTCTCCCATTCACATTTGCCAGACAGCCAACCCACGCCTTTTATAATTGCATAAAGCACGCCCTTGAAATACATATATGATATTGTGTAGCTATCGCTGAGCTTTCAGTAATCTTTTCATATCTAAAGAAAAGTGATATAACTTCCAAATCTACGTAATAACTTTTGCGCTATGAACTTTTTTCCATTCACGATCCAGCGATCGGCCCACGCTCGCCCACGCTTATTAGTTGCGATTTGCATTCATCTCGCCCTTGAAACATTGGCCCGTAGGACATTTAAGCTTAGAAACTTAAATCTTTCCTTTATCCTCTGCTCAATAGAAAATCGATTACTTTTCTTTGTTCCTAACAGAACGCTGAGTTTTTAATATTCTCAGATTATTGGAACGCAATTTTAAACTGCTTTTAATAAAGCAAGATTTTCAGTAATACCATGGTAATACCTATACGCAGTAGCAGTATGTGTACAGAATGTAAATGAGATTTGTTCGTATTCCGGCTGAATGAAAGTCGGCCTTCGTGTCATTCAGCTTACTTTACAACCAGGATTACAGCTTTCGGCTTTGTTGAAATAAAGGCATATATTTAGGGCTTTTCTCGTTTCTCAGGAGGAATAGTACTTTTAGGACAAGGACTCTACGATTTAACCCGTTCCCTGCCAGCCGAGTATACTCCATACAATTTTTCAAACATCACTACGAGTATACTCGTAGTTGGCAGGGAACGTGTTAAGACATCATCTTCCTGCCCTTATCCCAATTACTTGGGGTCGGCGCAACATGTTTTGTTAGAACACAAACCATGTTGCAAAAGGATTTGGCTTAATTTTACGACCGGCCGCCTGCCTGACATCAACCCTCTTTGGGAATGCTATCGTAGGTGATATTACCGCCACCATACGGTTGGCCCTGGCTGTTTGGGTCGGGTTTATCCCTCGGTCGCCTCTTACGACCCCCACGGGAAGAGAGGGGGTGGTGCTATTCTACTCTGCCGGCACCACACGGCATAACTCTACTATTTATGTATAAGCCAATAAATTAAGTTAATCTTTTATCAATGTGGTGTATATCTACTACGACAAACATTTCGAATGTGCTAGGAGGTGGACTCCTAGTAATCTTAGTATGTACCACATTGATCACATCTGAAATTTGTTACAGCGGATACGGAACCATTCCCTGACATCGCTGTGCCTGCTATCACATCACCCCTTCTTCTCTACTTTCCGAGAGTGCCTGTTTATCCTAAAGAAACTAATAGATGCGTGCAACGAGTCTTCCAGTCCGCGTCGCGTCGGCGCGTCCAGACAATTACTTAGGTTTGTAAGGCGGTGGCGACGACTCAATGCTCGAAATTGATTATACTTTTTTTGCTCCTGGAGTTTAATGATATGTGTGAGATGAAACAATATTCGCTACAGTGCAAAAAATTATGCTTCTTATGACGATGGGCATCAGGAAGACTATGCGTCAACTTTGGACGTATTTTTCTGATTCCTCTATTTTTCCTTTTATTATTCCTCACATTTTTATTACTTTCACAGGGATACAGTATGGTCAGTCCTCACTGGGCAGGCCAACGACAACACTCCCACTATAGTCCTTCACGATGTAAAAGAGATCGAAACATGGATCTTACGTCTATTATCCGCGCCAGTACCTGTCCCGGGAAAAACACGAGTGGAGTTAGAAGTTTTGTCGCCTACTGCTCACGCGCCGTTGTTGTTCGCCTTACCTGACCATACGAGATTCGCACTCGTAGATTTTCCATTGCATCTGCCCCTAGAGTTATTAGGTAAGTAATAATAATTCTCATGTACATGTCAGAAGGACATTTAGCACACAATATTTCGATTTATTATTCTTCGTATTCCTGAATAGCTAACACTATATTTCTCTCATCGCAGGCGTGGACACGTGCCTCAAAGTCCTAACCCTAATCCTACTAGAAAACAAAGTGGTCGTCCAATCGCGGGACTACAACGCGTTATCCATGTCGGTAATGGCGTTAGTAGCCATGCTGTACCCGCTGGAGTACATGTTCCCGGCGATCCCGCTGCTGCCGTCGTGCATGAGCTGCGCCGAGCAGCTGCTGCTGGCGCCCACACCCTTCCTCATCGGCATACCGGCCACCTTCCTGCAGTACAAGAACAATTTCAGGTACGTAGCCAACGGGATTTTTTTTACACTAAATTCACCTCAGCAGCAATCTCGATGTTCACTCCATCCAAGAAAATGACCGAAAGTTTGAAATTATTAATTTTTGGTAAAATAAAACATGTAAGAATAGTCGACCCATTGCTAAGATGACGCCAGTATTTTATTTGGGTTGCTTTTTTCAGGTTACCCGATGACATCTGGCTGGTAGACTTGGATGCTACGAAACTTATATGCCCAACTGGCACTGACCAAGAATTACCTCCTTTACCCGAGCCAGAAGGTTCAGTACTAAAAAGTCATCTAAAACAGGTATGTAGTTGTTAGTTGATCTTTCACTCTTTGCTACCATTGTCATTTTCTTCTCAATCACATTATTTTTCTGAGGCTGATATTTGGAACCTGGTTTACCTTTATGAAATAAAATATCGCTTCATGTGTTTTTGAATTCGTTGTTGAGACTAAATCGGGATAATAGATATTATTCAAGACAAGGTTATTGCTACCGTAATTTATTAAATATAATTTTGACTGATGTCTACATATAAATGTCATTGGGTCTGTAAAACAAACCTTTGATTTTACCAAACCATTTAGATTCACAACTAATGCCCCTAACATTGCCCTCATTGCACATGACGATAAAAGTTTTTCAAATTCACCAAACCATTCAAACTTACCACTGACGCATCTGACTTTGCCCTCGGTGCTGTGCTACCGGTAGCATTGAGAATCCTTCTGGATTTATAAAAATATCCGTGTCTACCAACAACAATAATTTCGATTTATTAATAGTAAGTTTCAAATAAAAACTTGTATTGTAAGAAAACATACAGAAATATAACAACGAATACGAAAACTTGCTTTTTATAAGAATGAAATTGAATATCAGCCTCAAAATTTAGCACTTGTGAGCGCATTGTGATCGATGTCGCTTGCGCAGTGTCAAGTGAATGCATTCTTCGAAAATCTCTCTAAGTGTACCTACTCTTTACATGCCTACAAAACCACTGAACCGAATAAATAGATAAAGGCCGTAAGTTGGAATGATCAAGTAAAAAAGGGTTTTTTAGATTTTTTATGTGATTTTTGTATTCATTAATCTATTTATTCGTTTCTTTATTATTTAAATCTATATTATCTCTTAAAACAGCATACAATTAAGGTTATTTTAAATATTCTGTACTGTTTGAGACATTGTTTTAATGCAGCTAAATAACGTTTTCTAATACACATCGAAGTGGAAAAGTAACTGGAACTGAATTAAAATTATAAAAAGTTTTTTTTTTTTAATAAATGAAATATATTTCTTTAGAAAACGTTCTTCGGTTTTTAGCATTTTCAATATCTACAATAGTACAGTTTCATTTATGCGCCCTCTATACTTTAAAAACTGTCACTAACATTTCGCCCTCACTTCTCTCGCTAGGCCATGCAACTCATGGGAATTGCCGGAACTGGTGTAAATATCTACTCCTTTTACTGCACACTTTTACCTGTCACTTTGATGAGTTTATGCCAGTTTATACCGATACATGTGCCAGCCTTTTAGAATATAAACAGTCAGACGATATCATTAGAAAACCAAAATATCATCGTTCAAACATCATTTAGTTTATCAAGATCCATTTCATATCGTAAATTCTAAGAGGTGGCACTTGAGAAAATTGGCTGAAATAAGTGTTATTATTACATTCATCACATTCCCTTCCAACATACTTCAGTTCAGACTCGTAACATACATAACACGATTTCAGTCATTTACTGTATCTCTATTTAGCATGGGTTTGACGTTGTGAGAGTGCTAACTTTGGAACTACTTCAACAGTTGAATGGCTTCACTTGATTTAATGGTTTTTATCGACTACACTGCCCCTTTAAAGGGTGTAAGAAAATTATAGGGTGTATTATACCTACATCCATCAGCGTCTTATAAGCGAGTAAGAAGAGAAATAATTATCAATTTTATTTTATATTAGCAATGCAATTATTGCAATAAAAGTTTTCTTACACTCTTAATAAATTGGGTTTATCGTGATTCCCTGTGATGATTGAGGCTTTGTTGGTTTAAATGAAATATTGCTTCCAAGATAATAACGTAAGTATTTTGTGGGTTTATCGAATGATCTGCGTGTTTTTGTTTGTGTTCCCTATTCTAAAAATAGCTTACGCTAAGCTTGACTTTACATAGTGGTAAGATCAAATAGACTAAGAATTTAAAACGTAGATACTACTTTTATTAAATATTTATACTAATTTGATTGCGAAATAATGTACATGAAGTAGAATTCAAGTAATTTTTATAAGCTTTGGAAAGGTTAATGCAGCTCTACTATAAGTTGTAAATTATTTGCTTATAGGTTCTAGTGAAAAGAATCACAAATTGTAACAAAGGCACACTTAGCAAAATTATTTTTATATCATGGTTATTGTTTTTGAAGAAGAGTTACCTATTCACAAATAAAATATGAATGGCCACTTTATCTTTCTGGAGAGAATTATTTAAAAACATGGTAATATTAGTAAAAGGGGTCTCTTTGCCAGTCAGATAAGACTTTGTGAGTAGTTCTACAAACAGCGAAGAGTATAGTTTCTAATGTTCTGTATTTGATGGCAGGCACTGAGTAGTCTAACAAGCAGTACCGCGGAGCAGGCCACCGCGCCTATCTTGCCGTCTAGAAGGGACAGTGTCGGCGGGGCCACACTCAAGTAAGTTCACCTACATAGATAAGTATATATTATATTAATTAATGGTCCAGATATCGGTTTTATGTTTTGTCGAACTATGTCAAAAACATTGTAGGTATATTTCTGACCCATACATTTTAAATGCTAAATTGACATAAAATCGTTCAAAGTCACCTGAATTAGTTTTAATTTAGATCCTAAGCCATGTGGTTTAAACTGAAGTTCTCACTTCAGGGTCCAACAACCATCCTTCAAGACGTCCCCGGACGGGGCGCACTCGGCCCCTCACAGCACTCCTGAATCCCGCCGCGTGTCACTCAGTAGTGCCGGAGCGATCAGCGCGGGGCATACGCCGCAGAGACATTCACTAGCCACTACTGGGCCGCAGCCGTTCAACCCGCTGATATACGGCAACGATGTGGATTCTGTTGATGTCGCCACTCGAGTTGCTATGGTAAGTAACCTTTATTATTTTTGCCCGTGGGACTCTAAAATTGATCGTCAGCCTACCTGGTTAAAATTGCTAACAGTTGCCAGGTGGGCTGACGATCTGTCATTAACAACTTTAGACAATTCCTAAGATAACCCTGCAAAAAAAGTTACCATTTAGTCAAAAGTTAACATTTGTTTTACGCAACGGATAAAGGCGTAATTTTATACCTGTTTGTTTTCTTGCAGGTTCGTTTCTTCAACTCGCAAAACATTCTCGCGAACTTCATGGAGCACACGCGAACATTACGCTTGTATCCGCGGCCGGTGGTCGCCTTCCAGATCAACAGTTTCCTCCGCTCTCGACCAAGAACTACGTCCTTCCTGAACAAATTTGCAAGGACTCAGGTTTGTAGATGTAGTCGGTACTAAAGTTGCATAATATTATTGCTAATGATATATTGAAAACATTAGTTTGACGCGTGGCTTTTTACCCACCCATTTCAATTTGCCAAACCATTTATACTTTAAATTATGCCTTTTATTGTGCCGTCGGCGCTGTGAATAAAAACATTTTTGACTTCAGCAAACCATTTATTCTTACCACTGACGCCTCTGATACTGCTTTCAGCGCATCATAAACCATATTTCTTTTAATCGCCGATGACTTTTTCTGCAAATGTTATGTAAAGGTGTTATATTAGTAATCTCCAATCCTGAATTTCTAACGGCTATAATTTTGCTTGCAGGCGGTAGAATTCCTAGCGGAATGGTCGCTAACCCCGTGCAACGTGGCCTTCCTTCGTGTGCAAACTGGTCTATTCGACCCGCGGCAAGTTGGTGACAAGCCCAAGTGGTTCGCGGCGCAGCTGCAACCGGTTCGATTCGCTGTTTGGGACGACGGCAGCTCTCTCAACGGCGCCTTACGGCAACTGCAGCGACAAGAGAACCAGCCCACTGGTATGTTACACTTTGTATTTTATTATTATTAAAGAAAAACACATAGGACAAATACATTAGAAAAAATTCACATCAGGTCTACTTATTTCTAAAAAGAAATCTCTTCCACAAGGCCTAGATTAATTTAAAAATACATAACATCACAGCTTATCTAGAATCCCTGCTTGGCTCATATGTCTGTCTTAGTCTTGGTTAATGATCCATTTTTCTGTTTGCAGATGAAAGCGGGTCAGACTCAGAAGCCGCAGAGAGTACCAGCTCGTCGTATTCGTCACTCAGCGACTTTGTCTCGGAAATGGACTCTTCAGCTTTGTCTCCAGGTAAAATAACTTAAAGAACTCAATTTAACATTATTTACTGCTGCTGAAAAATTATTACAAATTAGTTAAATATTTTCATAGTTTCATAATAATAAAAAAAGTGATAAATATGTGAATTTCAGGACACCAACAGCATCATGTGGGTGAGACCTACAACGCCGTGGTGTCCGTGCCTATGACGCTTTCATCGTCATTAGATCCTAAAACGGTGAGTACTGGAAAAAATAAACCTATCCAAAAAGCTATTTTAACCGAGTTAATAGTTACATATGGGGAAGAAGATAACCAACGAAAGAACGAAGTGGTTCAGAAATGTTCTTCGCTTCGAATTTTGTACCCTAAAGCAAAAAACTAACGAACCCCTTTCTTCACCTATAGGTGTACAGCCCGCCTTCATCCCTAAACTACGGTCTGGAGGGGGGAGAAGTTCCTCCCGAAACTGGGCGGGCCTCGACCTCCCCCTCCCCCTCTGCATCTAGCTCTGATCATAGCGATCTATCCGAAGATGAAGCGAGAGAAGCTGTTGATACCAGACCGGCGCCAGTTAAGAAAAGTGTGAGTATCTGTTGTGTTCTACTTAGTGAGTTTTGAATAAAAGTTTGGTAATCTGATTAGTTTAGTTTCACACACGTAAATACGAACATTGATTTACATCTCACATACTAGTATAAGAAAGGATCGACAGCAGCCCTTTGAAAGAGGATAAAGCTCCAGAACGGACAGCTTTTGCAGTCCACCAATTATCAGGAAAATCGTAATAACACGAACACTACATTAAAGATTTACACATCACGTAGCCGCTACATGTACGTACACCTAGAACGCAATAATAACGTGAAAAGATAACTGCATAACCAATTGAGAAACATTAAAAATAGTGCATAGTTAAACGCATATCGCAAAAGAAGTAGAATCACTTAGTTGTATCTTTATGCCTCCTACACATCTACACATGTGCCGCCGATTTCAGCCAACATGCGGCGAGCGATTTTGACGCTCGCTAGCCGGGTGCATTAGGCACCTACCCGCAAGTCAAAATCCTTGTACAGTAGCTTCACGTACGCTTATTCACGCTTGTGGCACGTAGGACACGGATAGCGGTAGTTTCGGGCGCGAGTCGGACTCCAACTCCACCACGACGCCCAAGACCGTCGTGTCGCGGCAGCGCCCCGACAGCGGCTCCGCGAGCGACACTGAACGAGCGCTCACACCGCACGCCAGGAATAAGGTATTCTTCCTAATTTTCTTCTGAAGCATACATAATACGTATATTATGCCTTTATCCCTTGCGAGTTCGGCAGAGCGTAAATGACTGTAAAAAACGGGTTCACACCACGTTTGACAAAAGTTTGAAAGCCATTTAGAAGACCATGTATCATCGTAGAGACAGGTTGTCAGACTGCCGCTTAAAATTGCAACTCAACTCTCAAATCCCTTAGTCGCTTCTTACGACATCCACGGAAATGATATGGGGTGATGCTATTCTAAGCATCACGGCAACTACCTAAAGCATTTACCTAATAAAAGTATAAAGTTTGAGCGGTGGTAGGCCCTGAAAGGGGCCGCCTGGCTCGCGACCACCATCCCGCCGGAGTCCGGCGCCAAACAGCCTTGCTGTGTTCCGTCGGTGTGCGGGACTGCCAGTGCCATTGGGGGTAGCAATGTAGTCAGTTGCGCTGCCGGAACCGGTCTTTGTCTTTAGGTGATGCTGTATCCGGTAACTCGTTTTGGAGGGTAGCGGGATCCGAGGCACGGTCTCAGCCGTTGGCCGACCGCAGTCAGTAGGGGGCCCGACTTGCGCGCTAGCCACGCGCAAAGGCTGCCCCGCCAACTGTGAAAAATCGGTATACTCCACCGTGCCAGTTGGCGGCTGGATGGGAGGACCCGGTGGAGTGTTATCGGGGGGGCTCGGGCGTCCCCGCAGTCTCCAAGCGAGTTCCCTCTCTGATCAGTTGAACCGAAAGGTACGAGTAGGGTTTATAAGCAGCGCCTCGACTATCTTTTCTTTCCCCCACAAAAAACTCTTTTAAAAACATGAAAAAGCTAAAAAAGAAGAAAAAGTTTGACCAACGGCAACACTTCCTCCCACTCAAAGTGCACCTCACGAACATCCGAGGTCTTCACACAAACCTAGACCCGGTCCATCACCACCTGGAGACCGAGAAGCCGCACTTATTCTTCTTAACGGAGACGCAGATAGCAACACCGTTGGACGTGGCATACCTCAACTACCCTGGTTACACTCTTGAGCACAAGTTTAAGAAAGGGTCTGTGTGCGATCGTTTGCAGCGTCTCCGTGGCTTTGAAATTCAGGGTTTCCCGTGCTGTGGCTTTTGGTTGACACTGGAGTAGAGAAAACTCTCTACGCCAGTGTTTATCGTTCGCACAGCGGGGATCAGGAGACGACTAGACTCATGGACTACCTCTCTGAGACGGCAGATACAGCAATTCAGCGATATCCAACAGCAGAGCTTGTTTTTCTGGGGGACTTCAATGCTCACCATAAAGAGTGGCTGTTCCCATACCAGAAAACTGACCATGCTGGGCGAGAGGCGCGTAAACTAGCATTGGCGCTAGATCTCACCCAGCTGGTGGAACAAGCGACGCGAATACCAGATATCACAGACCACACACCCAATTGCCTGGACCTTCTGCTGACAACTGATCCGCACAGACATTCGGTTTCGGTCTCGGCTCCGCTGGGATCATCCGACCACTGTGTGGTGAAATCCGTGTCCATCTGCTCTCCTCCGGATTACACCCTAGGGCACGAGGAGAGTATTGCGATAAGATTCAGCAGACTGGGACGAGATGAGTGCTTACTTTGCTTCATACCCGTGGCGTCAAATGTTTTTCTCTTCGGAAGAACCCTCATACGTCGCTGATGCGATCAAAGCTGTAATCAGGCAGGAATGGAATATTTCATTCCTTTCTCCGATATCCCGCTCGGTTATAAAGCCCAACCTTGGTTCAATGCGGACTGTGCTCGAGCTGAGGCTCGTAAACAGTCCGCTTACCAAGGGTAAAAGCTCGTGATCGAAAAGTCCGAGCGAGAAGAGTGCGAGCAAAGAAGAGCATATAATGCCGCCGCCAGGTATTGCAAACGGGTGCTACGAAAGCTAGGTTCGACCATATTAGCCGTATTGGGGCAAAGCTTGCATCACACCCACCGGGTAGTAAGCAGTTCTGGTCCCTTTCGAAATCAGTCGAATCCAACTTCTGCCGTCCCTCACTACCTCCAATGCAGAAACCTGATGGGTCGCTTGCCCACACCGCGGCAGAAAGCAAATTTATTTGCCGATCTGTTTGCGAGCAACTCTCGTATAGACGCTGGCTCGAAATATCCACCCACCTTACCTCACTGTGATTCTTTGATGTCTGAGATCACAGTGCACAATAAAGAGGTCCGTAGAGCCCTTCGCAGTCTGGACGTGAACAAGGCCAGTGGTCCTGATGGCATACCAGCAAGATTGTTTAGGTATTGTGCGCCTGAGTTGTCTCCTGTACTGACACGCTTGTACCGCCTCTCTCTCGTGTCAAAAATTGTACCAAAATCTTGGAAGCTTGCCAATGTGCAACCTGTGCCCAAGAAGGGTAGCCGTGCCGACCCTAGCAACTATCGACCGATCGCCATCACTTCCGTACTCTGTAAGGTTATGGAAAGAGTTCTGAACTGCAAACTGCTTTCGTACCTCGAAGACAATGATCTTCTCAGTGATTGTCAATATGGCTTCCGCCGAGGGCGTTCCACGGAGATCTTCTAGTGTACGTAACGCATTGCTGGGGCGAGGCCATTGAAAACCACGGCGAAGCAATAGCAGTGTCGCTGGACATTTCAAAGGCCTTCGATAGGTGTGGCATGCGAGTCTGTTGAGCAAGCTTCCAGCGTACGGCATACCCACTGGCTTCTGTAGCTGGGTGGCTGACTTCCTGAGTGAACGGTCGATCCGAGTGGTCATAGACGGCTGCTCCTCTGACCTCAAGGCTATTGGCCGGAGTTCCTCAGGGTCTGTACTCTCGCGACGCTTTTCCTGCTGCACATCAATGACCTTCTATCTTCAGGAATTGTTGGGTACGCAGATGACAGTACTGTCACCGAGAAATATTTGTCCGGCGCAGGAGCCAGTGGTGATGAAATCCAAAAATTGAGAAAGGCTATGATTGAGCGTACGAGCCTGACGTTAAGTAACGTCTCCCAGTGGGGCGAAGACAATCTCGTCAGCTTCAATGCTTCAAAAACGCAGGCGTGTCTTTTCTCCGCCAAAAAGAGTCCTTTCACCTTTTCTCCTACTTTTCGGGGTACATCTGTTCCAGTGACCAACACTCTTCAACTCCTTGGCATGGAGTTGTCCTCTGACCTCAACTTCGGCACCACTATCGAGTCCAAGGCTCAAATTGCAGCTAGAAAGTTGGGCGTCCTGAATAAAGTCAAGCGGTACTTCACGCCTGAACAGCTTCTAACTCTTTATAAAGCTCAAGTCCGATCTTGCATGGAGTACTGCTGTCACCTTTGGGATGGCTCGGCTAAATACCAACTTGCTGCACTGGATTCGGTGGAACGCAGAGCCAAGAGATTAATAGGCGATAAAAAACTGGTGGCGACCAAGCTTCACAGCCTGGCTCACCGCCGCAAGGTTGCTTGCCTATCGGTCTTCTACAGATTGTACTACGGAGAGTGTGCGCGTGAGCTGCATGAGCTCATACCACCGTCTCCTTTCTTCCATCGGACATCCAGACGCACGGCCGGCTACCATCCGTTCTTAGTTGATATACCCACATTACGCACTAAGCGCTTCAAATCATCTTTCATTATGCGCACGGCTAAAGAATGGAATTCCCTGCCTGCGTCTGTATTTCCGAGTGCATATAACCTGAATCTCTTTAAGTCTAGAGTGAATAGGCATCTTCTGGGCAAGCTCGCTCCACCGTAGATCCCATCTCTGCTCTAGGGTAAGATTGGGGTCAAGAGTAAGCCCATCATAGATAAAAAAAAAAAAAAAAATTAGAGATAGGTGCAGAAAGAGCAGCCAATATTTAACATGTTACAGTTTACATTAGAGTAGTTTAAGTGACCTTTATTATTAGCTAATGTTACCTAGAAGTGTCACTAAATCTACTAAAGATCTTCTGTGACTTCTAGGAAAGCACTTACAAATTGGAAACAGTTACCACAGATTTTAAAATAGGGTCCAAAATTTAACGAGAATATCCCATATAAAATCATTCGAAACAGCAATTTGATCAGCCCGATAGATATTATTTGAGCTCGTAATCGAGGCTTCTATATGTTTTTTTTACTATTCTAGAGCACAAGTAGTGGAGTTTCAAGACAAGCATCGCAATCGTCTCTCTTAGAACAGTTCGCTGCACAAGCAAAAGAGTTAGTGAGAGAAACCACGCGGCAAAGCAGTCAAGAAGGACTACTAGCTCATATGGACAAGGTAAATACCAATGTACTTCTTTAACATGACTGTTGTTGTACTTGGTGTTATCTTTTCTTATTAATATTCATGTAAACTTTCTTATTTTAATATTTTACATATTTGTTTAGTCTATATTCATTGTGATTTTATATTTTGTTGACTGTATTTTCTCTTAACTTTTTAATTTTGAAAGAAGAAAGGAAAAGTGCCGGATGGAGAGGATAAGAAAATGTTTGCACATTTCGATAAGGTACCACTTGCAGAGTGAACGCTTTAGCAATACAGTTGTAGATTTCAGCCTAGACTTTCATACAAAAAAACAAAAGTCGTCATCTGCCTTGTAGTTTGCTACAAAAAATAACAAAAGGAAGATAGAGATTGTAGCACTTTACAAAAACTTAGCTTTAGTTTGCATTTCCATATCTCGAATTGCATTTTCAAAGCCCATACCAAACTAATTTTGAAACTATCGCATCACGCGTTAGGTTTACCTTTGCACTTTAAAATCAAAATCAAAAATTCCTATCGCTTTCGAGTAGATACTTTAGACACGAATGAGCACTACCTCTAAAAGACGAACATATACTTCAAGTTTGAATTTCACTTGATATTTTTCCCTAGCTAACACTCCACGCAAAGAAAGCCGCGGAAGACGCGTCAAGAAGCATGCAAGAGGCGTCAAAAACAGCGCTGGAAGCGAGCAAGACTGCCACAGCAGTCAGCAAGAACACGTTTGATGATCTCACATATGTGGGCAAATCTACGCTCGGTGATCTCACGAAAAGTGCAAAAGAGGCAGCGGCAAAGAAAGGGCTGCTGATGAAGGTTTGTTGCTGATGTCTTTATCCGTGTAATGTGTCAGAACCTAGTACAACTGCCACAGCCGTCAGCAAGAACACGTTTGATGACCTCACGTATGTGGGCAAATCTACGCTCGGCGATCTCACGAAAAGTGCGAAAGAGGCGGCGGCCAAGAAAGGACTGTTGATGAAGGTGTGATTATGTTTTACAAATACATTAAGGGCCTTACCACAAAAAAGTTAGATACGTGTTGAACGCGCGTAGAACAAAATCTTCATACGAAAAAAACACTCGACAGGCGTTTAATGCTGGTGTAAATTTTTAGACTTTTATCTCCTCTTGTTCGGACATATAATCCCATTTCCGACGGTTTCATACAGTACACAGCATTTCATTGTTTTGAAATCCCGTTTTTTTTACGCTGCTGTAAGCATCATGATCCTTTTTTAAATAATAAATAACTAAAACCGCGACAGTTAAAAATACCCTCTTGCTTGTTTCAAACAGGGTGAAAGTCAAGAGGCGCAATCGCCCAACAATGCCCGGCGTGACTCCACCGCGCTGCAGACCACCAACCTGTTCGCGACCACACACAGAGACTTCTTCAGCAACATCGGCTCTGACCTAAATGGACTAGCTGCTTCTACTTCCAGCATGTTCAGCGGCATGTTTGGCTCCAAAGGTCAGTGGATATTAGATCTATCCTTCGATTTTACCGTCACCCCTACAGCAGTCATCGATCTCATACTAACAAAACCTAAAGCTCAATTTTTCTCTTCCCATTTCTTCTTACACTGACAACAAACTACACCGTGTGATAGCAATGTGCGGTTAAGAATGCTGCCACCACTCACTCCACCTAGGGTGTATCGTACAAGGCGACGTAGAGTTTTTGAACTCTGTCGAATATCTGTCGACTACGGTAAACCGTATGGTGGCGGTGATACCACCTGTAATTGTATTCCTAAAGACGGATGTCAAATCATTTAGCTCCGTGATTTTGTGCTCAAACAAAACATATTGCGCCGGCCCAACTGAATTTCATTTCATTCATTTGATTTTTCATTAATTTATTTATTTACCTACCACAAATACAGAAAGGCAGGTATTTTTGGGATAAGGGCAGGCAGATGATGATGACTGTCTAACAACAAACTTGTATCTTTACAGGCAAGAATCAGCAAGGTCAAGGGCGGGGTTCCGAGACTCCGCGCAGCACGCAGTCTCAGCCGGCGCCTCTCACGGCAACATTCGGGCCGTTCTCTCAAGGAGCTAGGGGATTGGTTCAGAGATCACCACTAATACGACACGCCACGCCCCCTCCGCCGGCAAATGAACCACCGCGTACGTCGTCTGCTAACTCGGAGAACCAAGCCTTTTTGAATGATGTGAGTAATTGAGTATCCATTAATGCTCCTCGACCACTTACGGCTACATTCGGACCGTTCTTTCAAGGCGCGAGGGGATTGGTTCAGAGATCACCACTGATACGACACGCCACGCCCCCTCCGCCGGCAAATGAACCGCCTAGATCTTCTTCTGCTAATTCCGAGAACCAAGCCTTCTTAAACGATGTAAGTAATAGCGTGTTAGTCGCTGAAGCTCTTACTGCAACATTCGGGCCATTCTCTCAAGGAGCTAGAGGATTGGTCCAGAGGTCACCACTAATAAGGCATGGCACCGGCGAATGAACCGCCACGAACTTCTTCTGCTAATTCTGAAAATCAAGCCTTCTTGAATGACGTGAGTAATAGTGTGATAGTGGCCGAAGTCTCTCACTGCAACATTCGGGCCGTTCTCTCAAGGCGCGAGGGGATTGGTTCAGAGATCGCCACTAATACGTCACGTCACGCCCCGTCCGCCGGCAAATGAACCGCCGTGGTCGTCGTCTGCTAACTCTGAGAACCAAGCCTTCTTGAACGACGTGAGTAATAGTGTGATAGTGGCCGAAGTCTCTCACTGCAATATTCGGGCCATTCTCTCAAGGAACTAGAAGATTGATTCAGAGATCACCACTAATACGGCATGCGACGCCCCCTTCGCCGGCAAATGAACCGCCGTGGACGTCGTCTGCTAACTCTGAGAACCAAGCCTTCTTGAACGATGTGAGTAATAGGGTGATAGCGGCTGAAGTCTCTCACTGCAACATTCGGGCCGTTCTCTCAAGGAGCAAGAGGATTAGTCCAGAGATCACCACTATCAGTCTAGCACGCATAGTTTCCGATATAAACGACTTTTTAGTATGACTGCTGACACCTGTCATGTAGATAGGGTTGCCAACCCTACTATATAATATAGTATTCTACTATATTTCAGCCGTAACTACTATATACTGTTGGACAAATATATAGTAGCTAAATCTACTATATTTTGGCTAATTTTAAAATCAATTCCCCGTCGCCTGTCTACAGCGTAAAAAGTCGAGCTCGCTTGTTCACCTACCAGTCTGCCTGCTCTAAACTCGCGGCTATTATTTAGATTCGTCGCCCATTTGCAGCCTGAAAAGTCGAGCTCGCTTTGAGTACCGTTCAGCCTGCTACACATTCGTAGCTTGTGTTTAAACTCGTCGCCAATTTGCGGCGTGAAAAGCCGAACTCGAGATTTGCGTGCCATTTTCAGCTCATTTTCCAAAAGCGGCAATTTTACTTTCTACTCCCGTTTGTAGCGTGAAAAATCGAGCTCGCTTCGCTCGCGACACAAGCAGGTAGTTGTGGCCTATCATTAGTAGAATGTTTTTTTAAAAAGGCAAAATCCTTTAAACGTGATGTTGCTGGATCTACACAATAACTCTTTAAAAATAAATAAATTGATACTATACATTTTTGTACAGTTACTATTTTTTTTTTGCCTCTTACTTGGTCAAATACTATATTTGGAACAAAAATAGTTGGCAACCCTACATGTAGACCTCGTTAAGGCCTACAACTTTCCCAAAGAAACTAATAGTCTAGCACGCATAGTTTCCGATATAAACGAATTTTTAGTATGACAGCTGACACCTGTCATGTAGGTCTCGTTAAGGCCTACAACTTTCCCAAAGAAACCAATAGTCTAGCATGCATAGTTTCCGATATAGGTTCCTGTAGAAGACACTATCATCTTGCTGCTGGAGCCTCCTACCGTCCGACGCAGCAGCGCTGGAATCCTATGATACTGACACTGGCAGAATTACCCTTAACGGGAAGTCCATTCTTAATAAAAAAAGAAAAGGGACCATGGACTAAAAAGTTCTTAATCAGAAGCTAGGTGGTAGCTAGGCAACAGGTTGGTGACGAAAAATGGCAGGGCCTATTTTATATTTTGCCTGTCAGCATCGTTAGAATTTTATAAAATTCTCGATAATCCGCTAAATTCAGATATATGTTGTCGACTCAAAAACAATATTTTTTTATGTTTTATTATTTAGAATACAGAAAACAGGGGGAAACCGTTACCCGTGCACGAGATTATTAATATAGATGACTATACTTATCAATATGTAGGTGCAATTTTAACGCGTGGTCGCGGTGCATATTTTAGCTTAGCGGCACGTTGCCCGGCTTTCTTTTATTTTATTTACTCCTTAGTTATCTCCAACTAAACGAAGGTTTCTATGTTACAGTTGATCCAACACGTGCTTGAAGGCGAGGGCGTCGGCTGGCTGAAGCTCAACCGACTCAAGAAGCTGATGGAGGATGAGAGCTATCGGAATATGGTGCTTAGCAAGCTCAACCGCAACTACACCAACAACACCACGCCCAACGACAAAGTCGACGACGTGGTGAGTGACAATATTACAATGCAATACAATACAATACAATACATTATGATAATAAGATGAACCGCCTCAAGAAGGTGATGGAGGGTGCTCAGCAAACTCAACCGCAACTACACCAACAACACCACGCCCAACGACAAAGTCGACGACGTGGTGAGTGACAACATTACAATACAATACAATACATTATGATAATAAAATCAACCGACTCAAGAAGCTGATGGAGGATGAGAGCTACCGCAACATGGTGCTCAGCAAACTCAACCGCAACTACACCAACAACACCACGCCCAACGACAAAGTCGACGACGTGGTGAGTGACAACATTACAATGCAATACAATACAATACAATACATTATGATAATAAGATGAACCGCCTCAAGAAGGTGATGGAGGGTGCTCAGCAAACTCAACCGCAACTACACCAACAACACCACGCCCAACGACAAAGTCGACGACGTGGTGAGTGACAACATTACAATGCAATACAATACAATACATTATGATAATAAGATGAACCGACTCAAGAAGCTGATGGAGGATGAGAGCTACCGCAACATGGTGCTCAGTAAACTCAACCGCAACTACACCAACAACACCACGCCCAACGACAAAGTCGACGACGTGGTGAGTGACAACATTACAATGCAATACAATACAATACATTATGATAATAAGATGAACCGACTCAAGAAGCTGATGGAGGATGAGAGCTACCGCAACATGGTGCTCAGCAAACTCAACCGCAACTACACCAACAACACCACGCCCAACGACAAAGTCGACGACGTGGTGAGTGATAACAATACAATGCAATACAATACAATACATTATGATAATAAGATGAACCGACTCAAGAAGCTGATGGAGGATGAGAGCTACCGCAACATGGTGCTCAGCAAACTCAACCGCAACTACACCAACAACACCACGCCCAACGACAAAGTCGACGACGTGGTGAGTGACAACATTACAATGCAATACAATACAATACAATACATTATGATAATAAGATGAACCGCCTCAAGAAGGTGATGGAGGGTGCTCAGCAAACTCAACCGCAACTACACCAACAACACCACGCCCAACGACAAAGTCGACGACGTGGTGAGTGACAACATTACAATGCAATACAATACAATACATTATGATAATAAGATGAACCGACTCAAGAAGCTGATGGAGGATGAGAGCTACCGCAACATGGTGCTCAGCAAACTCAACCGCAACTACACCAACAACACCACGCCCAACGACAAAGTCGACGACGTGGTGAGTGATAACAATACAATGCAATACAATACAATACATTATGATAATAAGATGAACCGACTCAAGAAGCTGATGGAGGATGAGAGCTACCGCAACATGGTGCTCAGCAAACTCAACCGCAACTACACCAACAACACCACGCCCAACGACAAAGTCGACGACGTGGTGAGTGACAGAGTTACCCCATCACATCACCCTATAGCAGTTTAATACTGTATGTAGGACACGGGAGATGAACCGACTCTCTCTCTCTTCAACGAACCGATGAACCCTGGAGTCATCTGGAGGTTTTCAACCAACTACTGCAAGTAGCAGGCCTCTGACATGGTTGTGTAATGACCGCCATCATAGACAGCAACTGGGACGACGTGGTAAGTGACAAAATTAACTTGTAGAGACTTTTGGGAGCTACAACTCGGATCTCACTCAAATGTCTTATAATTTTAGTGATAATAACCACGGAACCTTAAAACCAAGGGTTCACTCAAGTGGTTCACAAGCAAGCAAGACGCAACAGCAGTTCTCAACATATCCGCACGATGTCGCCACACAACAGAAACAGCCAGAACAATAGGTCCTGAAACACAGTATGTAAATGCTTACCGCGCACAGCATACCTATATTCGACTTTCAAACCTATCCAGGTGGATCAGTCGGGTAGCTACCCTTTTTCCGACATTACCTGGAACCCTCCTTTCTACCAAGTGGCATCAACTCCTGTCCCCCTCCATAACCCCGACACATCACCCTATAACAGCTTACTACTGTATGTAGGATACAGGAGACTAACCGACTCAAGAAGCTGATGGAGGATGAGAGCTACCGCAACATGGTGCTCAGCAAACTCAACCGCAACTACACCAACAACACCACGCCCAACGACAAAGTCGACGACGTGGTGAGTGACAGAATTATAACTTGCAGTGACTTCTGGGAGCTACAAACTCGAAGCTTACTCAAGTGGTTCACAAGCAAGCAAGATGCATTACGCGTCTTACGCTCGTAGCGGTCGGTCCATTGCGCGCTCGATTCCGGTTTGTTTACCTAGTTCGCGCTGCGAGATTAGCTACGAGTGTCCGTTATCAACCTTATTACTTTGTACGCAAGGTTTAACTTAGTACTTGTGTTGTTTACTTACTTATCTATAAACAATTAATAAATCAATTGTGCTCGAATATTTACTGAAAATGAACTGTTTGGAGTGCAAACAACCAGTGACCGATGGCCCTGTATACAGATGTAAATCAACCGGTTTAAAACGTTTAAAACCAAATTTCGCGGTTTAAAACCTGAAATCAACCGTTTTCAACCGTTTAAAACTCGCCTACAAAAAAAAAAGTTCTGTGTTTTACATACACATACATACATACACAAATCACGCCTTTATCCCTTGCGGGGTAGGCAGAGCGTAAACAGCCGTAGGTACCTACAATACAGCCGCTATCGCCACGCACGTCTGACTAATATTTCAGGGCCGTTGTAGAAAAATCGTGCCGAAATGCAAAAAAAATTTTGCCGAGTAGGTACTTAGGTATGAATTTTTGTATGGAACATCCAAATTATTAATATAACCCTGTATATACAAAATTCGGTGTTTCCAACGATTTTACACTGACTTGCTCATCATAGGTTACCTACGCTCGGGCCTCGGAGCGACAAACTAGGTAATAAACCCGCAAAATCACATCATTAATCCATTTCAGTGATCCTTACCTTTGTAATATTACGAAAATGTATTAAAAATCAATAAAACATTGTTATCAACCATCCGCCGTTTTAAACCGAAAAAAACGGTTGTTTATGATTTAAAACGGTTTTTTTCGTTTAAAACGATTTGGTTGAATTGGTTTTAAACCGGGCTTACATCTATAGCCCTGTATGTTCATCATGCGAAGGTATGCTGCATTACGGGAAGAATTGCTCTGGTATCGCCGAGAGTACCTACCAACGTATGGGAGACAAAAAATCTACGTGGCGATGTGCTCAGTGCCGAAATTCGGGATCCCAATCGGGAATAGCTGAGGTCCTACAAGAAATCAAGGCTTTTCGTGCTGAATTTGGTACAGTGCGGTCCGAGATCGCAGTTTTGAAAACCAACATGGAGGCATGCACGTTAGCGGTTAACGATATTAACACCAAGTGGACTGCTATGGAGTCACGTTTTTCCAATATTGAGGATAGACTTATCGCCGTCGAAAAAAATTCCGACTTATTATCGAAACTACAGTCCGATCTTGCAGTAGCGAATGCGACAGTTTCTAACCTCCAAAATGAAAATGACATGCGAGAACAATACGCACGGATGAATAATGTGGAGATATCAGGATTACCCAAGAAAAATGGCGAAAATCTTGTGTCACTTGTTTGTGCGATATTCGTTGCAGTAGGTTTAGACCTGGACGGCAGTGCGATCGATAGTGTTCATCGTGTACGGCGTTTTGTGTCTGGCGGTGGTGGTGGCAGCAACGGGCGTGATGGAGGAGCTGGACACGACAAAGACTCTTCATCGAACTTGCGCCCCCCGGCGGTTATAGTGAAGTTCACTCGCAGGATTCACAAAGATGCGCTGCTGTCAGCGGTTCGTGCCCGCAGAGGGCTCACCACGTCAAGTATCGGCTTGGAAGGCCCAGCCCAAGACCTGTACCTGAGCGACCACCTCACCCCTGCCAACAAACTACTCCTCAAGCGTGCTCGGCAACTTAAGACGGACAACAAAATATCCTACTTGTGGATTCGTGATTGTCAAATTCTTGCGAGGAAAACAGAAACGTCAAAAGTTATTTATATTACTAAAAACTTCGATTTTAATAAGTTAAAATGACTCATGTTTTGTTTACTTTTAATGGGTTTTGCCTTTCTAAATCTTTCGTTTATATTTCTAAAACAACTCTCTGTGTACAACTACTCTTGTTACTACTTTTCACACACACAAATGTATGTTACATCAACACCTAATAACAAAAACACCTGCCTAAACATAAATACCTACCTAAACATAAACACTTACTTTTATTTACCTGATACTACATCAATAACTTACCAAATACAATGTCAAACAAATAATATTATAAACTGTTGCATAATACAATTTATCATACTGTTTATGGTCTGCCTACTCCGGGAGGAATATAGGCGTGATATATGTATATATGTATGTATCATGCTCATGCTGTTTATAGGTAACGGCCAATGTTACTTGAGCCCTTACCATTATGTAAAACGTTCCTGCACGCCTTTGAGACCCCGTCAAAATTATTTTAAAATCACACTGTTGATCACATATATCATAAAAATACATTTATACTTCATAATTTTAAGATGAACAGTAAAACTTTTAGTGGTTATTATCAAAATGTTAGGGGGCTCCGTACAAAGTCTCATCATTTTTATTCACAAGTCGCGCAGTCAGAGTATGATTTTATATGTATTTCTGAAAGTTGGTTGACCTCAAATTTCTACGATAGGGAATATTTCGATGAAAGGTATGTTGTTTACCGTAGCGATCGGTCGGCAGAGGACAGCGGGGCGGAGTTCGGCGGCGGAGCGTTGGTGGCGGTACAGAGTAGGTATATGCCCGTGCGCCGCGACTGGCCCTGCCCATCCCCCGTTTCCTCTGAATGCGTTTGGGTTACTGTGCCGTTATCTCAACAATATGATAACACGAGATCTCATTTGAATATCTGTTGCATATATATACCTCAGGGGCCCTCATATAAGGACACCCTTACTAGTTTTTTCGATATTTGTGGTCAATTAATTACGGAAAATCCAGATGATATTTTCTTGATTACAGGGGATTTCAATGTCACGGAAGCCATTTGGTACAAAGATGTAAATTCTTATTCTGGGTTTTTATTACAACACAGCAACATTTTTTCAGTTCGATTATTACAAGAATTTATTTCCTTCTCTGGTTTATATCAGTATAACAATGAATTAAATAGTTCAGGTCACGTGCTTGATCTTATTTTATGTAACAGGGATTGTAACCTATATGCTAGTGATTGCCCTTTAACCCCAGAAGACCCGCACCATAAATCGCTTCAATTTGAATTAAATATTTCATACACACCCCCACTTACACCAGCCCCTACTTTTGTTCATTGTTTTTATAAAGCTGATTACGAAAATATAAACAAAGTTCTGTCTGAGGTTGACTGGTACGATTTATTCTCAGGGTTGCCTTTGGAAGAGTGCGTCATGAAACTATATGGATTTCTTGACGATTTGATCAAACGTTTTGTACCTCGACGCCCTCTGCGTTCTTCTAACTCTAAACCTCCTTGGTACACTAGGCCGCTTAGAAAACTACTTGCAGATAAATGTAAATATCATAAATTATGGAAAACTTACGGAAATCCTTTAGACTATGATTGTTTTAAGTTACTAAGAAAGCGTGCATTTAAATTTGAAAGAGTTTGTTATACTAATTACATGGATTATTCGGAATCAAAATTAAAAACACCTAAATTCTTTTGGTCGTATATGAAATCTATATTTAAAAAAGTGGTCTCCCTCAAGTAATGTATTACAGAGGGAAGTCTGCTTCTAGTGGGGAACAAATTTGCGACTATTTCAACGAGCACTTTCACTCTGTATTTGAGCCAACCAATAACACTATTGACACGAATTGCCTTGAACCAAGCACGGACGCGATTTTTGATATTGACACAATTTTTATCACGAAGGATTTGGTATATAAATATCTTAAATCTGTCGATATCAATAAAGGGGCCGGGCCAGATGGCATTCACCCAGTATTAATTAGTAAATGCTCAGCGACTTTAAGCATACCTATAACTATTATCTATGAAAAGTCACTTCGAGAGGGTCGCGTTCCCTTAATTTGGAAACGAGCCCTGGTCACGCCCATTCCAAAGGGCGACATTAGTCAAGACATAGAAAAGTATAGACCAATTTCAAAATTATATCAATTTGGTAAAATTTTAGAAAAAATTGTGACCACCCAACTATCAGATACTGTTCGTCGTCATATTATACCTAATCAGCACGGTTTCTATAGGGGCCGGAGTGTGGAAACTAATCTTTTGTCCTTTACTGAAGTAATTTTAGATGCAATGGACAATAAATACCAGGTCGACGCCGTGTATACTGATTTCGCCAAAGCATTTGATAAAATTTGTCATAATACACTACTTTTAAAGCTTTGGCGTCTTGGTATACATGGCGATCTTTTCCGTTGGATAAAATCCTACGTAGAAAGGCGATCCCAGGCTGTTGTATCGTGTGGTTACACTTCTGAATATAAGTTCATTAGCTCGGGTGTTCCACAGGGTTCCCACTTAGGACCTCTGTTGTTTATCTTATATCTAAACGATGTTACACAGAATATGTTGAAATCTAACTTGTTACTTTATACTGACGATACAAAAATATTTAGAGTAATTAAAAATATAGAAGATTGTCAAGCGTTGCAAGGTGATCTTAAAGTCTTTGAATCTTTTTGTGAAAATAATAATTTATTTCTAAATCCAGATAAATGCTTTGTTATCAGTTTTAATCGAAAGCAAGCACAGTTGGATTTCAAATATGTTCTGTGTCAAAGGGAGTTGAATAGAGTAAATCAAATCCGTGATTTAGGTGTTAAAATGGATTCAAAACTAACGTTTGTCCCTCATATAGATGACATTGTTAACAAATCTTTTAAACAACTAGGCTTTATTCTTCGTGTGAGTAAGCCTTTTAAGCAACTGTGTACGTATAAAACATTATACAATAGTTATGTTCGCAGTCGTTTGGAGTTTGCTTGTTCCGTTTGGCATCCATTTTACAAGTTGCATATTGATAGAATTGAGAAAATACAAAAGAAATTTATAAAAACCGTTGACTTTCGTACTGGGTCCGAATATACAGATTATAGTACTTCCATGGAGAAGTACAATGTTACGCCTCTTAGTTGTCGACGTGATTATATCGATGTGACTATATTATATAAGATCATTAACAATATGATAGATGCTCCCAACTTATTACATGCTATCTCATTCCGGGTGCCTCGAAGACGTGAAAGGGACTGCCGACATAAGAATTTATTTGTTATTGCCAGATGCAAAACTTGTTATGCAAATAATAGTTTTATAAGACGTGCATGTAAGACATACAATAACAAATTAGTCGATGTTGACATTTTTAAAGAAACCTTAAGAAACTTTAAATCTAAAGCGTTGGGTTGTTTTTGTACACTTCAAAATTATTAACTTTATATAAGAACTTTATAATGAATTTTTGCACTTTTTGGTTTGTTATTATTACAATACTTACTTAAGGTGGTTCGTTACGTCATACAAACGAAAAACTGCACTTCAGTCGGGTTACACATGAGCTGTAGAGTTTCTTTTTAAAGAAACTTTATTCTGAATGATGAAGGCACACGTAAATTTGTCGCAAAACTACTTATAGTTAAAAGATAATCAGTATTTTCTGCACAATAAAATTAAACGTATTTATTGCAGCAGTAGCTCCATCTATTTTCGTAAGGTGGCGACTCGCTTTTTACGGGGAAATCTGATGATTTAAAAATTCTTTTTAGTGTTTTGCGACAATCTTATATACCCACGGGACTCCCCATCAAGTTTTTTAAACCGACTCTTGTCTCCTTTACATACATAACTCCATTGAACTTTTGTATGGAAAACGGAACGCCTTAAAATTAATTATTGTAACGTTAGGTAATAATGTACTATACCTACTTTGTAGTTAACCTGTGTTCAATTGTTAATTACTTTCGGAAGCTATAGGTCTACGATTAATTACCTAGATTACTTAAATTTAAGTTTGTTTACATGACTGTTTGCTTCGAAATAAAGAAATAAAAAAAAAGATGCAACAGCAGTTTTAAACATATCCGCTAGATGGCGCCACATTACAAAAGCAGCCAGAATAATACGCCCTGAAACACAGTATCGAAATGTTTACAGCACATACGGGGTGTAAGGGACAGCCCCCCAAATACTGAAAGGGTGCATTCAGACCATGAAACTGAACAACTTCCCATAAAAATAAATTTCAGGAAACGAAATTTTTTTGCGACTTCCCATACAAAATCACGATCAACTGATTGCATTTACTATGGGAAATCAAAAATATTTTTACGTTTCCTGGAATTCATTTCTATGGGAAGTTGTTCAGTTTCATGGTCTGAATGCACCCTTCAAGTATTTGGAGGGCTGTCCCTTACACCCTGTATACAACTTCCAAAACTGTCCAGATGGAACAGTCGGTCCCATCTGTCCAGGCGGGTAGCTACCCTTTTCCCGACACTACCTGGAACCCTCCTTTCTGCCAACTGGTATTAACTTCTGTCACCTTCCATAACCCCAACACATCAACCTATGGCAGTTTACTACTGGATGTTGGAATCGGGACCTTCTCTCATCTTCCTTTTACGCTATCCAGTCACTACCAGCCGCTCTTTTTGAGTCATCGGTCCAACAGGCCGAACACGTCCGACGCTACGCTTCTCCATTGGGACACGATTTAGAAAATACACAAAACCATATTTTGTTGGCTACTTCAAAAACCATTTAATAACTCGGACATAATAGCGTTCAGCATACAAATATCTGGAAACTCAGAGCCGGCGTTAATTAGAGGTAATATAGCTGGTTCACAAAAGAAGGGAACCCGAAATGGCAACATTATTGTTGACATCTTGCTCAAATGTTATGAACCGTGTTATAAATTTTGTAAACCTTAATTTTTGATTTGCAGTTCGTCAGCAAACCAGTCTGGAAGGGCTTGCTGAAGGTGCTCCAATCCGTGGTGCACGGTCTCGAGCACACCTACTCCAACTTCGGCCTCGGCGGGATGGCCTCGGTCTTCCAGCTGGCCGAGATGGCGCATACGCACTACTGGAGCAAAGAAATAGCCGGTTTAGAGCATGGGATTCAAGGCGGGCTAGGCGACCATTATGGCCTGGATACGCCTTCGTCATCACCATCCAGTAGAAAGAGCTCGCAAGCAGGTATGTTTCCTTTTCTATGTGTAATTAAAGGTTCCTTCTTATGTGAATCCTACTTCAACTAGCTAAGTTTGCTTCACACTACTGGAGCAAAGAGATAGCTGGGTTTGAGCATGGGATACAAGGCGGGCTGGGCGACCATTACGGTCTGGACACGCCTTCGTCGTCACCATCTAGTAGAAAGAGCTCACAAGCAGGTATGTATTCCTTTTCTATTTGTAATTAAATGTTCTAAGTGACCAAATCTACTTTAACCATCTAAGATGGCGCATACACACTACTGGAGCAAAGAGATCGCTGGTTTAGAGCACGGGATACAAGGCGGGCTAGGCGACCATTATGGTCTGGATACGCCTTCGTCGTCACCATCCAGTAGAAAGAGCTCGCAAGCAGGTTTGTATTGTTTGCTACAAATAATATAGCCTTACCACAAAAAAGTTAGACTAGCGTTGAACGCGTGTCTAGCGTTTTTTTTTCAAGTTTACGCGTTCAACACTTGTCTAACGTTTTTGTGGTGGAACTAGAGTTAATAGAACTCTCAATCAGATCAACTACTGCATGTAGGCGAGCCAAAAACACATAAGAAATAGTGCTACTTTATACGTATCTATTTTTGGCACGGTTACTATTCTGAGTTGAGTTTATAGCGTCTCTTTGACAACTTAACACAGAGTGTTGTGTGGTATTGCAGACATACCAACCCTGCACTACCCCGAAATGGACCAATCAGAGGCGCAGAGCACCACTGAGATGTTTAAGGACATGTTGAACCAGAAGCGAAACCTTCTTTTTAGCAAGTTGACTTCCTTCGAGTCTGACGTGAGTAGCTATAGTGGTTACACAGTGGGAGCCATATGTATCGGTGTTGCATGGGTCATGTCGCCCTTGTCCAATGTTGTGGCATAGAAAATCAGAATAGAAGAACGTAACTTTACAAGTTTTGTTCAATACACTAAGCCATTTGAGTTTTTCAGTGAAATTGGAAATATATATTATATTATATGTCATGGTCTGGATTTGACTCATACACTTCTGATTATGTTTTGCGCCCCGGGCGTACTTTTGTTGCGTGGACTGGGTAGATTCTATTCTGATTTTACTATGGTTTTGTATTCCATCATAACTTAATCAACCAGTATTTTTCAGATTTTATACTACATTTTATCTGATACAAAAGCTATCTAAAATTTAATATTACTTGTATTCTTGAGCATGAGTTACGTGCCGTTGCAATTTTGATCAAGTGCCTACTTTTGTCGCCTTGAATGAGATGATTTGTCGCTTCAGTGCAAGGCACTGTGTTTGTTTACATTTCATACAAATACATTCATTACACACTTTTTAACGAATTTGGAATACAGAAGGGCAAAATTATTAACACAAATACGAATGTATCTTATCCCATCTTGTATCTATGAAATAGTTATGAATAAATTAATTATATGTAATCAACCTATGTATGAATGAATATAATATAACATTATGTACTCGTACGTATCTGTGTAGAGTATTTAGTATGCTGATGTCGGGCGTTTTGCGTCGTCTGTGTACAATCGACTGAAAGATTTATTTGAGTCCGTTTCAGTGCTATTGTACACGCTGACGTGTTTTAGGTATGTGTCAGGGACCGAAAAGGTAAATGTAACAGGCATCTGATACTAATTATTGAATCATAATATATCAATTCTGTAACGCCGAGAGTGGCGAAGCAGAATACGGATTGCCACTGCCTATCTGGTGCAGCCAATCTTTATTGATTTACCTAATACCAGATTTCAGTCCCTGACGTGTGAATGAGTTGGTGGGGTAGCTCAGGCCAGTGCGGGTAGACAGTGTGGGGCTGTGGGGTTGAGGGGGTGTCGGTAGTAAGGGGGGTGTTTGTGCCGTAGGCGGCGCCGTCGTCCGAGTGCTCAGGCGACGAGAGCGGCTCCATCACCACCAACCGCGCCAATCTCGCCGACCACCGCGCCTCCTTTAAGTCCAACCTCTCTGACACTGACGTCATGTACCTCAATGTAAGTCCTAGCGCTGTTGTAGACGGCACACATAGACCGTAGCCCGTAGAACACCAGTAGACGCCTCACGCTTCCGCTGACGATTGTCCGCGTGGATTCGGACGGATTTTAATCAAAATTTTACCGAAAATTTAAAGACATTTGTCGCGATGGTAGATGATGCATGCTAGCACCTTTCTGTTTCAATTATATAACTTTGTTTTTGTCCTATTACTGCTATAATTCGTAATTTTAATGTGATTCTACTCGACATTAATTTAACACACACCACACACTCACTTTCCTTTCAAAAGCACATTTTGTGTTCGTCAAAGTCGTGATGTTCAATGCTTTCAAATCAAAGAACCTTAGCACACAGAAACTTCGAACAGGTTTTATAAAAGGTACGATAAATGCAAAATGAATTCATTCGTAGAGTTTAGCAGTAGGTGCCCGATTCCATAAAAACTTGAATAAATATAACAAACAATTTAAACAACAAATATAAGCTTCTTGTCGGAATAACACACGGAATGAAGTAGTTAATTCAAGTTTTTATTTGGAACGGTCGATATAGCAGGCTAGTAGGGGACGGGCGGGCAATATGAATAAGCTAACTTTAAATAAAAGAAAAACATAATATTAATCAAATTTTATAATCAGTTTCATGTTTATTAGGAACTTTAATCATTGAACTTATGATTAAAGAAAGAAAATCAGGGAAATTATACCGATAAGTACTTCTCTAAAACGTTTTTAAAAAAAATGGTAATTATCCTTTTTGCCCATCCTGGGTGGGCAAAACGAATTCCACAGTCGGGCAAAACGGAATATAACATCCACACAACATTAATCAAAACAATCTTCAACAAAAACTATCCAAACTTCATATATATGAAGAGTAGAACTTATGTGTTCAGTTTTTCACTCTTGGCATGAGGAGCACTGAATCCAGTCATCAATTGGACGGTGGACACAGAGCTCTTTGCAGAACGTGCATCTGTACTCTTTGGTATTTTCATTAGATGCTTTTTTGGGTGCAAATCTTGTTTTAATTCCAGCTGCTCCAGCCTCAGAAAAGGACCCAGCTTTTGAGGAGTGTCCAGTCGTGGAAGGCTGTCCAGCCTTATATCCGTTTTGCCCGGTTTCTTTTTGCCCACTAGAACTATTTGCGAAACCCTGACTGTTAAACAACGAAAACATTTGACAATAATAAGCACTTAAACGGAAATTTCTTTTATAATCTTCACACGGTCTGATCATAGAACACCAACGAAAGTTATTTTAAGGATAACGAGTAATTAGCAATGTAATTACAGTTAAAAATTGATTTATTCTTCTGAAAAACAAAAAACCAGCTTGTGCTCCCACAGTTTTGGCATGTATGTGCTTGCGCGACAATAATCACGTGACCTCTGTACTGGCGGATCGTTTGGCACTATTTTAGTCTCTTTCTAGCAATTAGTTCGAAAATTATTCAAATTATTCTTTCTGCCCGCCCTATTCATCTTGCCCGTCCGTCCCCTAGGTATTCCAAACTACAGTTGTTTTGTCTTGTGTTGGCGGGCGGGCGGCTGTGAAGCTGCGGTTAGCTGCCATTGCTTATTTCCCAGTATCATCCAAAACCCTCCAATGTAAAACAAAACAACTGTATTTACATTACTCCATGTACAATCTTCATGAATATCCAGATGGGTCGCGGCAGCGGTGTGGGCAAGCCGCGTGCTTCGAGCGTGTTCTCGACCAAGTCTTCGACGGGAGGGTACCGGCAGCCCGTGCCGGTTGGAGCACCCACCACTTCCCCCATCACCTCGCCCGACACTGCCCGGACGTATCTCTACCAGGGACTCATCGGTAACTATGCCTAGGCCAATGCCAGAGGTCTGATATGATTTCGATAGTAAATAGTAGCATTCTAAATTATTGGTATACTTCGTATTTGAATTTGTTAAATCTAGACTCACTGGAAGAGATGAATACGCAGATCAGTGATCAGATATTCAGATCACTTGATCAGATTTACGTCATTTGAGACCTTTCAACGCCAACATCATCAATATTTGAAATTTTCCCACAAATTATTAATTAATCTCAAGTTCTTTTCCCCCAAAGGCAAAGAGCGTTCAAACCTGTGGGACCAAATGCAGTTCTGGGAGGACGCGTTCCTGGACGCCGTGAGCCAGGAGCGGGACATGATCGGTATGGACCAGGGCGCCAACGAGATGATGGAGCGGTACAAGTGCCTCAGCGAGACAGAAAGGTAGATATGTGGCAAAGTAAAGACCTTACCTCACTCCTTATGATTAGGTATCTACCTAAGTCACACGCTTTATAATTCTTCCTGTACCCTAATGCAAGATTTATTTCAAATCTCAGCCGCACCATAACTGAAAAGAGGCTCTCTTAATTCGTAGAAACAAATCAGTATTTTTGACACAGACGTCCTTTAAGTCATACGTTACTCCCACATAGTACTTTAATTATATGGTTACTGCCACGGTTTTCGAACTTGGGATATATTCGTATAAGTTTTGTGTAAGTAAGTAAGTAAGTAATAACACTCTATTGCACATTTAAAACACAAACACATAACAGGAAAACTTAAACTGAAAATGCATAAAGGCGACCTTATCTCTTAAAGCGATCTCTACCAAAACTTTGGGTGGAGGAGAAGACAGAGAGAAAAGAGTAGTGCACAAATAACGGAAAGGAAACCGGAATACTTGTTATTTAGTTGATAGATGGTGTAGCCCTCTTCGTTGTTGTAAGTCAACAATCGCAATTGGCGGTCACGCGTGTGTGATTTTCATCCTCCGTAAAGAAGGCTGTGGTAACCTTTCGGCTGGTTACGACACCCTTCTTCACGGAGGACGACACCTAGAGGGCTACACCTTCTACCAACTAAATAACAAGTAAGTCACGTTAACCTACATAATGAGTGATACTTGTTCGTTTAATAAAGAAAATCGTAATTTGAGTCCTTCAACTTTTTCCCCAGGAAACGTCTCGAACACGAAGAAGACCGCCTCCTCTCTACCGCACTGTACAACCTCACCGCAGCCATGGTTCTATTCGGCGTTCACCCCGATACTGTGCGGAACAAAGTGCGCCGGTTGCTAGCAAAAAGTCATATCGGACTGGTGTACAGTCAGGAGGTCAACCACCTGCTCGATGTCGTGCATACTCTGGTGAGTTTGAGGTATCGTAGTGACTATTTTGGTGTAAAAAGTCCTCAGTAAATCGTTGTCGTCTTTTTAACATTTAAAGTTTAAAGACGACACCGTGCCGAATAAAGTGCACACTTTGGTGAGTTTGAGGTACCGCAGAGAAAGAAATCCACTGTTTTATGACTGTTCAATTGTAAAAAGTCCCTTGTAAATCTTTGTCGGCCAAGTTTCAAGTTGTTTGAAGACGACACCGTGCGGAACAAAGTGCGCCGGCTATTAGCCAAGAGTCATATCGGTCTGGTGTACAGTCAGGAGGTCAACCACTTGCTCGATGTCGTGCATACTCTGGTGAGTTTGAGGTACCGAAGAAAGAGGAATCCACGGTTTTTAGACTATTTAGGTGTCAAAAGTGAGAGTGAAATCCACTGTTTTAAGACTATTTAGGTGTAAAAAGTCCCTTGTAAACCTTTGCCGTCCAAGTTTAAAGTTAAAAGACAAGGTGCAAAACAAAGTGCGCCGGTTATTAGCCAAGAGCTATATCGGACTGGTGTACAGTCAGGAGGTCAACCACCTGCTCGATGTCGTGCATACACTGGTGAGTTTGAGGTACCGAAGAGAGTGAAATAGTGACATCCACTGTTTTAAGACTTTTTAGGTGTAAAAAGTCCCTTGTAAATCTTTGTCATCCAAGCTTAAAGTTTAAAGACGACACCGTGCGGAACAAAGTGCGCCGGTTGTTAGCTAAGAGTCATATCGGGCTGGTGTACAGTCAGGAGGTCAACCACCTGCTCGATGTCGTGCATACTTTGGTGAGTTTGAGGTACCGCAGAGAGTGACATGTGTAAAAAGTTCCCAGTATACAAAGCTTTACTTATAAAGTTAAAGTGCGCCGGTTGTTAGCCTAGAGCCATATCGGACTGGTGTACAGTCAGGAGGTCAACCACCTGCTCGATGTCGTGCATACTCTGGTGAGTTTGAGGTACCGCAGAGAGTGTAATCCACGGTTTTAAGACTGTTCTGCACAGCAGATTCTATAAGCTTTGACTTTAAACAACAAGGTACATAAAATATGAGTTGTCCTTGTTTGTTTAATAATTCATTGAACTCTGTTTCAGCATGGGAACGATATCGAGCTGAAGCCGCTGGGCTCCCGTCTAGTGCGTCGCGCCACGTTCACCGTACACGAGGGGGAGGCGGGCGGGGCGCTGCGCTTCATGGAGGTGCGCCACGACGGCCTCGTGCTGCGCTCCACGCAAGGTACTTCATTTACTCTTTGTACTACTGTAGTATACTCATCAGCAGGCACCGAGGCAGCTGAAGCCGCTGGGCTCGCGGCTGGTGCGTCGCGCCACGTTCACAGTACACGAGGGGGAGGCGGGCGGGGCGCTGCGCTTCATGGAGGTGCGCCACGACGGCCTCGTGCTGCGCTCCACGCAAGGTACTTCATTTACTCTTTGTACTACTGTAGTATACTCATCAGCAGGCACCGAGGCAGCTGAAGCCGCTGGGCTCGCGGTTGGTGCGTCGCGCCACGTTCACAGTACACGAGGGGGAGGCGGGCGGGGCGCTGCGCTTCATGGAGGTGCGCCACGACGGCCTCGTGCTGCGCTCCACGCAAGAGTTCACTTACTTCTTGTACTACTGTAGTATACTCATCATCAGGCGCGTCCACACTAAGCGAGCAGCCTCGCTGTCTCTTTGCCTCGCGAGGCATACGCGTACTACCACGCGTCGCGCCACGTTCACCGTGCACGAGGGGAATGGAGGGGGGAGGGGGGCGCTGCTGTTCATGGAGGTGCGCCACGACGACCTCGTGTTCCGCTCCACGCAAGGTAGTTTACATTCTTTTTACCCGACTGCCTCAGAAAGAAGGTTATGTTTTTCAAGAGTATGTATGTATGTATCATCCATCAGCATCATCTTCCTGCCCTTATCCCAATCAGTTGGGGTCGGCGCAATATGTTTTGTTAGAACACAAAATCATAAAGCAAAAGGATATGACTACGTTTTATGACCGTTCGTCTGCCTGACGTCAACCCTCTTTAGGAATTATATTGTAGGTGATATCATCGGCACCATGCGGTTGACCATAGTAGTCGAAAAATATTCAGCCGAGGTCAAAAGCTATACGTCGCCTTTTACGAAGCACCCTGTGTGGATTAGGGGTGGCAGTATTCTTAGCCGTACTGTGGTATACTCAGCCGAATTAACAGAGACTCATAAAGTATTGTAGAAGCTTTAAGACTTCAATGGGCCTCAGAAAACTGCGTCGATTGCGACCGCCTAAGAAAGAGTGTCTACTATCGCACACGCCAAATTTCTATCGCGAATGTAATGTACCTAACACATGGTGGTACAAATTACACTCATGATCATGACATGCACTAATAAGTTTAATACACACTTTTAATATTTGTACAAAGGTGTTTTGCAACACCTATTGAACTCCATAACATAACTACAGAATGTACAAATGCATATCTTACAAATTGCAGGTACTATCGTGGAGAGATGGTGGTACGAGCGGCTGGTGAACATGACGTACAGCCCCAAAATACGAGTTTTGTGCCTTTGGAGGAAGACCGGTGGACAGACGCAACTGCACAAATATTACACGAAAAAGGTCAGTCAGACAAGATTCTTCGTTACACTTTGATTGAAAGTCATAGTGAAAACATTTATTTCTTAGTAATACATTTTCAAGATTCTTTTTAAGAAAGTCACAAAAGTTGTAAGGCAAAATTTTCTCTTTTTTATATCAATTTTGTGTTCCTACTCTAAACGAGCATACTAACTTACATAGTCGGCCTTTGGGTTACTTACGCTGAGATTGCTGCACCTATTATTTGAAAGTAGTTAAAAATAGTCGTTCTTAAAGTTCCTGGATCCGGGTTTTCCCTACTCTTGAAACTAAGATTTTTTCAGTGAGAAATTTAATAAGGCCTCCTAAAACAATAATAATATAATGCAATGTGCTACTAGTCTTATTTTGATAGTGCAACACTTATGAACTGTTCATTTACGTTTTTATTGAACTTATAAGGCCTCACCACAAAAAGTTGCGTGTCTAGTTTTGTTTATTTTGTATGAAATTTGTTTTAAACGCGTGTTCTACACTTGTCTAACTTTTTTGTGGTAAGGCCGTTATTGTACTAAGTAGTTTTAATTAATTCATTGATAGTTGTACTACTTGTTTTATAAAAGAAGGGGACTCGAAGTGGCAACATTATACTTGACAACTTGCTCAAATTTCATGTAGGTAATGTGAAAAAGGCGCAAGCAATAATGTTGCCATTTTGGGTCCCTTACTCCTGAATCAGGTACCTAGTATCAAAACAATGTGTACAAAGCGCGAAAGTCTCAAACAAATCGAAGTGTATAGTTTGAACATGTCGTAAGTAAATGTTGGTTGTATGCACAGTGCAAAGCGCTGTACTACTGCATCAAGGAGGCGATGGAGAAGAGCGGGCGGCGGCAGGACGCGGCCGAGCTCGGCGGGGAGTTCCCCGTGCAGGACTGCGCCTCGGGGGAGGGCGGACTCATACAGGTACAAATAATAGTAGTAGTAGGGCCTCTGTGCTGTTGGCTTTGGCCTTACGCATGCCTCAAAAGGGCCCGAAATTCTCAAAGATACCAACATAATAATTAAAGGTATAATTAATTATTCAATTATTATTAAAATACAGTCATTTGTTGAGGGGAGATATTCAGTTTGGTGAACTGTAAAAATTGTATAACCAAAACTGTCGTGAGAATAAACGATGTATTTATTTATTTAGGTACTTACATGACACCAGTGCAACACACACAACTACACTAAAAGACATATTGCCAATTAAATTTTCCCATTTTTGATAATGGAAGAATGAGATTTGAGAATGGGGAGTCAGTTACAATTTGGTGCCGTGACCAGGATTGATAACTGTTTATTGCTATTTACAAGTAAAGAAATAATCTTAACAATTCTTTATTATTGATTCGTGTATTCTCATTTTTTTCTGATCTCATGATAAAACACTCTCTGATCTCTTAGGCATTTTAGAGCTAATCCTGACGACGGCACCAAATTGTTACTGACCCCTAATAATAGTCGTTACAAGTAACTTCAAACTGGCGTAGACTATAAACTTGTATTGCGAGCAAAACAGATTTCGCGTTTTTATGTCTACATAGGGCCTTACCACAAAAAAGTTAGACCAGCGTTGAACGCGTGTCTAGCGTTTTTTTTGTATGAAGTTTTATTTTAAACACGCGTTCGACACTGGTCTAACTTTTTTGTGGTAAGGCCCATAGTGTTTAGTATTTTAATACATTTTCGAAATTAACATACAAACATTGTCTACAAACTTTTTAACTACATCTTTGACATTTTATGAACACATCTTTATTTGTATATTTTACTAATAATTTTGACTTAAATTTCAAGGTGTGCATGGAAGGAGTGGGCCTCCTGTTCCACCACAGCAAGGTATGTGTCATGGCTTCCTTTTGTCTTTGTACTTTTGCCGGCTTATTTATGTTACCGCATCGATATACCAAAACTTAGAAAACGTGTCTCTCTGTGATAGTTTTGGTAGTATCGTGGGAGTATGGCGAGCAGGTAAGGTGTGTCAGTGTGACGCTTGCGGGCACCTCGTCGAGTGAGCCTGGCGAGCCACGTGAGCCGGGCGAGCCGAGACCCACGAGCCGCACGAGCCGAGCCCGCAAGCAGCGCTTCTTGTTCAGTATTGTTGGTGCCGTAACCGCAATGCAACTACCGTTCTCATTTCAAAGCTTCTTACCCAAACATCGAGATACATGCGTCCCCTCGCAGGGATCTGATTATGCAGTATGAGTTATAGTCTTGAAATTCAAAGCTCCCATAACGATAAGTTCTTAGTTTATTTAACAACCCATTGTCATAGTTGCCGGAATGCAAGGACCACTCAAACTTTCCTATTTCGATCTCTTCTTAATATTTTTCCGATCACCTATTTAAATATATTTCGAATAATACGTTTATTCTTTATATTCATCGTCTATATTTTATTTTTTATACGCAGTCGTCTGCGTGCGACTTTTGCTTTTTTCTACTTATTTATTTTTTTCTATCGTAAATGGAATATAGCTTTTTATCGAAATACGATCACTCGGCCCTTAAATATTTTACCTATTACTAATTCGATGTAATAGCTAGAGTTTTTACATTTTAAGATAAACGTTGTCCATCTGATTTACGTACTCCATACAATGTGCATGTGCTATTTGTCTGCCACACCCGCCCGCAGTGCGCGCCGGGCGGGCCGGGCGGCCGGTGCGGCGCGGCGCCGCAAGGTGTCTGACTGGCGACGCCGCGCCGTCCACCGGCCCGACCCGGCGCGCCGGCCGACTGGCGCCGACACGAGCTCCGCTAGGAACTTTTGAGATGGTCCTTGACACGCGCTCGCCCGCCCTCAACTAATATCTTGTTTTCTCTGTTCTACTCTCTCCGGACACGCCGAACCGCGCCGCTGCGCTGAAGGATTTCGAGGTACTCAGTGGCTCATACCCTAGTAATGGCTGGCTCTTACGATGACACGACCTTTCATATCTGTCACGGTCACCCTTGAGCTGTGCAATTAGCGATGATCGTTCGAAGTAGTAGGGCTTTACTTGTAGTTTTGAGGCTTACCGATTGTTTTAGCCGTTGTTAGCGTTGTTTTAGTTCTCCCGAGTGCGGCGAGCGCCGACGCGCGCGGTCGTGCATGCACATAGACGCCCTTTGTTTATTATTTGTTCATTACCGCACCCGACAGCTTGCATTCGTTTCACGGATCGTCCGGCGAGCGGTTTCGATCTTTCTCGCACAGAGCGCCGAGGTAGTCGGTTAGTCCGCGCGAGTCCGTCACGAGGTCAGTCGTAGAGCATTCGCCATCTCACAAGTTCTGGCGCGGCCCCGGGCGCCCGCCGCCCGCCTCCCCCGCCCCCCCGCTCCCGCACCCCCCGCTCCCGCCCGCACCCGCAAGCACCCTCACCGCACCGCGTCCACCACTACTGCACCCTGGCAGGGGATCAAGTCGTTTGGTCAAAGTGCCATTAAAAAAAACGTACGCACACTAAACACGCTTAAATTTTATTCGATTACAAATTTATTAATGCAAGTCGTTCTCCTTTCCTTAAAAATGAGGGGTCCACTGTGAATAAAGTTTCCTGTTTCCCATTTTGTTATTTCATAGCAGCCTTGTTTAACACCTTTCATAGTGAAAAACGTTCACGAACAGATGTGAAATAAACAACACTTTGACCAAACGACAGTCCCGCGCCCAAACCAAACCTCGCCTGCTCTTGAACTTAAATACCCCGTGAAATAGCCCGAGTGCATCCGCTGCGTCTTGAACATATAATCAGTAACGATGCACTAACTAGCGAACTACTGGATAGTTAGTGCTCAGGATCGTTGCCGCATCGCGCTGCCCGTACGGTCTGCATGAAGCATAACTACACGTTTTCCTGATATGATGAATTGCATGATAGAATGTCGCATGTTATGTCCAGTACATAGAAATTTCTTCACACATTTTTATGTTCACCCATTAGCCGTTTTATGCTTCCAGTTTTATATAATTATAAAAAACTTATATTTGTTTTAGTTTCAATAAGACAATCAACAGTATATTCTGAATTATTTTATGATTTTACACACCTGACAACTTAACACAGAATGTGTTTAGGAAGAAGCGTTTTTCAGACAATGATTTTGCTGGCACGTTTTATTTCAGCTTCGGAAGGGAACTTATAAATAATAGAGATCTTTAGTTAAACTTCAACGTACTTTAGGTACTTGACGCTACCGCTGTGTGTATATTTTGCACATATTTATGCGTTTTTAGAGTAGCTTGAAATGTGGATTTTGTAGCAGGTAAATTATAATGTATTGTTTTGGCGTTTCAGTTCTTTGTGCGGCTCGATCATATACGGAAGTGCTTCACACAGAACGGCGGTATCTTCGTTTTAGAAGAATTTAGTAAGTATTAGTTTTAGTTAATTCAACTATTAGGAATTTTACAACTTGTATTGTATATGAAAGGTGTATTATTAATCAATCAGCGTTGACCATCAACATTTGTAATAAGATTTAATAAATTCCATAACTTCTGAACTATCTTTAGCCTTACTGAATGTTTTTTTGTTATTTCAGACCCAAAAACAAGACAAATAATTCAAAGAAAGTACAAATCTATAATGGTAAGTGCGTTTCCCACTAATGACTCATGTAAGCAATATTGTTTTCCGTTTTAGTTTCATTTACCCTTATGTTTTATGTTGTAGGCAGAGAAAGTAGTGCTTGACCTACATCGTTTCTTCTCCATATGGCTTTCTCGGTACTACTTATATGTCGAGACCAATGGAAATGACCTGAACTTTGCACCTTACCTTTCATAGCTCATACCGATGTATGTACCTACACAATGTGACGTTTTCATTTTGCATGATTCTGTACTAACTCACTTGATTCTCTGACATCTTTTTCTGATCTAATCTTTTTTGTTAACATTATGCTTTTAGCTTTGATACTTATATATAATAAATACCTACAAACTAAGTAATTTAAATCACACAATTTACAGAAATTGATACAAGCAGTTCATGATAACGTAATCTATTGGATAGTATTATTTATTACATCTAAAACACCTGTTACTACAGTAGTTAAAGTAGAAAAAAACTAAAAATTTTCAGGAACTGATTGTAGTATGTTATTGATTCAAATTACCATCACAAATTAAGTAATCGATCACCTCATTTCACACTGCCTCTGGCTAATTTGAATTCAATTTGGCTTGCGGCAAATAGTCTTGAATACTATACGAGACCTCGCACTTCACCCAATTCATCATAATTTTAAACTAATTTTAAAAGCAATTTAATACTATACTAACTTTCCAATTAAACCTAAAATACTAATTAAATAATAATGAGTAGTTAGCTTTATTAATTAAACTATTTGGTCATGAGCCATATTTTTCTTGAATTCGTAAAGCCAAAATGCCTACTAACACATACTTAAATGTGAGACTTCAGCTACCAATATGAAACCTTTTGAGAATCCAAACGCAGAGTGTAATCTTTATTCATTTAATTATCAGCACTGAATCTGCCTTTTCTGTCACCCAATCCTGTTCTATCGTTCAGAACCGCCATTTCCTAGGGCGAAAAAGGGATGATGAGGTTCTTTGCGCTCTCGCAAATGGCGGTTCTGTGCGATAGTAAATTATTGAGCTATAATAATAGGTGGAGAAGTGTTAGCAGTTTCCAATATTCGTGGTCATATTATTGGCTGAAGTGCCACATTTATCTTGAACATATACTGACTACAAGTTGTACCTACCTGCAGGCGGATCAGATTTGCTACGCGGTGCTGTGCGTTTTCTCTTACTTCGCGGCCGGGCAGGAGCAGAAGAAGGCGATACTGGAGCAAGCGTCGCGCCTTCCCCCTCCCCCCTCCACACTGGCGTCCCTCTCCCCCGGGAGTACCTCGCCTCTCCCGCCGGGAGGGAGTTCGCCCAAAGGAAGACTTAGTCCTCAAGTAAGTACTACTGTTATAGCAATACTGTTTCTGCATGTATAAGATGGACCTGGTCCGCAAGTATCTAATCATCATCACTTTTACAGCCGACAGATCTGGATTGTTGGACTTATGCCTCCATTATTTGCAATATTGGGCTGCCGACAGCATCTATTGGTGGCTTAACAAAGTCTAGTTTATCTAATAGCCGATATTTCTGCTTTCTAACAAATAGGCGCCATTAAGGGCCCTTTCTGGTCTGGATGTTTTCTCACAAATTATTCCCCTGTTTTCTAGTAATGTGTCCAAAATATTCTGACCCAACGACTGTAGGTACTTCGACCTTTGTTGATCTACTGCTCCCAAAATTATAGAATTACAGTATGCACATTTCCAACAGAGTATCTTCTAATATGGGAAATTTCTAACTTTTCAGGTTGAGAAGCGGTCGGCAAGTCGGTCAGGCGAATCTCGGGGATCGTTCTCCAAAGAGCCTACGGTTCCAGTGGACACGGGGCAGCCTCCCGGCCGCACCCCCCCTGACCTGCGGTCAAGCAGACAGCCCGCGGTCAGGGACGAGCCCGAGCGACCGCCGCCGGTAAGTGTCCACTAGTGGCCGTGGTCTACTTCTTACCTGGTTCGCCAAAGGGGATCCGAAATAGCAACATTATTGTTGATATCTTGCTCAAATGCCATGTAATATGAAAAAGACGCATATAATAATGTTGCCATTTCGGGTCCCCTTCTTTTGTGGACCAGGTGGTACAAGTAGATCCGGTGAATCTCGGGGGTCGTTCTCTAAAGAGCCTACGGTTCCAGTGGACACGGGGCAGCCTCCCGGCCGCACCCCCCCTGACCTGCGGTCAAGCAGACAGCCCGCGGTCAGGGACGAGCCCGAGCGACCGCCGCCGGTAAGTGTGTGGTCTACAAGTAGTTTATAGGTTACTTGGAGGTTGTTTTCGAAAGAGTCTATGGTTCCAGTGGATACAGGACAGCGCTTCTCCCGACCTGCCAACAAGCAGACAGCCCGCGGTCAGGGACGAGCCCGAGCGACCGCCGCCGGTGAGTGTCCACTAGTGGCCGTGGTCTACAAGTAGATCGGGGGATATCGGGGATCTTTCTCAAAAGAGCCTGCGGTTCCAGTAGACACGGGGCAACCTGTGAACAAGCAAACAACCTGCGGTCAGGGACGAGCCAGAGCAACCGCCGCCGGTAAGTGTGTTTACTAGTGGCCGTGGTGTATAATATGTAGATCCTGAATCTCGGGGGTCGTTCTCCAAAGAGCCTACGGTTACAGTGGACACGTCCATCGCCAAGAGCCTGGCCTGGCGGACTAGACTTAAACTTACAAGTCGGTCGTATGTTCCCAGATTTCCAGGCCAGTCTCTTTTTTTTACAGACAGTATAAATATTCATATTCATAATACCTACAGGCTGATTACCCACATCGAAACTTTTCACCATTGTCTATTTCTAACCTCAATGTTGGCTGGTATGGTATGGCTATATATGTCGCAGTACGATGGCAGAATCAGGTTTTTGGCCAAAAACCTAGGTTTTTGGCCAAAAGCCGGCATATGGCAGAATCGTAGACTTCCTTCGGCCATCGTCCTAAGCTGATCCAGGTTTTTGGCCAAAAACTAGGATTTTGGCCGAAATTTTATTTTATTTTATTTTATTAGGTAAATACAACAGGTAACAATCATTTTTGCCTATTATAGACGCATTACATTTCAGAACTAGACTGATACCCTAAGCGCATTTACACAGCTTGATATAATATTAATAACTTATACAATGAACATTAGAATTGTACGTACACGCAGGTACTTAAAATTATCAAAATAAAATTTATATTAAAACTTACTCATTTTACAGTTTTTAAGACAGCCTTTTTAAAGGCGTAAGAACGTGAGTCGTATATATCGATATCTGTATCAGCACAAGATATTTCATTATAAAGACGACACATTCTCACAATTGGGTTGTAATAAGATGTATTATTAGTATATGTTTGGAGAAGAAAAGTTTTGGGTTTGCGGAGATTATGGGCAGTATTAATGTTTAACTGAGACAATAAAGTTGAGGAATCAAGTCTAGAATGAAGAATCTTGTGCAGATTTATCAGATCAGCCTGTTTTCGTCTGATGGACAAAGAAGTTACATGAAATTGGCGCAATCTATCGACGTAGTGATACAGTGTGCGACCATAATGAAATCTATAACACAACATTCTTAAAACCGTTTTTGCACTCTTTCTATACTATCACTATGAACTATATAACTAGGAGACCAAATGACGGCAGCATATTCTAATACACTTCTTACTAGACTGTAATAAAGTCGCAAAATGGTGGAAGGATGTTTGAAACCTTTCGTTGATCTTATAATAAATCCTACCAGTTGAAAAGCTCTATTAGTAATGTAGTCATAGTGATTTCGAAAGGATAACTTATCATCAAACAAAACTCCCAAGTCTTTTGCAACTGTTTTACGTTCCAGATTTTCATTATTAATAGTATAATTAAAATCGAGTCTATTCCGTTTTTTTGTGAAGGATATAGCAAAACATTTTCGTATATTAAGTATCATACAATTTTCTTTACTCCATTTATAAACAATATCAGCGTCATTTTGAAGTGCGGTACAATCAGCAATAGTAGTAGTAACTTTACAGAAAATTTTGAGATCGTCGGCATAAAGTAGATTAGGACAATTAAGTTTAGCAATGAGATCGTTTATAAATACAATAAAAAATAGTGGCCCTAGATGGGATCCTTGAGGAACACCAGATTTGATTTCAACTGCGTCGGATGTATGCCCTTTTATTGTGAACAACTGACTTCTTTTATAAAGATATGAATGTACCCACCGCAGTAAAGACCCGTGAATACCATAACCTTGCAATTTTAAGCAGAGAAGTGTATGGTTGACTTTATCAAACGCCTTGCAAAAATCTGTATATATTACATCGACTCGTCCTCCACTGGCAAAACTTGAACAAAGATAATTTTTAAACTCTAGTAAATTTGAAACAGTGGACTTTTGTTTCACGAAACCGTGTTGATTTTCGGAGAGAAAAGGCTTAAACTGATGGTAAAAATGACTGTACACAACACATTCAAAAACTTTAGCAGCACTAGAAAGAATACTGATTGGCCTGTAGTTGGCGCAATTTGCCTTATCACCTATCCTAGATTATCCTAGATTTGTTTAGTATTATGGCTTTTTTTGCATTTCGGGGTAACTACTTCGTCTTCGAGTGGTACACCAAGTCGCCCAACGAGCCGATGGACCCTGGTATCAGAGTTTTTAACCGCCTACTGCAAGTAGCAGGCCTCTAACATGGTTGTGTAACGACCGCCGTCTAAGTGATCATAGAGAGCAATTGGGACCGACGGCTTACCGTAGCCGTGTGGTTCGGGGGAACGAGGAGTGGAGAGGTACTTTATGCACCTCCCTCTGATCTTTTGAGGGTAGACTTGGACACCGTAAATGCACACCCTGAAGGACGGGGGGTAGCATCAGACAGTCTGAACAGCAGGATTGCCTCGGATTCCCTGAAGGGCAGGGGGGAGCATCAGACACCATAAGAGCAGAACGTACCACTTAACGCTCTAGAGGATTGGTGGCAGCGTTGGAATGTGCGTTAGGACCGCGGGTGTACAAGTTAGGATTGAGCTGCTTATCTACAGGATGGTAGTACCTGCAGTGTACCTCAGTGTACCTCCAATGAAATCCAGTGTACCTCTTTAGATAAAAAGTTATTCGATGAAATATGCACACCCGCCATTCTAACGTTAGGATGGCGGGTGTACATTTTTATTTCGGTCTGTAGATACTTATTTCGCTTTTCGTTTATAGTAATTTGGTGTACTTGCAGTGTACCTGTCCATAAAATTATAAAATAATCAAAATGATGACAAATGCCAGTAAAAAACGTGTAAAAACGATATAAGGGAAACTGGAGGCACTTGAGCCCTAGGGGAGACTTTGTAAACGTTATTTCCAGAAAAGCAGAAGACTTAGAGAGCTACTTTCCTACAGGATGGTGGTACCTGCAGTATGCCTTAGTGTACCTTCAATGAAATCCAGTGTACCTCTTTAGATAAAAAGTTAGAATGGCGGGTGTACATATTTTATCAAATAACTTTTTATTAACTGAGGTACACTAGATTTCATTGCAGGTACACTGAGGTACATTGCAGGTACCACCATCCTATCATGAACACCTGTGGTCCTAACGCACACCTTTTTCGTGTTTGTTAGGACCACGGGTGTTCATGATAAGATTGAGCTACTTTTATAGAGGATAGTAGGTAGTACCTGCAGTGTACTTCAGTGTATCTGCAATGAAATCCAGTGTACCCCAGTTAATAAAAAGTTATTTGATAAAAATATGTACACCCGCCATTCTAACTTTATATTCAAAGAAGTACACTGGATTTTAATATAGCTATACTAAGGTACACTGCAGGTACCACCATCCTGTAGGAAAGTAGCTCTCTAAGTCTTCTGCTTTTCTGGATATAACGTTTACAAAGTCTCCCCTAGGGCTCAAGTGCCCCCAGTTTCCCCTATATCGTTTTTACACGTTTTTTACTGGCATTTGTCATCATTTTGATTATTTTATAATTTTATATACAGGTACACTGCAGGTACACCAAATTGCTATAAACGAAAATCGAAATACGTATCTACAGACCGAAATAAAAATGTACACCCGCCATCCTAACGTAAGAATAGTGGGTGAGCATATTTTATCAAATAACTTTTTATCTAAAGAGGCACACTGGATTTCATTGAAGGTACACTAAGGTACACTGCAAGTACCACCATCCTGTAGGAAAGTAGCTCTCTAAAAGCTGTGCAAAAGTAGTTCTGCTTTTCTGGAAATAACGTTCACAAAGTCTCCCCTAGGGCTCAAGTGCCCCCAGTTTCCCCTATATCGTTTTTACACGTTTTTTACTGGCATTTGTCATCATTTTAATTATTTTATAATTTTATGGACAGGTACACTGCAAGTACACCAAATTACTATAAACGAAAAGCGAAATAAGTATCTACAGACCGAAATAAAAATGTACACCCGCCTTCCTAACGTAAGAATGGTGGGTGTGCATATTTCATCGAATAACTTTTTATTTAAAGAGGTACACTGGATTTCATTGGAGGTACACTGAGGTACACTGCAGGTACTACCATCCTGTAGATAAGCAGCTCAATCCTAACTTGTACACCCGCGGTCCTAACGCACATGCGTTGGACGCTCTGGAGACCAGGAGGTAGCGTCGGACCCCCAGAAAATCCAACGCCCGTCATCTTACATCCTCCAGAGTGTCCGACGCTACCCACACCCTCCAGAGCGTCTGACGCTACCTCCCATCCTCCAGAACGTCCAATGCTACCTCCTGCCTTTTGAGGTGTATGCCCGAACTACACGGGCACGTTATGCCGTCGGTCCCGATTGCTCTTTATGATCACTTAGACGGCGGTCGTTACACAACCTTGTCAGAGGCCTGCTCCTTGCAGTAGGCGGTTTAAAAACTCTAACACCAGGGTTCATCGGGTCGTTGGGCGACTTGGTGTACCACTCGAAGAAGAAGAAGTTTCCTCGAAATGCAAAAAAATGCCATAGGTAATACTAAACAAAATTAGGATCAGCTTAGGACGATGGCCGAAAGAAGTCTACGATTTTGCCATATGCCGGCTTGGCAAAACCTAATTCTGCCATCGTACTGCCACATATATATGGCTGATATGATGATGATGATGAACCTCAATGTTTGGTGTCGCAGGAACCTAGCAAGCCTGCTCGCGCGCCCCCCGACAGCCCTAATGACGTGTGCGGCGTGAAGCGAACCGACAGTTTGCCGCCTCGTAGGCCTCCGCCCCCCGCGCCCTTACAGCAGCGCCTGTCCCGCGCGCACTCCACCGCCGCGCCCTCCAGCCTCGGGGCGGCGAGGGAGCCCGACCTGCCCGCGGTATGTATGCAGGCCTCCGCCCCCGCCATATCTCGACGACATAATAATATTATGTTCTTCGGAGAAAACTGTTCAGATTTATTAACTGGTTTACCTTGGGCTGTGCCGACTCATGGGCTGATTTTTATTCATATCTCAACCTATGTTCTTCGGGGAAAGTTGTTCAGATTCATGGACTGGTTCACCCCTTGAAATATTTGCAGTTTTTTTTACTTGCACAATCTTAATTGAAACTGTTTCCGTTCAGCTTACTCCGTTCAGTTTGTATGGTCACTAACTGCTTACTCCACAAAGAATAGACACAGTGTGTCTATATGTTTACTATATACTGTACGATCGTTGAACGCTGTTTCTCGTTTCAGCTGCCCCCGCGCGTGGTGGGCGTGCCGCGGCCGGTGGGCCCGCCGCCCGCGCTGCCGCCGAGGCAATTCTCCGCAGCAGCTGACTTCAGCTCAGGACCCAGGTAAATTATTATATACTAAGAACCTAATAATATGCGTTAAACGAAATAAATATGGATAAAAGTTCTGCGACCCCCAGTGTCTCTTTGTTGTTTTTTATCATACTGCAGTCTTCTTCAACTTTTTCGAGTGGGACACCAAGTCGTCCAACGACCTGACGAACTTTTCATGATTTCGAAGAGATTTTCAACCGCCTACTGCATGTAGCAGGCCTCTGACATGGTTGTGTAGCAACCGCCGTCTAAGTGATCTGATCTTAGACAGCAACCGGGACAGACGGTTTAACATGCCCTCCGAAAACTCTGGAGTCTTGACTGCAGTAGATAGGTCAACTATTTTTGCTCATTAATAAAGTTACTTAATTTATTGGGCGAGAATTTCAAACTACAAAAATCTTTTTTCTTTTTCTAGATCTGACGAATGATTGTGCGTATTTTGGTAACTCGGATATGTAGTGAAGCTACCTTTATCATCCCATGACCACAGAGTAACTTATCCCATGACTCACTTCTACCTTCATTGATTTAGAATTTACGCACTGTCAGTCATATTAAATGAACTCCATACCATGCTATGAGATATCAGTTCGTTAGTTCTCAATCTAAAACTTTTCCCAAAAGCAGTCTAACATTTAACTTCTATTTTTCAGGACACTCACTTCCCTAGTTATTTCTGTCACTTTTATATACGGGGTGTAGGTGTAACGAAAACTTTGCAGGCGTGCTCAGAGTCTGAAACTGAACAACTTTAAACATGGAATAAAAAAAAAATTACTTCCCATACAAAGTCAGCTGATCGTGAATTTTGTATGCGAGGCCAGAATTTTTTTCTCGTTTACCAACATTAGCTCCACAGTAAAAGTTGTTAAGTTTGATGGTCTGATCATGCCTGCAAAGTTTTCGGTACACTGTCCCTTACACCCTGTATTGTATAACTGAAAATGCTGCTGATATTACAATGAGTGATGATTATCCGCAGATCGGTGGCGAGCCCTCCTTCGACGCGCGCGCTGCCGGAAGTGTCTGCAGCGAGCCCGGCGGGGGGGGGCGCGGCGCATGCCTCAGCGCGCGGGTTCCATCTCCGCGCCCTTCGCCCCCACCAACCCCTTCGCGCCGCCCCGACACGCAGAGTTCGTCATCCCCGCGCGCGGCGCCCGGAGAGCCTCCACCACCGACCGCTCATAGGAATACTATATCAAAATAGAAGTGGTGCAATAATAATCATACATTTTACTCTAGACACACGGCAGTGTGTCCGCCAAGTTCGAGCGACACACCGGCCGTGGGTTATATTACACGAACCATTTCGGGCCAAGTTCGACCCACCTATAACTCAAAATCTATTTTATCTACGCATATGAAATTTCTAGTATCTGTTGAGATCTACTTACTCATCTAAAATACAAAATTTCATTAATGTACCTATTGTAGGTCTTGAGATATTGACGTCAGAAAATCGCTATTTTTACTATACACTCACTGACTGACTGACTCACTCACTCATCAAAAACCTAGACCACTTCCAGTGGTCGTATTGACTTGAAATTTGGCATAGGGTAGGTCTTTAGGTCAAGGTAAAGGAAAAATCTGAAAATGGCCAAGTGTGAGTCGGTTTTAAAAATAATGAAGGTGTAAATTCATACCCTAAGGAACTAATACAAAAAATTATCTATATCTTCCAATGGTCGTACCGACCTAAAATTGCAACCGACCGAAAACCTTACAAAAATAAATGAAATCCCACCCAAAACATAAATGTGAAAGGCTGCCAAGTTCGACAATATTGGAATGCTTCGCCTATAAAGAAGTGAGATCTAAATAAGTACCAAGTTCCATACACAGACCTCAGTTAAAAATAGTTACAGGAATGCACACTTGATTTTCCGCAGTTTGGAAAGTAGATTCTGAATAAATATCATATTAATACCTAAAATTCTAATACTTACAAAAACGCAAACCTGTTTTTCAGCAGTTTCCTTTCCTACTTTTAATGATATAACTTGGCAAGTTTTAATAGAAAATTATATACTTGACTCATTGCGTTTTGTAGGTTTATAAATAACAAAGTGTGTGAAAACTTGCCAAGTTATATCATTAAAAAGTAGGAAAGGAAACTGCTGAAAAAACAGGTTTGCGTTTTTGTAAGTATTAGAATTTTAGGTATTAATATGATATTTATTCAGAATCTACTTTCCAAACTGCGGAAAATCAAGTGTGCATTCCTGTAACTATTTTTAACTGAGGTCTGTGTATGGAACTTGGTACTTATTTAGATCTCACTTCTTTTATAGGCGAAGCATTCCAATATTGTCGAACTTGGCAGCCTTTCACATTTATGTTTTGGGTGGGATACATTTTACTGCGTTCCATAAAATAAATATGGCGAAATATATTCGCTAGTCGCGAAGGCGCGTGATGTTAAATGTACCTGTAGGAGTAGCGTGTGTTGCTGTCCCGAGTCCCTACATTGTACAACATAGTATTGTACACCATAATACTGGCCGTCAGAGTAATGTACGACGTGATGAAGCACGACATGGTGGATGGAATCAAAACAATGTCGCCATCCATCACCCCGTACCGAAAGTGCACGGGGGTGGATTGCCCGACATGATGGTTGGAGACATCACGTGTTGTGGTAGAATAGTGATGTGACTAGATCGATAATATTCACCGGCGGATCCAGCCTTGGCTCAGGGGGGGGGTCACATAGACAATTTTATAGGTACTATACAGGGAGTAACGGAAAGGGTATTACAAGCCGAAAGGAGGTGAAGGTACTCATGTAACTCAACAACTTTCCCCATGGAACATGGGTCGAAATATGAAACAAATATTTGGACCTCCCATAATAAATCAGTCAGCTGATCGGCGATTTTGTATGGGAGACCCAATTCTTTTTCATATTTCGACCCATGTTCCATGGGGAAAGTTGTTCAGTTTCATGAGTACCTTCACATCCTTTTGGCTTGTAATACCCTTTCTGTTACTCCCGGTATAGAATTAGATTTTTGGCCAAAAGCCGGCATATGGCAAAATCGTAGACTTCCTTCGGCCAGGCCATCGTCCTAAGCTGATCCAGGTTTTTGGCCAAAATCTAGCTGTGTGATACTGGCACAACACTAGTGTAGTAGGCGTAGTGATGATACCCCATCCCTATTGTGTCAGATATGTCTTGACCAACTTTTGTTAATAGATGAAGAGCGTTTTTTCCATATAAAGTTATCGAACTAAATTTGGTGTGTTTCGTCAATAGAACTATCATAAAACCAACGTAGGAAAGCTTCATCACACACAAAACATACATGGTGACAGCACAAAAGAACCCAAATGGAGGAAGAACTGAACAAACTGCGGGAGCAGATGCGCTTGCAGCAAGAAGCCATAAAGCGGCTCACTAAAGAGTCACGGCAGCCTATAGCAGGAATATCTACACCATCTCCGCAACAGTTCTCATGCCGAAAGTGCGGTAAGACCCCTAAACACAGATTCGCCGAATGCGAGGCTGCAAATTCAAATTGTAAGACCTGTGGTATAAAAGGCCATTGGATGACAGTCTGCCGGTATAATAAATCGGAAAAAGAGGGGAGAGCACCGAGAAACGTCCATCAAGTCGAAATTCAGAATAACGAAGACGAATTTTTCTTCGGAACTATAGATAGAAATATAGATTCCGTATTGAATAAGAAAAATAAAGCCAAGTTTGTCAACATTAAGGTAAATGATCAATTTGTCAGATTTAAAGTAGATACAGGAGCCTACGATACTGTTATCAGCCCTGAACTGCACAAATCATTGAACTTACGTGATCCAATGCCTGTTGATGAAAAACTTTGGGGCCCGTGCAAAATGTTGCTACCAGGAAGAGGCGTATGCCGAAATGTGATAATGACATGGCAAGGACGCACTAAAGTAACCGATATTTATATATTAAAAGACCAAGAAACTCCATTATTAGGACTAACGGAATGTGACGCCTTTGGCATTATCAAGTGGCATGAAGAAGCCCAAGTTATGCAAGTGTCAAGTGAGCTTAAACCTGAAGATGAATTCTCACAAGTATTTCAAGGACTAGGCACCATGGAAGGCAAATACAACATACAAATAAAAGAAGATGCCATACCCTATGCAGTGTCAGCCCCACGAAATATATCAGTTCCTATAAAAGAAAAAGTCGAAAAAGCCATAAATGAACTTAAAGATATGGGTGTGATCGAGCCTATAACGCATCCAACCCTGTGGTGTGCACCGATGGTACCAATAGTCACCAAATCTGAAGTTCCAGGCAAAGACAAAGTAAGAATAACAGTAGACTATACTGAGCTTAATAAAGCAGTACTAAGAGAATTTCACCCATTGCCGACCGTCGAAGAATGCCTCGCGCAGTTAGCCGAAGCGAAAGTATTCTCCAAAATAGGTGCCCTGAAAGGCTACTTCCAGGTAGAACTTGCCGATTCGTGCAAAGACCTGACAGCATTCATTACCCCGATCGGTAGGTACAGATTCAATAGAATGCCAATGGGAATGAAAAGCTCCAGTGATATATTTCAAAGGAAGATGTCGCAAATACTAAGTGGATTAAAAGGATGTGTAAACCTGGTTGATGATACACTGGTCTATGGCAAGAACATAGAGGAGCATGATGCAAACTTAAGAGAAGTACTGAGAGCCCTCAACAAAGCCGGAGTTACCCTAAACAAGGACAAGTGTATATTTAGAACTAACACATGCACATTCTTAGGGCACACTGTGACTGAAAATGGAATCCAACCCATGCACAGTAAAATTGAAGCTATAGTCAACATGCCCATACCGAAAGACATCACGGCATTAAGAAGTTTCCTAGGAGCTGTAAACCAAAACCTGAAGTTTATAAAAAACTTAGCCGAGATCACTAAACCCCTACGTGACCTCCTGAAAAAAGAATCCGACATGAAATGGGAAAGCCAGCATACTGAAGCGTTCAATAAAATAAAGAAATTGATGACATCAGCACCGCAACTGGCACATTATAACCCTAAGCTCAGCACCAGAGTTACATCAGACGCTTCGCAATATGCTATGGGAGCAGTCTTGGAGCAGAAACACCTGAAAGGAAAGAACGAGACATGGTTACCAGTATATTTTTGGTCATCGTCACTTACTCCAACCCAACAGAGATATGCAATGATTGAAAAAGAAGCATTAGCAGTCACTGCAGCATGCGAGAGATTCAGACTGTACCTGCTAGGTCTACCAAGCTTCACAATCAGAACAGACCATAAGCCATTGATCGCTATACTTGGTTCTAAACCGATAGCAGACTTACCTGCTAGACTCCAAATATTCAGGATGAGAATGACTCCATACAACTATGAGATTATACACATACCTGGAAAATACATGTACACAGCTGACCTTCTGTCAAGAGCACCGCTACCAGTCGCTGAAACAGAAAGAGACACTGATATCTTAAGCGAGAGCGACGACAAGCTCACTGTAATGTCGATCTTCACTTCGTTATCTTCGAGCTTCTCGAACCAACGCTTAAATGTAATAAAGAGAGCACAAGAGGAAGACAAAGAATGTAAGGAAGTTTACAGATACATAAAAGAAGGGTGGACAAAAGAAAATATAGAAGAAGAAATGAAACCATATTATGAGAAACGAATAAATCTTACAACAGAGAAAGGACTTATACTATACAATAACAGAATATTAATACCAAAGAAGCTACAAAGAGAGACGCTCGAAAAGCTTCACACTGGACACCCCAGTATTACAAAGGCCATGAATAGGGCAAAGCTCGCTATATGGTGGCCTACCATGAACAATGACATCAAAACATACATTATGATATCGAGACAGATGAAGGAGGGTTAGTACGTAGGAACCGACAGATGATCATAAAGGTGCCAACAGAAAATGCACAGACGCCGTCAGTTTCAACAACTCGTTCGCCCCGACCAGAGAGTGTACCAGACTTAGCGCCAGATGATCCAGCGCCAGCAGAAGATGTGACGAGCGACGCACCTGCTAGCGACACACCTGCTGATGCAACCGGTGGCGGCGGCACTCCAAGAAGCCGCTATGGAAGAGCTCTAAGGAAGCCGAAGAGACTGGACCTTTGATATGTTTATATTTTATTTGTTATATTGTTTATTTGCTCTGTAACTTAAAAATGTATTGTTTGTTTTGAAAAAGGAGGATGTGTGATACTGGCACAACACTAGTGTAGTAGGCGTAGTGATGATACCTCATCCCTATTGTGTCAGATATGTCTTGACCAACTTTTGTTAATGAGATGAAGAGCGTTTTTTCCATATAAAGTTATTGAACTAAATTTGGTGTGTTTCGTCTATAGAAATAGCATAAAACCAACGTAGGAAAGCTCTATCACATACAAAACATACATTATCCTCGGGAGATAGAGTATACCTACCTACTGAACAAGTGCACGGCACTGTCAAAGACAAAAGGGAAGAGCCGAGGAGTTATGATATCGAGACAGATGAAGGAGGGTTAGTACGTAGGAACCGACAGATGATCATAAAGGTGCCAACAGAAAATGCACAGACGCCGTCAGTTTCAACAACTCGTTCGCCCCGACCAGAGAGTGTACCAGACTTAGCGCCAGATGATCCAGCGCCAGCAGAAGATGTGACGAGCGACGCACCTGCTAGCGACACACCTGCTGATGCAACCGGTGGCGGCGGCACTCCAAGAAGCCGCTATGGAAGAGCTCTAAGGAAGCCGAAGAGACTGGACCTTTGATATGTTTATATTTTATTTGTTATATTGTTTATTTGCTCTGTAACTTAAAAATGTATTGTTTGTTTTGAAAAAGGAGGATGTGTGATACTGGCACAACACTAGTGTAGTAGGCGTAGTGATGATACCCCATCCCTATTGTGTCAGATATGTCTTGACCAACTTTTGTTAATAGATGAAGAGCGTTTTTTCCATATAAAGTTATCGAACTAAATTTGGTGTGTTTCGTCTATAGAACTATCATAAAACCAACGTAGGAAAGCTTCATCACACACAAAACATACACTAGCATTTCGGGGGAGTGAGAAGTGAAGAGGTATGTTATGCACTTCTTTTAAGGGTAGAGTTGACACCCTGAAAGGCAGGGGGTAACATCAGACAGCCTGAACAGCAGGATTGCCTCGGACGCTCTGGAGGATCGGAGGTAGCGTCGGACGCCCTGGAGGACAGGGGGTAGCGTCCTAGAAAATCCATCCACCGTCATCTTTCATCCTCCAGAGTGCCCGACGCTACCCACACCCTCCAGGGTGACCGGCGCCACCTCCCACTCTACAGCACGTGCAACGCTACCTCGGACACCCTGGAGGACGTGGGTGGCGTCGGACACTCTGGTGGATAAAAAGTAGCGGGCGTTGTTTTCCTGGGCTTCCAACGCTACCTCTAGCCGTAAAGGGCATCTCTGGAGGGTTGAAGGTAGCGGCATACACCCTGAGAAGCAGGAGGTAGCTTTGGACATTCTGGAGGGTGGGATGTAGCGTCGGACGCCTTGGCGGGCGTGGGCAGCGTCGAACACTCTGGAGGATAAAAGATGGCGGGCATTGGATTTCCTGGGCGTCCGACAATACCCTCTGCCGTCCTGGGCGTCTGACGCAACCTCCCGTTGTCCCGAGCGTCTAGTGGTACTTCCTGCTCTTATGGTGTCTTTCTCCAGGTCAACCGAGGCAATCCTGCTGTTCAGGCTGTCTGATGCTACCCCATCCTTCAGGGCGTCCGATGCCTCAGGGTGTCCAACTCTACCCTTAACAGATCAAGGAGAGGTGCATAACGTACCTCTCCACTCCTCGTTCCCATTAGGATTTCGGCCAAAATCCTAGGTTTTTGGCCAAAAACCTGGATCAGCTTAAGACGATTGTCGAATGAAGTCGACGACTTTGCCATATGCCGGCTTTTGCTTATGTAATTGAATGGAATCTTGTGTTTGACATTGAGTCAATATGTAAACCATAATAGGTATAACCACTTAGTCAAGGTCCTGGGCCAGGCTCAGGGGGGGGGTCATGACCCCCATGACCCCCCCCCCTGGATCCGCCACTGATAATATTATATGCATTTCTAGCTTAATGGATATTGTTTTTATATGAAATATGTTCTTAAATAAGCTTGGTCGCTCACTTCGTTCGCTCCAGGGGGTCACTGTTCTAACCTAACCTAACCTACTGTGTCGGATTTGCGTTGAATGTGTTTTTACTGCGGGGCTGCGCCCAAACCCCTTGTGGGGCTTCGCCCCGTCCCCCCCTCCGTGGGTTGCCTTGCATGTCATGTTCGAATAATTAATCGATAAGTCGATCAAAGTCAACACTGTCACATCACTACATCCGCTGTGACGTCATTTGTTTTGATTCCATTTCCACCCCTGTACATTATCGGTCCGGGCCCGTATTTCAAGACCATCCATCCATCATGGCGTACAATGATCTGCTGTACAATACGCTGCCGTGCCTTAACCTGCTGTGCATTGAGTATGTCGTGCATTGTGGTTCCCCGCTGTCCCGCTGTCGGTAGATGTCGCCCCGCACTGAACACGCGTGACGTTGCGTAAATTACAACTTTTGTACTATTCCCGTATTACTTTCACAGCAAAACACATGAAATGCAATAAATATGAAGCGTCGAATATATGAATTATATTTCCTTTCAGGCTCTGTTACCGAATAAATTTCTGGCAGTGTGCAGATTATGTCCAGTAACAGGGTCGTGAATGAGATCAATAATAGATAAATTATGTAATCTAAAAGTGATGTTATCAATAAAATTAATATTTGGTAGGTAATTAGAATTAAGGCTTTTGCCCGTGCCGTTCCTAGCGAGAGTTGATACCTACAAAACATAATATTTTTCATAAAAAGAATCAATAATAATGATAATTGTTTGAAACAATAAAGTCACTCAGTTTGTAGAGATATTATGTTTGAAATATTTATATTGTTAATTATTTGTGCTAATAAAGAAAATACATTCCGTGACATATTTTTGGTTTTTTATTCCGACCCTTAGTATGAAAATGTTTAATATCATCTTAGGCTTAGATGTAACTTTCTTAGGGACAGTTCATTACCTATGCTAACAAGCTTACGTAAAAATATGGTTAGGTACAATAATAAAAAATAATTTGAAAGTATAGTGGACTGTATTTGATATTTTAAAACTTATGAGAAAATAACTACGTATCTACATAGTTAATTTTACTCTATTTGTACACATACGTGTTAACCATAATCATTAGCCAAGATTGCTGTAGTACAGTCTCTCACTCCAACTAATGAACAATTCTATTTTTAGGGTTTCGACTTTCTTGTTCATGCCGACAAGCCGCACAAAAAATATGTTGTACGATTCGATAAATGTTGCTGCATCTAGAAAAATAATAAGTATTGCTGTAAAGTGTTACAGTCTGAAAATAATCGCAATCTAAATTTTGGATTGTTCATGAGTGAGCAAGAGACTGTACCTACAATTAATTAACCTACCTAAAATGGCCAAGTAAAATTATGCCCTTCTTCCTCATGGCCAAACTATTTCGCCTAACTGGTTTGGCTATGAGGAACTCTATATCCTTATAGCCAAACTTGTGTAAAAGTAAGAAAAGTAGGTACAGTTAAATACGAATAAAAAAGTAAAATGTATTATTTTATAATCCCGACCATAATTCGAGCGAGAAGTTTGACAGCATAGTTAACGAGATAACATTTAAATTGAAGATTTCATCCAGACCTACAAACTTCCTAAGAAACGAGTGGTGTAACATACGTAGTTAACGAGATAAACGAGTTTGAAGTTTGACAGCTGTCACTTAAAATGTAGATCTCGTCAAGACCTCCAACTTCTTCAAAGACACTTTTATGCGTGCTGAGACATTTGAGAAGGTGGATCACAGACAACTACTCAGTGGAACTACTGCGAATAATTGTAAACTAAAAGTTCGCGCTATTTCCATTGCCTGACCCAATGGAACGTGAGCAAAAAAATTCAGTAGTACCATCATTGAACTACTCAATGGAACTACTGCGAATTTATCATACACTAGCATCCCGCCCAGCGGTTTCACCCGCTGCTACTTACCCGTTTTCCCGTAGAAATTGGATCTTTGCCCGTAGTAAAAAGTCCATTACTCCGATCCAGCAGAGGTAAATGTGCCAGCAGAAGCGGCCCGTCATGCTGAATAACTTTTACTTTGAGGCTTTTACCGTATCTCTTATAGTTTATAGGGGATGCTGGTGGTCTACATCAGGTACTCCAGACCCTCGTGACCATTTGCCAGCAGAAGCGGCCCGTCATGCTGAATAACTTTTACTTTGAAGCCATTATCGTATCTCTTATAGTTTATATGGGATGCTGGTGGTCTACATCGGGTACTCCAGATCCTCGATGACCATGTGCCAGCAGAAGCGGCCTGCCATGCTGAGTAACTTTTACTTAAAAACCATTACCGTATCTCTTATAGTTTAGTTGGGACGCTGATGGTATTCATCAGGTACTCCAGATCCTCGATGACCATGTGCCAGCAGAAGCGGCCCGTCATGGTGAACAACTTTTTCTATGAAGCCATGACCGTATCTTTTATAGTTTAGATGGGATGCTGGTGGTCTTCATCAGGTACTCGTACTCCAGATCCTCGAGGGCTGACAAAAAGTAGTCCATGTCCATCTTTACTATGCTAGTAATATCAGTGCCAAATTTCGCGATGATCGGTAAAGCGGTTTGGCTTATTTGGGTAATATCCGCTGTATTTACCGCTTTTCCTGCTGCTAACCGTTTTCCCGTGGAAATGAGGAATTTTCCCGTGGTAAAAAGTAGCCTATGTTACTCAGGAATGTTGTAGCTTTCTAATGGTGAAAGAATTTTCGAAATCGGTCCAGTAGTTTCGGAGTTTATCGATTACATACATACAAAAAAAAACAAACAAACAAAAAAACAAAAAAACAAACAAAGTTTTCCTCTTTATTATATTAGTGTAGATAAGTATCCTCTTCGGTGGCAAGTGTACTTTGCTTGTACTATTACAAGTTTGGCCATAAGGATATACAGTTCCTCGTAGCCAAATCAGTTAGGCGAAATAGTTTGGCCATGAGGAAGAAGGGAAATTATGTAGGTATTCAAGAAAGAGGAATTATGTAACCTTTTGAAATCTATGGAAAAAGCGTTAGTTTTAACTTAGAAGAGCTCTTTGCTTATTTTTGAATTCAGGGTGTCACCAAAAGTACAGCATTTCTCTTTCAATTAGTGAAACTGTTCATTTAACTACAAATGACTACATTTTCATACAATTCTGACATTTGGTTATTTTTTATTACTTGGATTGTTTTTGCAGTCGTGAGTGTCAACTTCTAAATTAATTAATGAGGCTCTGTACTATAATGTTATTATTTAAAGATGGCGGTAAAATGGTCGCAGGCTATGCATGCACGGCACGACCAACCAAACTTGCAAAACACAACGTAAAAGTTATCTAATAACTATTTCTGAATCTAGGATCTCTAATAATTCTAATGAAATCAGCAGCCTTACATCAGCTGGGAAAGAAGATATTAAACTTCGAGGTGGAGAAGCAGTGAAAGGGCGGCGACTAATATCAACTAGGTAGATTCCTCTCAATTTATCTATTACTTTGACGGCAGATTTTACACAATCCGTGACCTTAAGTTTTTACATGTTAAATGTTGTTTATGTTGGAAATGCCCGAGATAATTTAGCAGAGGTTGAGAAAGATTACAAAAGTGCACTTAAAAAAATATCAAGCCTCGCTTTCTGTCACCACCCCTAGGGAAGGTCGCGCAATTTCAAAGGAACACAGTACTTTTCATAACCTCAGAATATATTTTTGATATGTGTAACAAAATTGAACTCCAAAGTAGGTAAGTAGTAAAAATATGGTTTGAAGAAACTAAAAGAAACTGAACAACTTTTCCAAGATGTACTCTCCTGGTTCTACCCTGCATAGTAAATTAAATGGACGATATCACAGTTGGGCGTAAATTTTTAAAACACGATGGAAAGTTCTGTGTAATAAAATAATTTGATGTAGAAGTCCTACCATTGACACAATAAGTAGGTTATACCTTAACAGTATAAAAGCTACAATAACAACGTACAATAATCAACATATTACCTATAGATAAAAGGTAGGAAGCTCACGACAAACAAATTTTTTTAAGCTTGCAAGTTAACAGCGTTTTGTAGCAATATCTAACTTTTATTTTGTAGATGTCGTAGCATCAATCGCTTCTCTAACTTGTCGATCAAGTTATTTATGACCTTTTAAATTTAATTTGTCACTCATTCCCTACACCGAATGTAGGTACCCGATATACTAAATAAAATTAGTTCGGCATCGCATTTAACATGCTACCATTTTATCTCCTGTATTGGCCTGGCTCACCATCGTGATCCTGCAATAATTTCGTGTGGTGTAAAACACACAAATAAAAACCATTTTTTCAAACCTATGGAAGTCAAACATTTTGATACAAAATGTTTTAACAAAACTGTTGAAAAGTTTTGCAACTACTTAATTTAAACAATATTGTGGCCAATTCTAGAAATATTAAAATCCCTAGATTATTTGATAGGTTTACACATGACTAAGAATCTTTCATATTTACAACAATAAAACTAGAAAATCAGCCTTGCTTTTAAAATACTAATTAATCCTAACAACCCTTTGGTCAATAATGTAGTCACACAGGATCATCCCTCGATTATAGCGACAATCAACGAATAACTCTGAACTAGAGACAGGTACAATTAAAAAAAATACTCTTCCTCGTTTGAAAACTAAAGAAATCAACAACATTCTCACGCACATTATAAGGAACTCGGAAAGAATAAGTAGTTATTTGAAAATAGATAAGAAATTGATTATACAATCAGTTAACAAGTGTCACCTTATCTTGTGAATCTTCATCGGCAGGATCCGTTAGAAGATCTCTCCATATCTATGCTACCACTAGCTAATAGCTCAGGGGTCATCATCTGGTTGATGTATTATTGTTGACGGTATCTCTTCTAGTAAGGGTCCTACATCGGCCAAATCGGGCCTGTAAGTTAAGTTCAAGTGTAGTGTTTCTATCTGTGATAGCTGTTCTAACTCCTTTCCTGACATCTGTTCAGCGTCACTTCTATGTTGTTTCGAAAACGGTTCAGTGTTTTCTTGGAGCTCCTCTATTCCGGAGCTTTGAAGCGATTTTGATAGTTCGTCTATCTTTTCTTGGGAACCCGGCAATTTGGAACTTCGGACTAACAGGGATTCCAAAGCCGTGGACCTAGTTATTGTAGCCATTTCGTTCAACAGCTTGTCTCCTTCCTCTTCCAACTGCTGACTTTGTTCTTCTATGCTGCTCATCTTTTCGATAGCCTGTAATATGAAGGTACCAAGGTTATTTGTAGTAGACAATAAATGAGGGCGCCACTTTGTATGAAATTTCAAAATTAAATGGCAACATTGACTATGAGTGGCAACAATTTAGTATGATTGTTTTTTAGTTCCATTTTATTTCGAATAAAAAAATGTTTTGAAAATGGTTATTTGTTTTCTTACTAATATAAATAACCTGAAGTAAAAAATATCTTAAACTGACCACAGATGATGGTGCTGTCACCTTTACTTTTTCCAAACTAACTTCACCGAAAACAGTTTTATTTTTAACTTAAAATTAATACAACCAACTGTGAAAAAAAATAGTATTTCCTATAGGTACAAATTAGGTACTAAATATGTACAGGGTCAAAGTTTGAAAATCTAAAACATAAGTACTTTTTCTTGTAATTTTTGAAATCGTCATAATGGCGGGACCAGCATTTTTCGACAATTTCTCAGACTTCGTTTGAAATAATCAGAATCAAATAACGTTTTCTTTAGGTACAAACAAGGTACTAAATATAAATGAATATCTATTCAGATTCACCATTGTCCTTGGTCCCGCCATCTTGACGTCATAATGGCGGGACCAGAGTTTTTTTTAAATATCTTTTCATACTGAGAGGTACATTTTTTTTACTTCAGGTATAAAATAGTACAAATTAGATGGTACTAAATCGGACAATATTTTAATTTAATATTTGAGATATGGTCCCGCCATCTTGACGCTAATGATACGATGCGCTCACTGGAGACAACGGGACATTTATTTGTTTATTTTATTAAATTCTCGTAGTTCCCGTTCGACGGGGACACGATTACCGGGGACAGCGGAAATACAGGACTGAAACGGAACCGAATATTTATATAAGCAATAAATAAAAACATTTCAGAACTTACGCCATCGACGTCACTCTTCAGCAAAGATTTGGGTTTGATTGGCATCAAGGACTTTTTGTGGCGCAGTCCGCGTTTGGTTAAGACCTGGAATTAGAATGAAAAGAAAAATGTAATGCCTAGTGCCTAGGTATAGGTAGGTACCAAATGACAGCGATTAAGAAGTAGACAGCACTGATGTCAAAATTTCATTTGTATTTAATTAAAATTTTAATACTTACAATATCGGGGCCCAATGCAGATTCTTTTAATTCCGTAGGAGTCTTTAAATCAGACAAAGACTCAACCACCCGCCATTTAAGTTTGATTGTTTTGGGCACGTAGACCTTTCTTGATAAAACCCTAAAACAGAAAGACACATTTAATTTATGTTCCTTTCCTGCGAATAAATCCACTTAGATTGCTGCTGAACATTTCATAACTTACTGTTTCATTTAATTAGTATATGTTATATCTTATTAAAACATACAAAATCATTTTCGATTTAAGTGAAGAATATACTCACTGGTTTATTTTAGAATAAGCTTGCTCTTCCGGGTAAAAGTCAGTAAATTTGAATCCAGGAAATTCGAAGCTTAGCGTACTATCAGGCATTTTCCTCCCTTTTATGTAGCCTATTGGAGAAGACTCGCATTCGATATAGACATTTTTCCAGTTGTGTTCAGGATAAAGGTCATCATCTTCATCGGAAATTTCAAATATGTCTGCGTTGGGAGGTTCATAAACTGTAGATGTAGCCAGGAAATTTTCTATATCTTGATCTAATTCCGAGCTAGGAACCGTACTAATTGTAGGTGGCTCTGGGTTAGATGTGAGCCTATTTGCCATTAAGCGTTTATTGATTTCTTCTGGTTTTAATATGAACATACTACCTTCGGGTTTTTTGCCACTGTGACTGCCACTTTGGGACGCGGTCTCTGAATAAACGTCAACTATTTTAATCTGAGGTGCAATTTCTGCAACAGGTTTTGAACTCTGTGGAAGAGATTCGTCAGATTTTGACGCTGATAACACAGAAAACGGTTTTTGTTTAGGGTATAAATTAGGTAACGGCAACTGCAACATAGGCATCTTTGGACGCACTTCACTCTGCAGATTTGTTATCAGAAGAGGATTATTTTTTATTAAGAGACTTTTTTCTTGGCTTTTGGGTAGAACTTGTGCCAAAAACCCTTTCGGTGCTAAGTGGTAGAACCCATTTGTTTTTCGTATTTTTATCGGTTTTATTACTTTAGCAGGCTCTTTTACTATGGGTGTAAGAGAAGGTACGGGCGTTTCTAAATCAGTCTTGTCTGAAGCTTTAGCATTTTCAGTGGATTGATCTTGAAAAACATCATTTTCTAAAAACACTTTTTGGCTTTTGTTCATTTGGGGCATAAATGATAATGGATTGTCTATTACTTTAACGTTGTCTACCTTTTTGGTAGTTATCCAAACACCCCTTGTTCTCATCGGTTTTTTCATATCTGCAAATGATTTTACTGTCTCAATCCCTAAAGACTCATCTTTGTCGTAAGGTCCAATAAAGACATAATATTCATTAGAATTAGGTATTGCATAAATACCAAACTGAGGTGAGTTACTGCTTTGGTCTCCACTCTTTTGTGAAGATAGACGAACTGTTTTGCCTGACATACGTGCTACATTTATAGCTTTTATAATACTTTCATATTTTACGAAAAATCCTCTATTGTAGAACTGAATTTCGCTAAAGTCATTTTCGACTGTCATAACAAACCATTTCGACGACTGTGAATTCAAATCTGTATCTTTCTCACTATCATCTATTTCTTGTTCTACTGCCAATTCCTTCATGTTTTCTTCTGCACATGGCAATTTTATCACTTCTTGGTTAATTTGAGTTTCCTCCGCAGGACTTGAATTTTCTTCGTCGTCAGGAAGTGCGCTACTATCACCATCTGATTCGTCGTTATTTTCCTGTTCATCTTTATTCTGGGATCCTTGTCCACTGCTTTCAACAGTTTTTGTCTTTTTAACGACAATCTGTTTAAATTTGCTACCTCGCTTCCGTTTTTTACTCTTATTCTTACATTCGTTATGTTGAATGGCAGCAGCTGGTTTAACTACGTCTTCATTGCTGCAATTCACATCGGCCTGACTATTTTGTGGAGCACTTTCATCAATTTTCTTGGAAGTTTCTTCTATACCCGACATGCCGACTTGTTTACTATCTTGAGCAACGAATCCTATTTTCTTGTCATCTGAAACTCTCTGGAGTAGATTGGTGTCGCTTGTCTGATCATCCAATTTTGTAACTGATCCAATAAGTTCCCAACAGATCGCTAAGCCACATAAAATACAAAAATTATCTTTTAAGTCAGTAGCATTAGTGAGCAAATTTTTAACTGTGACTGGATATTTGTGTAAATCTGCAAACCGAATCTCATCAATATTAATGCAATTGTTAAAGAAGCTGTTTTTCCCGTCTACAGCCATAAATATACGAAACGGCTTTTGCTGCGATATCAAAAATAAATTCTTCCGTTCTCTGTATCTACTTAAAATAAACTCCCAAGGATACAACGCCACTTTCCCATGCTTTGGTGGATCTAATGACTTTTTGACAATTCCTTGTTCAATACGTTGCTTATATTGCTTGTAACTGGATTCAAGCCAAGCTATTAATTTGGATTTGTTGGAAGCCGTATTTAATATGGATCGATCCGGCGAAAGATTGTCCGTTAAATTGACCTTTATTGGTATTACAACATCCTTCGTCGGTGAAGTTACGTTGTTGCTAATAGTACTTTCACGAGCTGAAGTAGTCGGGACGGTATCTCTATTATTCTCATCGCTACTTTCAATAATATTCAGACTTTGCAGTTTGCCTTGAACCGGTTGTGAATCAGAAGTTATAGACTTAAATTTATCATTATCATCAATGTAATTTAAAATAGTAAACAGTCGTTTTCTTAAGTGAGTGTCATTTTTCTCCATTTCTAATATTTTTTTGTTAGTGCTTAGATAATACGAGTTCATAAATTTCCTGCCTTCATATGAACTGGTTCTAGCACATGTGCTATAATCATTATTCGTGGCGTCCAAATCAATCATTTCATTGTTAATAAGTTTTTCTGCGCTATGTCTTTCCGTACGTCGTTTCTTGCTGTCAACAGCTAGTTTGGAGGAAACTTCAACATCATCGTAAGTAGCAGTTTTATTCATTTCAGATTCGTCAATAATATTCGTATCCACAGCGTGGGTGAATTTTCCTTTGCAGAAGCATTTATACAAATTATGAACCATGCACCAAGGTTCAACGTTTTGAAGATTTAGTTTCACATCAGTAACTGAAAGGATTCTTTTATTTTTTACATCATTTTTCAAACACATGGTTTCGTAGAAATCGCTGTATCTTTTAGTCGCTTTCCAGTTTCGTTTTTCGGATTTCAGCACAATACTTTTTTCACCGGTCAATACAACAGTCTGATGAAACTTTTGTTCTTCCTTAGCTAAGTTTGAACTTAATTTATTGTCCAAATTAATCAGTCCTGGTATTAGCTCGGGACAATCAGTATCAAAGGAATTAGCAATTTTGTACTTCGAAAAATCGCACGTACATTCAAACATGCATTCCACACGGCCACAATGCTGTTTTATATGATATGAACGTTGCAATGATGCGCATACACATCCCAAAGTGCAATATGCGTTACTGCATGATTTTGAAGTTTCATTCTCTGCCATATCCGGAAGCCGTATGATCGTTACATCAAGTTTATCTAATTCAGTAAATCTTTTTTTACTTTTTTCTTTACATAAAATTTGGACATTAGAACAATCTTTGTCACATTGTTGTTCTCTAAGTTCGTCTTCTCCAGTGAACATATTGTCCTGGTTTAAACTAATTTCTACAGAATCCAGCATTTCTTTTAAAATATTTTCGACTAAATTTAATTGAGAGTCGAATTCTGCATCTGCAGACTTAGGTACCTCATCTGTATTGTAGACTTCTCTTCGTAAAAGCATTCTTCGTTGATCACGTAGATAATTCAGCTCAAATGTTACGCCTCTCTCGGTAGAGTTCTGAACAGGTTCATTATTGTCTACTGTTCCTACGGCTGAAGCTGCAAATTCAGCCCACTTTTCCGATATAGCGCCATTGGAATCTCGCAAACTTTGAACAAATTTTGCAATCATCGGTTCTAACGCAACTCCATACATTGGAGTAATATGAAGGCCTGGTTTTGGGAGGTCAACAAGTTCCGTTTTACCAACGTTATACTTTTGAAAAGAATCATCAAGTGATTTCTTCCTCGAAAGGGGGCCGGGTTTAAATTTAACTGCAAGAGAATTTTGCAGTAGCCCCTTTTTCGTACTCAGCGACTTGCGTTTAGTGTCTTTTTTTATCGGTATTTTAATATTAGCTAAATCGTAATTACAGAGGAAGGTGTTTTTCCCGCCTTTACTCCCATTTACACGAATACGTTTTCCGTTCCATAGAACATACTGAATAGCGTGTGGGTGTCCTTCCGTATTAACATTCATTAACATTTGCCACGCAGATCTAGATACAGGTTTGTCACTTTTAATCATGTTTCGAGCAATTGATTTTGTATTCTCCTCTCTAGAGGAACCGCAGGTTATTTTCTTTAATAAAATGTTCTGCTGTTTTTCTAAGTCTTTTGACAAGTCTGTGGAAATATCAGTCTCAAATAAATTTCTTATATCTCTTACAGTCTTAACCTTCGCAAATCGAATTCTCTTTTTAGGTGTGTAGGTTTTTCCAGTGATAGGTTGAAAATCACAAGTATGATCTTTGACATCTCTAATTAAAATAGGAGTAGCTGGTTTTACTGCTATGAGATCGTATAAATTATTGTTGATAGGTTTGAGATCCCTCGTAATGTCTGACGATATTACTTTGTTCCCTTCCATTGTTTTTAACTCTGCAACAAAAAGAAAATATATTAAGCAACAAATATCTAATAAAGATCGGTTACCATATCAAATTACAATATGTATGTAAGGTCGAATCGGCGAAGAAGAACATACTCTATTTTTAGAGACAGATGTTATGAGCTCTAAGAAAAACAGTTTTCTTTTTAGTTTTCTGGAAAACTGTAAAGTTGCTTTTATTTACCAGCTATTTATGTTTTAAGAGCCGTATGACGGAAGATATACGGCCATCATCGTCAAAAAACATGTGCCTCCATCTTTGGAATGTTGTAGCGACATCTATACACACACACCTATATGTCTCTGTCCTATAAATTGTTCCTTTTTCCGTTTTATGGACTTTTAGACTATTGGAATAGTGAATATTTAGTTTATGAGATATTAGGTTTTGTTCCTCTCCTCTTAGACAGGTGTTCCTCTTTGCCGATTTCACCTTAAGTTTCTAACAGCCTACCTCCTCAAATGCGCTTTTGTAAATTATTATAAACTGAAGCTATGCCATAACAACTAAAATTACACGTCCTTCCATTTCGGTTACATCTTATAGGTATCAAATCTGAAACATAAATCAATTTGTGATTAATGGAGTTGGTTACATAACTATCTAATAAGAACATATAATTAACACAAATTTAGTGAAAAAAAAGCCTTTCGCCTTTAGGTCTAGCTAGTACTCCAATGGCAGAATATAAATTCTCTTTTTCTATGGCCATTTACCTACACTTGGCTTGGTAAGGTAAATCGTGGAAACGTCGTCGAGGCATCCAATAAAATGTAAATGTAATGTTTATAATTTATATCGGGTCTAAGGGCGGAATAAATTTTTAGTAGGTATACTATAAGTACCTACAAACATACGAATATTTAACTCTACTTTTTCGAGCGGGTTACATTGTGCAGCTCCCGTGGTCGTGAGAGCTACTGGTTGCTTTTCCGCGCGTAGACCCAATATAAACTTAATAATGTATACAAAACGCGAAAGTTTTAAACAAATGTAAGTAATCAACGGTTGCAAGATTAAATAGATAGCGTGAAAAACTACTTTCAATTTTCCTTTCGATGTGGTTTAATCGTCAGTAAGCAAGTACAATGGGATTTTTTAGCGGTTTCTGGGCGGGCGGAACGTGAATACGGCGAGCACGCAGCTGTTCGTGCGTGGCGTGCACGCAGCGACATCGCTGCAATAATTTTATCGCCATGATCACGTGCTCCGTGCTCGCGGCGAGGCCGCGATGAACTTACATTTGTCGTAGTACCAATTAAAACCAGCTTTTACGTAGGCACTAAACCTAAATAAGTAAAACCGAATTGCCGTAAAGTTCTGGAATGTTCCCGCTTCAATTTACCGATCAACTAAAAGCTTCTTCTATCCACCAAAAATCCACTAAACATATAGCTATTAAAGCTCAGTACTATACGTAACTTAAATGAATGGTAAGCCGGAGACTAACCTCATAAGTTAAAGCTAAAAACATACAGGACAGCAACGTTCAGGCGGAGCGTGATCGCGGTGAATCGTGGTGGACACGCAGCGGTACCTATCGTGTACGGTACGGTACCGCGTGCTAACGGCGAGTAGGTAGGTACGCGCAATATAAGTAGGTCCACGTCTTGAGTCCAAAAATTGCGCAGTGGCGGATCCAGGGGGGGGGTCATGGGGGTCATGACCCCCCCCCTGAGCCGGGCCCAGGACCTTGACTAAGTGGTTATATTATGGTTTACATATTGACAATGTCTTTTTTGTCAATGTCAAACACAAGATTCCATTCAATTACATAAGAAAAAGCCGGCATATGGCAAAATCGTCGACTTCATTCGTCCATAGTCCTAAGCTGATTTAGGCCAAACCCCTAGAATTTTGGCCGAAATCCTAATGGAAACGAGGACTGGAGAGGTACGTTATGCACCTCCCCCTGATCTGTTAAGGGTAGAGTTGGACACCCTGAGGCATCGGACGCCCTGAAGGATGGGGTACAACAGACAGCCTGAACAGCAGAATTGCCTCGGTTGACCTGGAGACAGACACCATAAGAGCAGGAAGTACCACTGGACGCTCGGGAGAACGGGAGGTAGCGTCAGACGCCCTGGACGGTAGGGGGTATCGTCGGATGCCCAGGAAATCCAACGCCCGCCATCTTTTATCCTCCAAAGTGTTCGACGCTACCCACGCCCGCCAAGGCGTCTGACGCTACCTCCCACCCTCCAGAAAGTTCAAAGCTACCTCCTGCCTCTCAGGGTGTATGCCGCTACCTCCAACCCTCCAGGGATGCCCTTTACGGCAAGGGGTAGCGTCGAAAGCCCAGGAAAACCAACGCCCGCCATTTTTTATCCACCAGAGTGTCCGACGCCACCCACGTCCTCCAGGGCGTCCGACGCCACTTTGTAACACAAAAGTAGGCCCGACGCTACCCCTTCCCGTGTACGGCGTCCCTGGAGGGTTAGAGGTAGCGTCAGTCACCCTGAGGTAGCGTTGCACGTGCTATAGGGTGGGAGGTAGCGTCGGTCGTCCTGAAGAGCGTGGGTAGCGACGGACACTCTGGAGGATGAAAGATGACGGTGGTTGGATTTCTGGGACGCTACCCCCTGTCCTCCAGGGCGTCCGACGCTACCTCCGATTCTCCAGAGCGCCCTGTTCAGGCTGTCTGATGTTACCCCCTGCCCTTCAGGGTGTCCAACTCTACCCTTAACAGATGTGCATAACATACCTCTTCACTCCTCGCTCACCCGAAATGCAAAAAAGCCATAATACCAAACAAATCTAGGATTTCGGCCTGGAAACCTGGATCAGCTTAGGACGATGGCCGAAGGAAGTCTACAATTTTGCCATATGCCGGCTTTTGGCTAAAAACCTAGGATTTTGGCCAAAAACCTAATTCTGCCTCTCGAAAAACATAACCCTTCTTTTGAGGCAGTCGGGTCAAAAATTACCTATAGTACCTATAAAATTGTCTATGTGACCCCCCCCCTGAGCCAAGGCTGGATCCGCCGGTGAAATTGCGGGAATAATCGTATAGGTGCGGAAACGAAGGGTATTATTTTCTGTATAAAAATGTTCGTGGTGTTAAAATAATCTGAACAACATCGCACCAGCACAGCACCACCCAACATTCAAAATATTGCCAGCCTCATCATATCTAAACTTCAATTTGAAGATAGCACCTAATGATGACGATGATCATATCACATACCTACTTACCTAAACTCACAGTTTTGAGATATTTTAGTAAGTAATCGATATAAAATATCGACACATTTATCAAGTGAGAACAGCACTATGACTTGAGTATGACATGAAGACGTGGGCCTCCAATTTACCTACAACGAATGATTCAAACAAGTATTATAGAAAAAGAAAACCTAATCCGTTTACATCTCATAGATGCCTCATGTTTCTTTCAAAGAATTGTGTTAATTGTACTCACAAAATGTCTAAATACCAGAATCGTGGTATATTTTTCCTGGTATGATTTCAACAACCGAATAAAACTAGGTTTAACAAGTGTGTATCTACAAGATTTGAAATTGATACTTTTGTCTTAAACACATTTCATTTTCACTGAAACTCACTTTCACATGGTATAAAATTTCAATGTTGTCAAACGCAATGTGCTAAGAACTCTCCTTTACTCAAATATATTAGGTTAAACTAGCAAATAAATACGAATCGAACTCCTCTCAGATCTAAACCTTCCATGTGCTTCCACAGAATGAAAACAAAATGGCGGCCGCGAAACGTCAACGTCAAAGACAAATACTGACGCGGCTGACGCGCGTAACCATAGACAGCTGTTTTTTCTATCGCGAATACCTATCTGTCTATACTCAATACCTACAGTAGTTTACAGTCGAACGAACGTAAACTATCAAACATTAACCTGATTGGGTTATGATCAGATAAGATTAGAGTTAGAAATTAAATCGGGATCAGTCTCGGTCAATATACCTAGTCCGAGATATATTCTACACAACGTATACAAACATAACCTCAAAAAGTAGGTAAACTATGGGTACACAACGTGGTGGCTGTGTGAAAACAAATTTTTTAACGGTTAAAGTAAAGCACGATTAGAGCTAGTTAGAGTAGTTATTATCTTAGCTCTCATTCCACCCTCTACCACCCTAGATTATACTACCTTAGTATAAGATCACGAGCCTCATTCAATTAACAAAATAGTCTACAATCAAGTCAACAAACATATTGTAACGATGTAAAAATGTGCGTTCATTGAAATTATGGCAGTTACCTATAGTACTCTTTGTTACTCCTACCATGATCTAATGGTACTTACCTATATTTTACAAATTCACCACGTTTAAACAATATTAAATTGGTGGTATAATGTTTTGACAGGTTTTGACTTTCCTTCCTTTCTATCCGAGCATCCATTGAATTAGTCAATAGTCAAATACAAAACAAAATGGCCGACGACGCATGATATGATGATGTGGAAGTAAGCCTAATAAATCTTGTATTATGTTACACACTTCCTAAAACTTTCTTGTTTATATTTTTGAAGCAACTATGTGCTTTAATTCCAAGGTATTATTTTTATGTTAAACGAAGAAAAAGTCAAGAAATAACGTAATTCTTGATTACAAAATAATCGTTGTATTTTGACACTCCTAGTTTGGGTTGCCATGACATTATTAGGAAAAGATACAAATATTTTTAGGAACTTTGTGGTATTAGGACTAGGTCTATTTTTGTGCCTAACATTTGGAAATCTTAAAAAATTCATATTAATAAATGAATCAAGCATTGCATAGTAAGTTCAATTTCCGAGACCAAATCCACATCACGCAAAGTATTCGGAACTTTAGTAAAATCTGGCAACCACTACTGGCAACATTGAATGAATGAAGGAATGAACAATGCATGATTGATAAGCATGAAGCTCGGCATGAAGCCATGAATTTATTCCTTTTTCCTAGATTTATGGGAGTTTTTAACGTTTCGGGGATAAATTATGTCTGGGTAACTTGTAATTTATATAGCGTGTAGATTGATTTCATGACTCAAAAAATAGTATCTTTATTTTAGTATATGTTTCACATTGATTTAGGAGATTTGAAAGTGGTTAATATTCTAAAGAAATTTTACGACGATTCTGTGTTGGTAAAGTCAAAATCAGATGGTGGCCGCCCTGATACACATCACATGTTTATTTTGTTTTGATTGTAGAATGGATTGCATGCGGGCGGCGGGATGAGTGGATTCCTTCTTCGTTTAGCATCCAAGGTGGATTCGGATGGTGCACGGCAAAGGCAGGAAGTTGCTTGTTTTATTCCAGTAATCTAACTAATCAAAATATGATACTTCCGGCAATTTTCCATAGGTTCTGCTTCCGGTAGGCACCATTCTACTTTTCATAATCGAGGACGCCAAAGAGTATATAATGTCCTATTAAATTCACTGCGAATATTTTCAGGGTATATGTACCTACTCGTGAAAGTGAACAACTTTTTAATAACATTTTTCCGAAATATGAAAAGAGAAAATTGGATTTCCCATACAAACTGACACATGCTTTGGACATTTTTCTATGGGAGGTCCAAAATATTTTTTCATATTTCGGAAAAATGTTACTAAGAAAAGTTGTTTACTTTGACGAGTAGTAGAACATACCCTAAAAATATTTGCAGTGAATTTAATAGGACCTTATTTAACTACTTATTGGACCACTGACTGGAAGGGAGGAAGGGTCTGTGCTAAGGGTGAGGGATGGGGATACTTTTCATGGCGGCGGAACTCTTTCCAGGGGGGTGTCAGCCGTTGCTCCGAATAGTCCTTGGTGTCGCTGCTATCACTTCATTTGACTGTGGCGGCGGAATTTAAATTTGGAATGATAAACAATATTGTCGGAATTAATTGATCGGTGACAATGACACTCTTGTGACAAGACTTTTCAAATTTCGACGTGGCGTTGGTTGTTGATTATTTTTTCATTTTTGGTGAAATTTGCAGAATTTCTTGATTGATTCATCCTCACATTATCTTGATTTATCCGCGCAATATTTATTTCTCAAGTTGTTGATAAGGAAGGCTTCCTTCGCAAAGTCTTCGAATGCGTGGAGCTGAGGCGTGGACCATGACCTGAGACGTGGTAAGCTGTACCCTTTTTAGATTACGGGCTGATTCCCTAAATATGACGATTCTTCATTTGGATATGCTTGCTCGTGTTTCCTTGTGAGTGGTTCCTAGTAGGTAATTATGTATTTAACATGAAGGGTTTTCCTTTCAGATCAAAATGCTTTGAGTGACCATAATTTACGTACTTATTTCAAGATCCAATCTGATGATAATGATGATGATGATTCTGACCTCACCTTATTTGTGGGAAAAGCAGGTATGTAATGTAATTAAAAAATAATATTGTGCACTTTGTAGGTATTTATGTTCAGCGCAAATTTAAAGTACTTTTTACCGTCTCCATTCCAACATTTACAACACAGATGAAATAGAATATTGATGACGAAAATGTATACCTACCAATTTTTACCCGACTTAATAAATATTTTTACCCGACTGCCTCAGGAGGAGGGTTATGTTTTTCGAGAGTATGTATAAGGGACGGTGTAACGAAAACTTTGTAGGCGTGCTCAGACCATAAAACTGAACAACTTTCCCCATGGAACATATGGTAGTAAACGAAATATTTTTTGACCTTCCATACAAAATATACTTATAATCTGACGTCTTATATTTTGTATGGGAGGTGAAAAAATAAATCTTTTACTAGAAAGGTATATTTTCCTTAAAATTAGCTGGGGGAGGCCCATGTCCAGCAGTGGACTGTTATGGCTGTTTTGGTATGGTAGCTGCCTAACCTCTATCTAATTTTAATGCTTATTAAAATAATCAAATTTCAGATCTTCATGTGCAACCTTCGCCCCTTCTTGTGAACACGGTACAAGCTTCTACATCTACCTAAAATGCCAGGCCGAATTTACTTTATCATGTACGTTGAATTAATGATTTTACCAAACATCGCAATGGAAATTTCCGACAAAACTCTTTGTAAGTGGTAATGTGGTACCTAAGTTTGTTGAACTACTTTGAATAAATGTATTTTGAAAATTTAATAAACTGACAATTTAATTCCGTTTTCTGAAGTTTTATTCACATTTTTAATAAATTTAATCGAAATCAATTTAGTATACCCTACAGTAGAATGTCGCAGTTTTATCGATATCAACCGCACAGCACTAATAATCGATAGCGATACATGTTTCGATGGACAGCACTATCAATAAACATAATACCTATTTTGATGTACTATCTCCTTAGGGTTTATATTTGCCATCTATGCTTTTTGCGTGATCTATAGTTAACATCGATGGTTACTGTGCGAAGCTAGCGACACGGTGGTCCTCGTTTGGTTTGTGGTTTCAGTGACTGTCTTATCTGTAGCTAGTCTACATATTTAGGTTCATCTGTGACTCTTTCAGCTTTATGTGACCGATGACCGACTGAGCGTCAAAAGGAGGTGAGCGTCAGGATGGCCGGTGTACCTATACAGATTTGAATGAGACCTATACTGAAAATTAGTACCTAATAGTACCTATAAAATAAAAATTAGTACCTCAATACTTTAGCCGTAATATTAAAATTCTGGTACACCGGCGGTTCTGACGTCAGGATGGCCGGTGTATTGTTATATCTTCTTAATCGCTACAACTATTATTCTGAAACCTACACCAATAAATAGTACCTAAATAGTACCCCCTGAAACACACAATAAGTTCTAAAAATATAAACAAAACTATAGGTACACCGGCCATCCTGACGCTCACAAATTAGCCTCACTTTGTAAATCAACACGATCAAGCTCAAGAAAATCGGCATAATGGTACTTCTTGGACCACTTAATAAGAAAGGTTCTGTTTATTCATAATAACACATTCATAATAGGTTCAGCTACGTTTTACAACTTCATTATTATCATCATTTTCCCTACTCAGCTACCAAAATACTTACCTACTTAGCCAGCTTACTCACGTTCTCGCATTGATGATCGCTGTCGCTGTTTACCTACGTAGTCGCTTTTTAAAAGGTTTAGGAAAAAAAACTAATTACGTGGCCTTAAAACAATTTATTTTATCAATTATGTAGGTAGATGTAGACACCAGATTCATCAGAGATATTACTCCCAAGGATCTGTTTTCTCAAGATTCCACAAGGTGTCCTTAGTTCTGGTTCCAGCTGTCTTCTTATCTTCTTACTTTGGACTCGTTTGACCTCCTGGTGCATCGAAGTTAAGAATATTACGAAATTAGTCTGCTATGGAATTCAATTCCTCAGAACCTCCTAAATTCTTTAACGCTGCTTGTGTTACTACGAAAAACTAATAATTTGAATACGAAAAAGAACAGACGGAATTTTGTGCGTACTTTCCACCATATTATAACTTCGCACAGATTGGAGCACAAAAATTGCGACGTAAAACCATATATTATGTATGTGTACAAAAATATGGGAACGACGCGATTTTTCAGAGCGGAAGGTTCTATTCTATTCTTCTTCTTCGAGTGGGACTCCTAGTCGTCCAACGACCCGATGAACCCTGGTGTCAGTTTTTCACCCGCCTTCTGCAAGTCTGTTACGTGGTCGTGTACCTACCTAACGACCGGCGTCTACGGGACCGACGGCTAAACGTGCCCATCCTAAGCACACGGAACCATCTTGTTTTTCGGACAATCAGGTGGTGCAGCCTGCAGCCTTTTCTAATTATCACCTAGGTTTATTTCAAGTAAAATTGCCCATTCCTGGTCTAAAAACTTTCGTGGGCACGATCCTTTGTACTTGCTGATATCCCATATCCAAGTTACTGAAACTATCGCACTTATGTTATGAGTTTTACTATGATACTTAACATCTTACGTTATGTTATGTATGAGATAAGGACGTTTTGAGCGGACGGTATGGATTTTTTGAGAAAGGGATATTTTGCGAAAAGAGATGAGAGACGTTTTGCGAGCGGGACCTTATGCGTCTGTAGGCAGCGGTATTTAGAAATTTTAGACTATTTCAAGGAATCGAGACGAGTGACTATTGCTTGCTTACCATTCCTAACCAACGGCCAAAAACAACAAGATTAGAGAGACAATAGCTGGACAATAGTGACCGCGCCTCCTAAGGAGGTCTGCTCGAAAAAAATGCTAATACCGAAATCGTTAGCGTCAAAAGGGCTATAACTATACGGATCGCGCCAGAAAGCTAAAAATCGGCATAAGGGTGAGAATCCACCAGAGCTGTGCGAGTAAAATGTGTCGTACGAGGATGCGTAGCTGTGCTGTGGAAATGTGTAGGGGTTTCCACCAGAGCTGTGCGAGTAAAATGTGTCGTACGAGGATGCGTAGCGGAGCTGTCAAAATGCGCATTAATGTGCGGAGCGAGGATGCGTTGCGAAGCTGTGAAATGTGTGAGCGGGGGGAATGCGATGTAGTGGAAACCTCGCAACACATTTCTCGCATCGCATTCCTCGCAACGCATTCCTCGCTACACATTCCTCGCAACACATTCCTCGCACACATTTCTCGCTTGTTTTGTATGTAGAATGGCCTCGCTTCGCTCAACCCTATTCCACCAGAGCTGAGCTGAGCGAGGCTAGGAAAATGAAGTGATTCTATTGGTGGATTTTTTCCTCGCTCACCGCCTCGCTACCTCGCACAGCTCTGGTGGATTCTCACCCTAAAGGTGCTTCGGAGATGATGCTAAAAGGGCACCACCAAATTTCACATTTAGCCGCCTCCACCTTTTCTCTTTTTCTTTCCAAGGCGTAACTTTTGAAGAAATTGAGCAAACATTATGCCCGTATATCGTGATTCTGCCTTTTGTGGGGCCTGAAGGGTAGTTTAAAGGACACCATCATTTTCAAGAGGAATGTTACGCACAAAATGAGAATAAAAACAACTTTATAGGTTTCTTCAAAAGCTACGCTTTGAAATGGAAAAGAGAAAAAAAGAGGGTGGCAAAGGGTTAAGGGTGGTGGTGTAAAGCGGGAACCCAATTTGCTTTCCAAAATGTCAGATTCAATGTTGCGTTCTTGAACACGGAGTGTCAAAATGTTGATCATGAGCAGAGTTTTTGAAGAGTTAACACGCACGGGCTGTGTGGAATGGACTCATCTTGTAGAAACGGGCGGGATCTTTTACGGTTAAGCAGGACTAACTTATCTCTCGTTACATTAATTTTGACCTACATTTATTGTTCATATGAAAAGGATATTGTTTTTCCCTTGCTTCTTCATGGCTCCGATCGCGGAAAGGTGACTTTTCCTGTAAAGTAAAAGGATTAATTTATTACATGTTACAAGCTTCCGTGCTCTATCGTTGATTGAGTATCGTGTGTTCCCGTTATCTCCGTGACGAGGACAGGGCCATTGGTTTTATATCCCGTCGTCCCCATTAAGGACAAAGGGAGAATTGGTTATCTTAAATTGCACGTGTAATTTTTGCCTTCAAAGCAAGGTTTGGTCGGGTGGGGCCAGGCATGGCATGGTAAGATACCCCACTTTTGTTAATTTAATAAATTACTATTGTGTCCGGGGACAATAGAACACACGTGTCGATTGAGAGCTATCCTTTGGTGAATGAGGGTATGGAATTCATTTTTAAGAAATTAGAATTAGCGAATAACAAGTAAAAAATCACTGTCTGGGATATTAAAAGAGCGGTCGATTATCTTATCTAAGAGGTGTATTTCAAATTTTCAATATTCGACTGACGAATAGGAAATGCAGCCTGTGGCAAATCATGCGCTTTGCCCCGACTGGCAGACAACGGAAACTGCGCCAACGTACTTATTAAATAAACACGTCAATGCCATAGTCTAATAAAACATGGTCTTTCCTTCCCAGAGAAACACAAGTCAACGTCACTTAGTATTGCCAATTTATTTCAATAAAATACGTTATGGGGTAAATTCAATCTCAGAACAATGGGTTAAAATATTTCTTAATAATTTTATAATTTAGATTTACGTGTGTATTAACTTTAACTTTACAGCAACACTTAAATTTTATTTATTAGTTAACAGTATCTTATATGATTTACAAAAAACATCATAAGAGTGGGTAATTCTGGTAACCCACAAGCATGATGACGTAGTCTTGTGTTGGTCACGTGGTTCACGAGTCTCGGAAAGAAATACCAGGCGGAGTATCTTATTATACCATGGTCAATGCCTTCCAACTCAATCTTGACATCTCGTTCATTCGCTACTGACGATAACGAGGACTCAAAATCAAATTTTCGATATCAAAAGCAATACGTATAATGCGACCAAGAAAACTTACTCGTTTATGGTATTTTTCATAATGATGCTCCTCTTGAGAACCATTCTGATGACCCGCCATCTTTAGGATAACTGGAAGTGTAGTAAAATATAGCGAATGAATAGTGATAGCAGTATTTTTATGACGGTTCAATAGCTGAATAATTAAAAGCATTGGTGCAGAATCTGCCAGATAATTGGCAAAGTAATGTGCATTGAACAAACCTTTTTGTTCCTCACGACGTCTCTTCTCCAATATGGCAGTTTCTTCTGTCCTGTCCTGTAAAATATGAAAGGCACGAATTACTACTAGAAAAAATGTGACAAATAGGAAAACAAAGCAATATTTCACATACAACAAATATGTACTTCACTATCCGATTAATTAATACAGAATGGTTCCTTGGTTCTAGACTGGAAAGACTATTCAATCTTAAGGCGAAATGATGGCTGAAAATTACAAATACCAGCTTTTATTGTATAAAATGGGAATCTAAAATCAATGATAAGGTACGTGGTGCAAATAAGTGTACTCGAAGAATGTTGTGAACACGTTACAAATAGCGACAAGCTGTCGATGTGTGCGTGCACTTACCCGCTTGCGGCTCATCTTACGCTCTTTACGTTCGTCCCCTCTCAGTTTAGCTTTCCTCTTTTCTTTCTCTGGGGAACGTTCCTCAATTTCCTTGCTACCCTGCTTTTGCAGAAAAAAACATTAAAATACAAGAAAAAACAAACAAATCATGCAAAGAATCACTAATTTGTAAATCCACCTAAAATACTTAATTATTTTTCTAGTAGTCAAAATTGGAAGCCAAAAAGGACAATGGATTAAGACAACATTTATCCAACGAACTTGTTTCTTGAATGGCACTGTCACTTGGTGAATTCTTCTTATAGAACAGGTGTATCTCGATGCTAGAATTCATAATGTTGAGACTGGATATTCTTTCTCCTTTTTCTGTAAGTACATGATGATATTCACGATAAAGTTCTCCTCTGATACCACGGCGAGCGGGTTTCTTAACGATATTGGCAGCTGCTGATCTTTCACTATATTTCTTGTTAGCTTTGTTGGATAATTGTTTCTTTTCTTCTGACATATTAGTTTAGAAGGGCAGAATAGGTTTTTCAGGGCTGAATTTTAGTTATTTTTCTCTATAGTTTCATTGTAAAGAAACAGGTGTAGCTTGTAGAATAATTACATTTGTTGATGTTGCAAATTGGTGGCGGCTGGCACATGGTATAAATTTTTAGTGAATTCTGATCCTATTCCATTTAATTTCAAGGTCTGAGTTTCAGTTATTTTTCTCTATATTTCATTACAAAGAAGCAAGTGTAGCTTGTAGAATTATATCTTCGATGTTGCATATGGTTGAATGGCTATCTCGGCGATGGTTATTGCAGGTTATTTTATTTGGGGTCTGGCGCTTTTCATTCTGTTATGCTGGCTGTGGGATGCTTCGAAGTTTATTGAAGTTGATGTTTCTAAAATCTTGGTGCATGTTGTATATGCAATATGTAGTAACACGTCATGTCTTCTTGATGAAGCTGTTGAAGCTGTCGACATTGTTTTTTTAGCCGGTTTCATCTTTTTTTTTAAACGGGTTAGGGCAGGAAATATGTAGTAGAATGTATTTCAAAATCGATCTGCGTGATCAGTGCTCGTGATTTTCTGCTGAAGATAGAAGTTTCTCGCAGTAGTATTCCACTAGCTTGCAACAACGAGTTTTCTTTCTTCACTCCTTTCTGTTTCATTCACTGTTCATTCCTTTGTTTGTTGAATAATAAGAACTTTTCTCCGCAACTCGTGCAGCACTTATGTTGTACTTAATGCATTGAACTTTTTGGCTTTTAGTGGATAGCTAAACTACGAAACCGCCTTACCTACCATGCTTATACGGACTGGGCTGAACTTTAGACTCACGTGTGGGCATTTTTTCCTATTTTTATATTTTTAATTATTTGAGAATGAGACGTTTTTTGAGCGTTTGAGGTTGAGTTTTTATTTACACTTTTTCACTCTTCTATTCTTCACGATTTTCTACTTCTGTCGACTGTGATGAATATTCTTCATGGGTTATTTTTGTAGCAGGTGATTTTCTTCCATGAGTAGAGTTTCTATATCAAAACTTATTGTTCACTCGAAAGACAATCTGTTTCTTCGTTCTTTTTATAGCAGATAGAAGACGGCAATCTTCATCATATCAGGAACTTGAAGATCGATGTAAACATAGAGTTGACTTTGTAGAAGCAGAAAATCTGATAATCATAAATCTTTCTCATCAATGTTTCTTTTTTCTATTTCTTTATCACTTAATAAATCATCTTCATTGGTATATTTTCATTCTTTAATTGGTCTGTTTCTTCAAATATAAAATAAAATTTTAATCACTTATGCAGGAGATCTGGTTATTTACAAATTGGCAATTAGTTTTCATCATCTTCTTCATTTACAATTAGTTTCCAACATCTTCTTCATCTGAATAAGATTTTCCATCCGTTTTCATTCAGCAGGCTATCTTTTTCTTCATTTATTCTTATTCTTGAGAAACGTAGACGACGATTGAAAAAGATTTTGTTTTTTATTTATTTTTATATAGTTCATTAGTTTTGATTTATTTTTTATTTTTTTGGATTTTATGGTATTATTTTTTTGCACACTAGTTTCGCACTGAGTCATTTGCACAAAAGTCCTCATGATCACTGTTTGGGTGCGGCTGTGTAGCGGCTCGTAGCGCGTAGAGGCTTGCTTGTGTGGGTGCGCGAGTGGTCGCGTAGTTTGCTTGCGTGGCCCAGTCCATAGCTTAATCCGGCGCGGGCGCGAGTACGCGCGGGCGGGTTATTACAATGATACTCACCTTGCCATTGCCGCTGGTTTCTACTTTACGACGCTTTACATCTGCAACAGAAACAAACACTTTTACAATTTTGTACAATCATTGAGATAATAGTACTTCGCATCTGCGATGATGTTATGTGATAGTATGACAAATTGAATGTCACTAAACCATGGCTTGACCACGGGTGAACTCACCTCGCTCGATGTCATCTTGCGAGTGGCGATGCTCGTGCGGTGGCGACACTGACTCCAGGTAACGCTCCTCTGCCACCTGCAAACATTTACCACACTGCTGTTGACGCAATCGGTTTCCATTAATGACGATTCCCGAGTGGCGTTTTCTCCAACAAACGTATTCCCCTGTTTCCTTCCCAAATAATACATGTAGAGCAATAATTCTTTTTAGGGTTTCGTAGTCTACTAAAAAACCCTTATAGTTTCGGTAAGTCTGTCTGTCTGTCTGTCTGTATGCCGCGCCCTCATAACTCGGTCAGTTTTAGAGCTATCGACATCAAATTTGGTGTGAAGATAGATCGGGTTGACCCAAATTTAGAAATGTTGTGAAAAAAATATTTTAAATATTTTTTGGACCCCTCCCAAACAAGTGTAAGGGATTGAAGTGAAGATTTTTTTTTTCTGTAATATTGAGTAGGGTATCGTTGAATAGGTCTTTTAAAATAAACAAAGTCACCAAAATGTTTCTGTCTTGAGATATTTGCTTTTAAAAGAGGCGTTTTTGAGCCATGATTTGTTCCAGCTGTAACTCCTAAAGTATAAACGATAAAAAATAAAAATAAAATATGGAATATATTTCTCAATTTGAAGTTACCATGAAAACTATAACGGGTACTGCACCACGAGAAATTTCAGAAAGTTTTTTACTTGCGGTTAGTAATCATACAGCTGCAAACAAACCAGCAACAAAATTAACTTTGTAACGCTTAATAACCTGATATTTAAACGTTGACTACGAAACCCTATTTGTGGGCTTGTCTGACACGCTCTTGGCCGGTTTTTTTAATTACATTAAAGCTTACCATAGGTATGCCAAAAACAATCACAGCTCTACACGACACGCATTATTCGGGAAGAAAATAGGGGAATAAAAGGCGGAAAACAGACATAGGTTCACTATCGCTTTATTCGGGAATCCTCTTAAAATTTAAAGAAGCCGTTCTTTACTCACCCTGTGTGATCGTTCTCTCGGAGATCTATCTTTGCTTCTAACTTCTTCCTTTACTCTTTCCTTTACGGCTCTGTAAGGTGAATTTGAATACGTATAGTACAGTAGTAATTATCTCATCAATAAATCAACAGAATTCATTGGATACTTCGTCGATTCGGTGTACAGGGTCAATTTTCTTGTGCCGAACAAAAGCTAAGATTTAGACTAAGATTACGATTTCAATAAATATTGCTGCATTTAGTAGAAAAGTAACAATTATTGGAGTTAACATGTTAGTCAGAAAAAAAAAAATCGCAACCATAAATTTTGGATTGTTCATGAGTGAGCGGGAGAGAATGTATCATATATGAATGAAGCATCATAGGGTATTGTATACTTACGCTCGTGATTCACGTTTGATCTCCTTCTCTCTGTCGGAATCATCGCGGCGCCTGTCACTGTTCCTCGACTCACGTTTCTCTGCATCTAACAAAAAGAATGACTTTTTATAAATGAAAATAAGATATCGAAAAAATGTCATGCATTGGCCAGGACTCGAACCCAGGCCACATGGGTCAACGTCCAACCGCTCTGCCACTGAGCTATCGATGCACCGATCGATGCGCACCAAATTTTCAACCTCTCGGATCGAATGAATACCTCTCCTCGGGCGTGTGCTATTTCATAGGGTAGAGCAGATACGATACCTTGCGAATGTCCACTGTCCCCGCCGGCGTCGTGCTCCATGCGCGGCGCGGGGGGCTCCTCCTTCACCTCCTTCACGGTGGCAGTCTTGTGCTTTTCGGCTGACTGTAGGTTCACCACCTGAGATAGCATAAAAAATACTGGGATATAATTTTTGTCAGTACGTCAACTTTACAGTAATATGTTTCTAAGTTTTCGTTCACAACACTTAAGCAATGAAAGTAATTCGACGCAGTGGCGAAGGATGACAATTTAACAAAGGTAGGCTAGAGTAAAAAATATACTAAATGGAAGTAGATAGTTGTGAGAATATAGATTTGTAAATACTAAATTTCGATGAGAATCGGCACGTTTAGACAATGCGCCACACTGTTAGGTAGGTAAGTAAGGTCTGCATGCGAAGTTCACTTTACTCCAAGCGCTGTAGATGAAGTGAGTGAACTTTGCACGGACAATACGCGACACGCAGCGCACGACCTAAGATAATAGTCAATATCATGGGTGATTAATTTACTGAAAGGTACTTTTCTAACACCCTGTGTTGCGAGGTACCTGGTGGAAATCAGTCTCGCGCATCATGTGCGGCTGCTTATTGCGCAGCTGCCCGCTGTAGCCGGTCGCCAGGACAAACAGGTCCTGCCTTTGGGTCTTCTCTTCGTCCTTCACCTGATAAACATAGAAACAACGACAGTTAAAATCGCGGACAATGCAAAAGTAAAAGTAGATGTTGCGAATTTATGTCACACGGGAAAGTTCGGCAACAAACGAATAAAAACAATAAAATAAGTTACGAGTCAGCAATGTGCTTTTTCTTTAAGCTACTTTATAACTTCGACTTACCTTCTCCACCTTCCTTTCAATGATCTGCGCGAGTTTCTCCAGCACTGGGAAATGCGGCAACACTCTTATGAGCACAATCAACGCATTTCTCGTCTGAACGTAGTCGCCCGAGTCGAGGCACACCACCATCGCCTTCGTGATCTTGTAGTGCCATTTATGGCACACGTGCCTAAAACAGAAAAATTGACAACGTAGTACTGTGATTATGAAACAAAAAATCGGCCAAGTGCAAGTCGAACTCGCGCACGAAGGGTGCCGTACCAATGTGTATAAAAAAATATGGAGTAGTTGTTAATGTGGCAATAGAAATAGAGAATCGAAATTGTTATAGATGCCCTAACTATTACAGTTAATATTAGGTACAGCCTGTTAACAGACGGACAAACAGACAGCGAAGTCTCAGTAATATGGTTCCGTTTCTACCCCTCAGGTACGGCACCCTAAAAAGTCGAAATTAGAAATCTTATTTTAAGACTATGAAAATAAGTATAAAAACAGGGCAAACAGTGGTTTTCGCGTGATTTAGCATGTTTTGATTTAAGTCGTGTAGCATGTTGTTATTTACCTGTAGTTTTCGTATCCGACGTGATCATTCGCCTCCGTGAACTGATTCGAAACACGATACTGGGTCACGAAACCGGGATAGTGTGCGCATTCCTTGTGGAAGGCGTTCTTGTCTTTATGCCAGCGCATGGCGGTGGCGAGCACGCGACAGAGAATCATGCTGTAGCTTTAGTCTTTGGTTTACTGTATGTGCATTTTCCTTACCTGTAGTTTTCGTATCCGACGTGATCATTCGCTTCGGTAAACTGATTGGACACCCTGTATTTCGTGACGAAGCCGGGATAGTGCGCGCATTCCTTGTGGAAGGCGTTCTTGTCTTTATGCCAGCGCATGGCGGTGGCGAGCACGCGACAGAGAATCATGCTGTAGCTTTAGTCTTTGGTTTACTGTATGTGCATTTTCCTTACCTGTAGTTTTCGTATCCGACGTGATCATTCGCTTCGGTAAACTGATTGGACACCCTGTATTTCGTGACGAAGCCGGGATAGTGCGCGCATTCCTTGTGGAAGGCGTTCTTGTCTTTATGCCAGCGCATGGCGGTGGCGAGCACATGACAGAGGAAGGTTCCGTAGCTATAGTCTTTGGTTTATTATATGTGTGCTTACCTGTAGTTTTCGTATCCGACGTGATCGTTTGCCTCTGTGAATTGATTGGAGACCCTGTATTTCGTCACGAAGCCGGGATAGTGTGCGCATTCCTTATGGAAGGCGTTCTTGTCTTTATGCCAGCGCATGGCGGTGGCTAGCACGCGACAGAGGAAGGTCCCGTAGCGCGCCGCTTCGCCTTCAGTGCACGACATCACGGAGTAGGTGATGTCGCAGAATAACTGCAATGAAAAATTGTATTCTTGACTTCAAAGACGTTCACGAGTTTGCGTTTCATTATTTTCTGGTAAGGCCTCAAAACCTTTGATGGAAATTCGAAGAGGCCAGCCCTCTAAGATGGAGTTCTGGGGAGCGCAATCTCATAAATAAAAACTATGTGTTAGGTAAAAGACAAGGAAATACATGGTAGTAAATCCCCGAAAACCGTGGTTCAGGGGCATCGGGGGCCATAGACCCTAAATACATTAAATATTTACATTACTTGGAAGTTGAAGAGTTACTGCATTGAAGAGAAGCCAAGTTGCTGCGGTCTCGTAGAGGCTTGATGGGATACGGAATCAAAACAATAGGTAAGGTTAGAACGTACCCGGTCGTAGCACAGCAGCGTGGAGAAGTTGGGCGTCTTGAGCTTGTGCACGGTATGCACGAACTCCGCGCAGTAGAGCGCGTCGTGCGGGGTGAACACGCAGCGCGGGAACAGTCACGCTGCGGGCGCTGCGGGCTGGCACACTCACCCGGTCGTAGCACAGCAGCGTGGAGAAGTTGGGCGTCTTGAGCTTGTGCACGGTATGCACGAACTCCGCGCAGTAGAGCGCGTCGTGCGGGGTGAACACGCAGCGCGGGAACAGTCACGCTGCGGGCGCTGCGGGGCTGGCACACTCACCCGGTCGTAGCACAGCAGCGTGGAGAAGTTGGGCGTCTTGAGCTTGTGCACGGTATGCACGAACTCCGCGCAGTAGAGCGCGTCGTGCGGGGTGAACACGCAGCGCGGGAACAGGCACGCTGCGGGCGCTGCGGGCTGGCACACGCACCCGGTCGTAGCACAGCAGCGTGGAGAAGTTGGGCGTCTTGAGCTTGTGCACGGTATGCACGAACTCCGCGCAGTAGAGCGCGTCGTGCGGGGTGAACACGCAGCGCGGGAACAGGCACAGCTGCATGAGGCGGGTGACGGTCTCGTTCTTGGCGGACTTGGCTGCGCGCGCGGGGAACCAGCCGCCGCACGACGCTTGTAGACGAGCCTGCACGCCGGCCACGTGCGCCTGCTGCCGGCGACGCTCCTCCTGGGGAGACGACATATCTAATTACTACCCGTTTCACAGAAAAATGGGAATATAAATGACAGTCAGAGGTCATGCTTTCTCACTCGCACTAAGGATCTTACATACACCAGGCGTTCCTGCTTTCTTCCTCCCACTTATGGAACCGCCGCCATTAATATTCCCTTTCTTTTGTGAAACGGGTAGTATGCGCAGTCTTTCCCGCTCACTCATAAACAATCCAAAATGTAAGGTATCGTTTTTATTAGACTGTAATTATTTTACAGTTATAATTGTTACTTTTCTAGATGCAAGAACATTTATTGAACAACATAGTTTTTGTCCGGCTTGTCGTATCACTCACAAGAAAATCGAATCCTTAAAATTGGAATTGCTCATGAGTTGGCCAAAATGATGTGGCGTCAAGACCAGATGTTCAACAATTTTATAGTGATTTGCACATCTAAAGGCATTAGGTACACATTTTTTATACTGTAACTCTCTTCGTATTCCTGCCGTAGAATAAAGGATAAGAATTTTAATTGAGAATAACTTTTTGCCACATTTCTTTCGTGATAACCTATGCTTTGAAATAACCTCGTATCAAAAGAAAAGTATAGCACCACAAATTTTATAAAATACAATAATATGCAAAATACATATATACACCAGTCATAGTTACACCAACCTGTAGTTTTTCAATGAGAGTGTTAAACCGTTCCTGTTCCTTCTTCCCCTTAGTGCCCTGTGAGGCGTCCTTAGCGGCGGCGGCAGCAGCTATCTTCAGGCGATCTATCTCTCTGTCGTAACTTTCCTCGGGAACTTTCAGATCGTACATTGACAATGACCTAGAATGCACAAAAAGGAACATGTAGTTAATTATCTCGAAACGGAGTCAAAAGAAAACATTATTTTTGACAAACAAATAGCGTAACTAGATACATCTTTAGGTATTTACCCCGAAAGAGGCATCTGATTATCAGTCTGTGTAGACTTCTGTGTGGAACGATTAGCTTTATCTCAGACTATCTGGCCTCTAGATTTACGCCAGCTTGCCAAGAGTGAATCGATCCAAATAGCGAACATTACAATCCACGGAAACTGGATTATCTGTGTCTAAGATTAAATAATAAACGTTATATAGAATAGACTCACCAGAACGTGGCATAAAACTCTGGCGAGATATCCTCCCACACCCTCGGGGTGAGCAGCGGATGAATGGCCACAAGTATCGGCTCCAACACCTCTTTGGACGCCGCTATGTATCTCTCCGTGGCCTTCTCGGCGCTGTCTGATTTGCTGTCGGAGGCTTTGAGTAAAGTTTCGGACTTAGCGGCGATCTGTTGAGCTATTACTGGCCGGTGAAGGAAGAAAGCCACGTCCGCGTCCACGTGGTAGTCACGGAGCAATTCCTGAGGGCAATATAGGAGTACCTTAGAAAACTTGTTACAGTAATAGTAACAGTTGCAAGTTGCGGTATGCGGTAGAAAGATTTGCAAGTTTTCTAAAATTGTTTACATGTCTTGGGAAGTATTCCCAAATTTGGTATTCTATAGGGTGAAATTTTACTAGTGACCGATAGCGAAAACTCAGAACCGGCTAGTGATAAGGAACAAATTTCCCCAAGGAACATAGGTTGAAATACGAAAAAAATTTTTGGACTTCCCATACAAACTTGCCGATCAGCTGATTTCAGTTACTACGGGAGGTCCAAAATTTTTTTTCTTATTTCGACCTATGTTCCTTGGGGAAAGTTGTTCCTTATCACTAGCCGGTTCTGAGTTTTCGCTATCGGTCACTAGTAAAATTTCACACTATATACAACGTGTTACAAAACAACCAATAAAGCTCAAAGGGTGTGGAAAGGTCCGTTGCAAAGAGTTAATTAACATAAAAATTAAAGCCATAGTATCGTTTTTGAAAACTACGAAAAAAATATTTTTTTATTTAATTACACTTATTTTTAATCGTGGAATCGCAGCACTAATTTTGACAGCTCAAAGTTCAAATGAAGTTACCGACGCGGCGAAGCGCAGTTCGGTTTACATTGCTGGCTATTACATGAATGTCATCAATAAAAGAAACTAAGTCAACCAGCAATGTATGCCGAAGCGGACTTTGTTCGCCAGGTAGTGTAGCACCTGACCTAGACTAGTGATGTGATTATTTTATCGACTGATGATAATGAAAAATATTCTTTTTTTTGGTTAGTTATGTAACAGGTTGTATATAAGAATATCTAAGCGACTATTTCTACTGGAAATGACAAAAATATTGAAAATAAAGTTTGGTCTTCCTAATCCTACTAATTAGCGTAAATGACCAATACAATTTGTACATTGTTACTTCATTCATATTTCAATCAATGTTTCTAAAGAAAAGTTGTTTTCTCAAACATGCTAGGAAATATGACAATTTCTTTTAAGAAAACAATCCAGAAAGTTTGACATTGTCTGTGATTTTGTAATTTCTGAACGATTTCTTTTTTACACACCAGCAATAGATTCCAATACAACTTTTTTGGCGCGATATCGAGATCGTTCAGAAATTACAAAATAAAAAAAGAATAACTCCTAATCCACATCTTGATTTAGTAATCAGTAAAACAACTTTTTATATCAAATTACTATAAAATAAATTAAAATCTTTGTAATTTCCTAGCATTTATTTGAGAAAAGCACTATGTAAGCCTCGGGGAAAATGACTTTGCCAGACTCGTATTTTTAAAGTCCTCGCCTGCGGCTCGGACTTCAAACTCTACTCGTCAGTCAAAGTCTTATTTCCCGTCCTCGTCAACAACCTACTATTATCCGTGAGGGTAGGTGAACTTGAGCACTTTTCCTAGTACCTGCACCTTTTATGTATTGTTATGTTACCTGCAGCGGCGGCAGACGCGCGGAGTATTCTACTGGTGTGTGTGAGGAGGCGAGGAACGTGCCGAGTTGCACCAGCGCGTTCTGGCACTGATCCGCGAGACGACCGACCACTTTCAACTGGGAACCAGCCGGACCACCGTTTGCTTCTTCATCTATACCACTGATGTAGAGTATGTAAAGTTACCTGTAGCGGCGGTAGGCGTGCGGAGTATTCTACTGGTGTGTGTGAGGAGGCGAGGAACGTGCCCAACTGTACTAGCGCGTCCTGGCACTGGTCCGCGAGACGACCGACCACCTTCAACTGGGAACCAGCCGGACCACCGTTTGCTTCTTCATCTATTTCTGTATACAAATAAAAAACATACAGGGTGTTAGGGACGGTGTAACGAAAACTTTGCAGGCATGATCAGACCATCAAACTGAACAACTTTTACTATGGAGCCAATGGTGGGAAACGAAAAAAAAATCCGGCCTCCCATACAAACTCAGTCAGCTGATCGTGAATTTTGTATGGGAGGTTGGAAATTTTTTTTCGTTTCCCACCATTGGCTCCATAGTAAAAGTTGTTCAGTTTCATGGTCTAAGCAAGCCTGCAAAGTTTTCGTTACACCATCCCTAACACCCCGTATATTCTCAATTTTATGGAAATTATTAACACAACAATAATTTAACAATACAACAACTTCATGTGGTACTCAAGATAGCATCACCTCTAAAAGGTAATCAAGGGATAACTAACATAAAAATTGGCAACATTGTACCCTGTAAATAAGACAATTTGCCCTGTATTAATTGTACAACCTGGTTCAGAAAAAGAAAGGGACCCGAAATGGCAACCAGGAACCAGGTAGTAGTAAACCTAAATGCCAAGTGTGGTAAGTGAGGCTTTAAAGGTGGAGTCTTATAGTCCTCAGTGGATTGGTAGGGCTTTCTTGGTAATGGATAAATAATGATGATAATTATGACTCAGTTATACAGGGTCCAAAGTCTGCTCAATAAAAATCGTCAATGGACATACCAGAATTTGAAAAGCTCATCCACTTTGGTAAAACCAAAATATTTTAGTATTTCCAATTTGGCGCCATTCATAGTCCAGTAACGACCAGGGGTGTGACTTACCCGAGTTTGATATTTATCTACACAATTAACCTGTCAGTCAAGTACCTATTGGAATACTTGGCCCATAGTTGTTTGTATGGTCACTGACCTTATTTAATGTTTATCACGACTAACCTTGTAGTTTTAAGTTGAGGCTTATAGAGACTCGACGTTTCGATGCATTAAGCGGGCGCAGGCGCAGCGAACCAAGGCGCGCAGTTCCCGGCGGGCGCTGGACACGCGCGCGAGCGACCTGTCGGACTCCCGATGATGGTGCACTTAATGCATCGAAACGTCGTGTCTCTATAAGCCTCGACTTAAAACAACAAGGTTAGTCGTGATAAACATTAAATATGAATTATCCTTGTTCGTTTAATAATTTAATGGTCACTGACCTGTCCACACGCAGCTGTGTCTCTGCTGCGCGGCGAGTATGCAGAGGCCGATGTCGAGATTATTTCCAACGATGGCTTCCTTCAGACGCGCGGACGACCGCCGAGTGTTGCGCACTTGAGAAAAGTATCCAGCCTAGAATAAAAACGCTCGTGTCAACAAAAATCTAGCAGCATTCAACGCAAGGCGAGAATGGGCCACTAGTTGAACATAATATTAACTGCGAAAACAAAAAACTAAAAAAAAAAAATCAGGCATCAACCGGGGCTCGAACTCAGGCCGCATGGGTCAACACCCCACCGATCGATGCTTGCCATATTTCAATCTCTTGATGCCCGTAATTTTTTCAACTTCTTACCTATTTTCATTTATGAGAATATTTTTCATTTCACTGTGAGTGCTTTAAAGTCCCATTAGAATATTAGCAGTGTTTACCGCACGGTTCACCATAATTTTGTCAAAGTCTAATTCAAATCAAATTAAGTCAAGTCAAAGTCGATACTGGAAGTGTTTAACATACTGCTCGCAGTGTTTAATGACGAAATACCGTTAAAAGTGTTTAAAGTATCGCCGCTCAAATAAGCCATATTTGAAAGCTGTCATACCCGAAGTTTTAACATATAAGATTAGAACTAGCATTAACATGATTCTGGCAGCTGTGAAATATAGCTTATACGAACGGCGATACTGTAATATGTTGCCGGCCATCTTCTGCACTATCTCCTTCAGGATCAGCAGGTCTTGGCTGCAAATAGACCATCAATATCCCAGTGTGTATAACTGACCTCCCCTTTGAGCAGGTCCCCGCCGGCCATGGCCTCCAGCTGCTCGGGCGTCATCTCCTCGGCGGCCTCGATGCCGGCCATCTTCTGCACTATCTCCTTCAGGATCAGCAGGTCTTGGCTGGTAATAGACCATGAATTCCCCAGTGTGTATAACTGAACTGACCTCCCCTTTGAGCAGGTCCCCGCCCGCCATGGCCTCCAGCTGTTCGGGCGTCATCTCCTCGGGGCATCTTCTGCACTATCTCCTTCAGGATCAGCAGGTCTTGGCTGGTATAGAGTACAAATGTCCCAGTGTTTATATCTGACCTCTCCTTTGAGCAGGTCCCCGCCCGCCATGGCCTCCAGCTGTTCGGGCGTCATCTCCTCGGCTGCCTCGATGCCGGCCATCTTCTGCACTATCTCCTTCAGGATCAGCAGGTCTTGGCTGTAAATAAAGCATTAATAAATAAAATATTTAAAAAGTACCAACACTAGAAAAAACCCACAAGCTTGGAAAAAGTACCTGCGTCGGTTTTTTGAGCGTAATGGCAAACTGTAGACCAATAAATCCAGGGATAGAAAAGTGAGCATTCCAAGTAGTTTGCAACGGGACATATTCGTGTGATTACACTTTCCTTATAGTTCTAGTAGCTTACCTCTGCTGAGCTTTGAGTCTGTTAGCGACGAATTGTAAAAGCGCAGTCAGCTCTATATTGTGCTTCTTGAAGGCTATGCCCCGCCCCGCACATAGCGCTTCTAGTAGACAGTAGCCCAATGCGTCCAAAGATAGTGAAGTGTGGTATTTGAGAGACTTTACAACTAGACATATTCAATCATACTTTTATAGTTCTAATAGCTTACCTCTGCTGTGCTTTGAGCCTGTTAGCGACGAACTGCAATAACGCAGTCAACTCTATGTTGTGCTTTTTGAAGGCGGCGCCGGCGAAGGCAGCTAAAGCTTGAAGCCAGGGCGGGTGCGCCGCGCCGCCCATGAGGCTGCGCCCCGCACATAGCGCTTCTAGTAGACAGTAGCCCAAAACGTCCAGGGATAGGGAAGTGAGGTACTTGAGGGACTCAACGACGGGGCCGATGAGGTTGTCGTAGGTTTGGATCTGGAATAGAAGTACGGGTTTTATAATCAAATCAACAATTAATAGTGGTTTTCTGGTTGTTTATTAAGTCAGTCTCCCACACCACATATAAATAAAATAATATTTCTATCGATGGATATTAATTTTAGAAATCTACTAAAGAATAGTCGATACAACTCCCTATGAATTCAACATCTAGCATACATACATACATACATATATCACATGTAGGTAGAGCATCTCACATCTGATAATAGTTTAAGAGCCACTCAGAGGACTGTCTCAGAGGACACCATTGTGACAGTTTGTCGGTCTATCGCCCTAAATGGCAATACACATCGACTCTCAAATCCCATAGTTGCTTCTTATGACACCCACAGGAAACATATGGGGTGATGAGATACACCGGCACAACACACATACACCAAACACTTAGACCTATATCTAGTAATGAACTGTTATGGTACATGATATAATACCTGCAGCAGCATGTAGTCGAAGAGGAAGGCGGGCGCGGCGTGGCTCAGTTTGCCTATAAGTCTGCCCTGCGGCTTCACGTTTTCTTTGCTGAGGCGCTTCATGATGTGTTTGATGCGCTGTAGAGAGTTCCCGCGCACGCGCAGTAATGCCGGCGACCGCTCGGCCGACTCGTTCTTCCAACGGGAGTACAGGCAGTATCTGGAAAACCAATTATATCAATTAGGTGCGTTCACACTGCCCGAGGCTGCTCGGGTGCTCGTTACCTCGCTCGGCATACGCTCGTGGGCAAGCGAGCCAAGTTCGATCCAACTTGGACGCCTAATAAATAAATAGAGAAACGTCTGAGGTGCGTTGATTTTGGCTAGACCCGCGCGCGTTCGCCCGAACATGAACATGTGTTGCCTCGGGTGAGCCACGTAAATTTTCGGTCGTTTGCCGTACGAGGCGGCGAGGCGATGAGAGATGACGCGATATTTTTCGAATTTAAAGACCAGTACCTGCACTGGTAGGGGTACAGTTTCAACAGCGAGTACACTTCCTCAGCGCAGCAGCAGTTGCCCTCCATGAGCGTGAGGGCTGGCAGGATGGCCGCGTCCAGGACTGTCAGCGCGCAGTGTTGTAGCGGGTATACTACAGATAGAACAGTACCTGCACTGGTAGGATACACTACAGATAGACCAGTACCTGCACTGGTAGGGGTACAGCTTCAACAGCGAGTACACTTCCTCAGCGCAGCAGCAGTTGCCCTCCATGAGCGTGAGGGCTGGCAGGATGGCCGCGTCCAGGACTGTCAGCGCGCAGTGTTGTAGCGGGTACACTACAGATAGACCAGTACCTGCACTGGTAGGATACACTACAGATAGACCAGTACCTGCACTGGTAGGATACACTACAGATAGACCAGTACCTGCACTGGTAGGGGTAGAGCTTCAACAGCGAGTACACTTCCTCAGCGCAGCAGCAGTTGCCCTCCATGAGCGTGAGGGCTGGCAGGATGGCCGCGTCGAGGACTGTCAGCGCGCAGTGTTGTAGCGGGTACACTACAGATAGACCAGTACCTGCACTGGTAGGATACACTACAGATAGACCAGTACCTGCACTGGTAGGATACACTACAGATAGACCAGTACCTGTACTGGTAGGATACACTACAGATAGACCAGTACCTGCACTGGTAGGATACACTACAGATAGACCAGTACCTGTACTGGTAGGATACACTACAGATAGACCAGTACCTGTACTGGTAGGATACACTACAGATAGACCAGTACCTGTACTGGTAGGATACACTACAGATAGACCAGTACCTGTACTGGTAGGATACACTACAGATAGACCAGTACCTGCACTGGTAGGGGTACAGCTTCAACAGTGAGTACACTTCCTCAGCGCAGCAGCAGTTGCCCTCCATGAGCGTGAGGGCTGGCAGGATGGCCGCGTCCAGGACTGTCAGCGCGCAGTGTTGTAGCGGGTACACTACAGATAGACAGTACCTGCACTGGTAGGGGTAGAGCTTCAACAGTGAGTACACTTCCTCAGCGCAGCAGCAGTTGCCCTCCATGAGCGTGAGGGCTGGCAGGATGGCTGCATCAAGAACTTTCAGAGCGCTGTATTGTAGCGGATACACTACAGATAGACCAGTACCTGCACTGGTAGGGGTACAGCTTCAACAGCGAGTACACTTCCTCAGCGCAGCAGCAGTTGCCCTCCATGAGCGTGAGGGCTGGCAGGATGGCCGCGTCAAGGACTGTCAGCGCGCAGTGTTGTAGGATACACTACAGATAGACCAGTACCTGCACTGGTAGGGGTAGAGCTTCAACAGCGAGTACACTTCCTCAGCGCAGCAGCAGTTGCCCTCCATGAGCGTGAGGGCTGGCAGGATGGCCGCGTCAAGGACTGTCAGCGCGCAGTGTTGTAGGATACACTACAGATAGACCAGTACCTGCACTGGTAGGGGTAGAGCTTCAACAGCGAGTACACTTCCTCAGCGCAGCAGCAGTTGCCCTCCATGAGCGTGAGGGCTGGCAGGATGGCCGCGTCAAGGACTGTCAGCGCGCAGTGTTGTAGGATACACTACAGATAGACCAGTACCTGCACTGGTAGGGTAGAGCTTCAACAGCGAGTACACTTCCTCAGCGCAGCAGCAGTTGCCCTCCATGAGCGTGAGGGCTGGCAGGATGGCCGCGTCAAGGACTGTCAGCGCGCAGTGTTGTAGGATACACTACAGATAGACCAGTACCTGCACTGGTAGGGGTAGAGCTTCAACAGCGAGTACACTTCCTCAGCGCAGCAGCAGTTGCCCTCCATGAGCGTGAGGGCTGGCAGGATGGCCGCGTCAAGGACTGTCAGCGCGCAGTGTTGCAGCGGGTCGCCGGGCTGAGAGCGCGACGTGCGGAGGATACGGATTATCTAGGAGACAACATCAACACATATAGTAGAAAGTTACACTATTTTCAACTAAAGTAGGTATCATTTACAAGTAAGTGGAAACCTTGGGGGTGGTTTCGTCCTGCATTGGACTGTTATAAACTTAGAGTATTTATAAGCAAGCTATAGAGCGCGCATTGGGCCCAGCGGCGTAATGTCAGACCGTAAGCAGTTGCAGACGTCAAATGTATGAGAAGTTATAGCGGTTCAGTAGTGCTGTCACTGTCGTTTTGCTACTGATAGACAGAGAGGTGCCGCACAGCCTACTGCCGCCAGTTCTAACTTTTAAGGCGCACTCTATAGCTTGCTATACTCTAATCTAAGGTTATAAACTAATATGACGTGATGAAGATTGCCGTGGATACAATCGCAGTACAATCGATAGAAAAGCATATGGTTTGAAGGGGGAGATTTATAGAATCAGTTTGTGCATAGATCAAACCTAAAAATTATTTTCGAAATATTGTGATCATTGCTACAATGATAGAAACATGGAAGACTGCAAAGAGAGAACACAAAGCAAGTAAAGGATTTATTTAGAGTGTATGCAAGATATTTATTTAGGTAACTCACCTTGTACATCAAAATAGGATCATAATGAAGAGAAGGCCCCAGCAGAATGAGAGCTGGAATTACGGTTTCCTTGATGTCCTCAAAGGTTTCACACGCTCGAGGCGCAAGACTTGATTTGAGCGGGGGCACCGGTTTGCCGATGATCTTTGGAGCTACCCTACAATGTCTGCAAAGAACAAAACAAGGTAAGTAACCTTTGTTTGCGAAATACTACACTGGAAGGTTATCTTAAACGAAAATATGAAATAAAAAAATACTGCCTAAGTTTTGACCCTGAACTAAAATTTCTCGATCTTTGCTTGTCTCAAAGCTATGTTATATAACCTGGAATAAACTCAAACTAGAGGTTTCAAAAGGCTATAGTTAACTTACTTTCTGTACAGTGGTTCTACTAGAGCGTGCAGCATGGTACACAGCGCTAGGGCGGGCCGCTGCGGCATGGCGGCGGTGGGCAGGCGCGCCGACAGCGCGGCGAACTCGCGCCAAGCTGTCACCTTGAGTAGCGCTTCGCTGAGCACCAACTTTTGGTTGCTCCAGTACTCCTGAGTAGAGAATAGAGAATAAATAATTTTTCTTTATGACGCTTGTAAAAAACATACTTAACAGGTATGTAATAGGAATTTATCTAATTAAACAATAACATAACTCTCTATTCAACAAGCTTTCATTTTCATAAATAGAACTGTAACTAACTTTTTGCAAGAAAAACTAGTGCAATGCTTATTTATAAATAAATCATATGACATAAATTTTCTGTTTATGATAGATCAGATACGACATTCCTAGCACAATTTTACAATACCAAAGTGTTTTCGTTTTATACACAAAATGTCTACTATTTACAATCTAGTACACAAAAGAAAAATACAAAAGGCCTTACCTGTGGGTCAGCCTTTTCTTCAATAAATTCTGCAGGTGCATTAGCCTGGGGTCCTTTGGTTGAAACTATGCTAAGTTTGCGAATGTAGTCTTGGGCAGCTCTAATCTCTTTGTCAGCCTCCTTCGCCATTATGGAGTCATCTGGGCGCAGCTAAAAATTGCAAAGAATTGGGACTGCCTTTAATACTATGTATTTTTTAAATCAGCATGTTAGTTTTGGCTAACATTAATCATATGTATACTAGTGGTTTGGGAGCGACTGTGGAGCGTTTTCATAGCTTATAGGGTGCAAATATGTGGTGAAAACGTTGCGAAACCGCCACGAATTCGCTGCGCATCCGCCGCGCGACCGCGAGAAGCTCGCTGAGCAAACGCTCCACTCCAAAACCACTACCAAACCTCCAGTATGATAAGGCAAACATACCCAGGGATAAATGTCATCTAATGATATCACTTGATGCTGCAGCAGCAAAGCTATAATCATCATCAGAGGCGGGGGCTCCTTATAGCTCTCCAGCACCTCCATATTCCCCAACTTGAAGCCAAGAACCTCAGATATCACTTGTGGATCACCCATGTAGTTCTTGATCAGTGGGATGAACAATTGGTCTAAATGTGGACGAGCCTCAAATGATTCAAGTATGATATCTAGTACCCTGTTTGGATCCAAATTGAAACACCCTGAAATCACAAACTTCAAGTTAAAAATCATTCTTTTTTACAGAGTAGTATTCCAAAGTACAGCAAGTTAATGTATTAAATGATAATTACCTATAAGAGATTGTATTATCTCTAATATTGTCTTCCAATCCACTTCTTCACTTATTTCTTGATTTAATTCCACTATCAGCTTAGCATAACCTTCACTTTCCTCCCGAAATAGATTGAATTTACGTTGCTTATAACTGAAAACATTAGGGATCATTAGTATTTTATCTATAGACATAATTATTAATTTGACTGAAATATTCAAAGTTATACTCACTACAACTTAGTCTTGATTTTTATAAATTTGGTGTAAAAGTTTTTATTTTTTAAAGTCCCTACATCTTGGAGTGTGTCAATTTCGAGTCTCTCCTTCAGTAATTTGTCAGATATGAAAGACTCCAGCTCCCGCACAATGTGACAGAAGTTTGAGCGTTCTTCGCTTTGAATGTCTGTGCATGTTTCTGCATCAAGCACACACACTACATCCAAAAGTATTGATGGTATATCAGCATGCAAAACCTAGAAAGAAAAGAAATTAACTTAGATCACAAATACAGGAATAATTTGACAATGACTGGAAGATGAAGAAGGGAAATAGTATAATAACTCCTGAAATTATTAAGTAAGAAACAGTTTTTGGGTAGGTGCAAAAAAAACTTTTAGTACTAAATCATCATAAGGTTGACAAGGTAAGTACCACAACTTATATACAAGAGCTTCTGCAATATTTAACATCCTAAAGAAGAAAAAAGTAATTCATCTTTATTCAATTTGATTAATGAGTGTCACTCACAGTTATATCCTTGAGAACATTGAGAACTGCATCTCGTTTCAACGCTCCCCGGAGGCCACTGAGCAACAGGTCGTAGATACTCTGCGAAACCCCAGACAGTTTCCCCGACTTGGTGAACAGGGGACTCTTCTCGTCATCTTTTATGAATTGCGTCACGGTCTTTATACTGAAATCGATACACAGTACATTAGAAACAAGGGAACAATACTAAAAGCTTACAATAATATGACTTGTTTGTTTTGAAAACTGTTGGGCAGAGTGGTGTTTAGTTGGCGAAAAGTTATGTATAGGATGTTTTGAATATTATGTGGACTAGTAACTACACTTCTTGAAGATGAAGCAGATTTTTAGAAGGGGTACCTATGTCAGGTATGCTTGTCAGGTATGCTCAAGGACAACACATAGGGGTGGGATAATTCAAGCAAATTATCAAATAATAAGCATAAATATAGTAGCAGCACTCTCATAGAACAAGAATTAAACACGTAAGAATGACAAAATTGGATCTGTTGTAGTAAAATCAACATGTGGTGAAAAAAACAGAAAATAATCGTGTCTGAGGTTAGATGAGAAAAACTTACAATTGTTCTTTTCCGGACTTGTCCCAAGCTTTGCAGTAATCAGATACAAATTTTGCATACGATCCCATGGCGAATGGGATCAAAGTATTACGTATTACAATGAAAAATAATCATCAAACAAACACCCGAGAAGCCGCAGCCATGATTAGCAATGCTACCAACACGACAAAACAAACTGAATGCATGAGAAAGACATAATCTATGAGAAATAATTTATTTATTTATTTATTAGTAAAGGAACATCAACATCTTACATATCTAACTTTTACATAAAACTTACAAACTAAAAATATTCTGATACATAAGACAGTTAAAGATGTACACAACATTCGTAGTAACTAATAGTAGGTGGAAAGAGCTTAAACTAAGTAATTATAACAAAACAACGTCTTAGTACTAGTAATTGAATTGTTTCGATTATTCAATTGAAAGTGTTGAAACGGTGCAGCTCTAGTTATGTTTTTTTCATAGCTTCTGTTCAAAGTAATAAAATAGAAAGAGATAGAGCGCTATGTATTTTTGTACCTTTCTTTCACTTAAAAATCTTGAAAGCGCTACAATCAACCAAATGTTAAAAAAAAAATATGACAGGGAAAACATAACCTCACTTTCATAAGAATTTTTACAAAAAATATTCTGAAAATAATATAAGAAATGCCGTCATACGAATTAGCTTTAATGCTACGTGCAATGCCAAAGCCAGAACTAAAAACAGTTCTCAAACGTGTGTCAGGGGCAATATTTGATCGTGGTGGAATAATAAGAAATATCGACAACTTGGGTTTCAGACCTATACCTTACAAAACCAGTGCTCACGGTTTAGTCCATCGCGAAGCCAACTATTTCATATTCAAAATCGACACCACAACGCAGACAGTTGCGGATCTGAGAGAGGAATACGGCAGAGATGTGGATATAATCAGAAACCGCGTTTACAAGACTCCTGCTGAAGCTGAGCATAACTGCACCCTGGAGGAAGAACTACTGCCCCCAGCATACCGCGAAGAAGTCCAGAAGATGATCGAGATCGGCAAGACACAAGTAAACAAATTCACTTATAAATTCAAGTATAATTCTGGTCTTGACTATTATCCTTTCCAAAAGTAATTATTTTCTTATCAATAGTCCTATGTAGATTTAAGTAGTTACGTTGTTAGGTATTTTAATTAAAAGTTGTTTTAATGTAAAAGTGAATTTAATTTTCTCTGTAGTACAACCTCCACACACTTGTAATCTCTGAAAGTTTAAACCTCAAGCCTACTGGATTATGAAGAGTAATGTCATAACATAAACTTCAAACTTTCAAACCAATAACACTGTTATCATCTGCATTTTACACACAAAATACCTAAATTCCAGTTTCAAACTATGCAGTTTCTAAAATTTTGTTGCTAGTTAAAGATGGCACTGTATACTTTTCCTGTAGCTCTATTCAGAACATGTTTATTACTTGGACATAACCTAATACTACCTGCTAGAAGGGCATCAAACAAGGTTATTTCCAGAAGCTTTGTTTACATTAGCAGCAAGAATATGTTGAGACCAAAGGCTGTTTATAATTATGATATAAGGAATAGTTCATACTTTAGACACAAATATAGTCCTGAGGTAGAAGCTGCTGTCAATAAGCAAATTAAAGCAGAGCAACAGGCGGGGCAAGACTATTTGAACATGGCTGTTTACTTCCTGCACCCTGCTGTGTCGAGGCCTGGTGCAGGAGGTTTCTTCATGAAGATGTACAACGAGGAAGTAAGGCATATGCAAGACTTCATCCAATATCAATTACTGAGAGGAGGCACAGTATGCATAGATGGGTTGTCTGCCCCAAAACAATCTGCTGGCATTTCTTTGCTTCAAGCATTTAAAACTGGACTTGAAATGGAAAAATGTGTAACTGAGGTAAGTTCACATTTGATTACTTGTAATATTTTTGTAGTTGTAGGTAATGTAATGATAGTATGATAATTATATATAAGGTTCAATTTAATTAAGTACAAATATTTTAATATTCTACTCGCAAAACTGAACAACTTTTATCAGAAACTTTTATTTTTGGTCCTTCTATACTAAGTGTCGAAAATTTTCAACATGTTGTATGTGAGGTAAATATTATTTTCACATTTTGGTGAAAGTTACTAATAAAAGTTTTTCAGTTTTGTGAGTAGAATAAACCCTCAAAAAATTTTACTTAATTAAATTTAGCCTTATATTATACCAAACTTTCCCATTTCAGCTCTTATTAGACCTTGTGTCTGCAGCAGAATCAGTGAAAGACTATCAGTGTGCTGATTACGTTACATCAGTATTTTTAGCAGACCAAATGAAATCACTCAATGAATTTTCGCACCATGTAACCAGATTGTCCAGACTTAGTGATGAAAATTCCTTTTACTTGTATGATTTGGAACTTGCTAAAACTTATCCATATACTTACAAGAAAGCTCCTAGTTAAATGATTATGATCTTCATCTGCACTATGAAATAATACAGTTTTGAGTAACAAACATAAATTTATTATTTAATAATATTCTTCTGGGGACAATTCCTCATTTGACAGTATTTTTGTAATCTGTTCTATTCTACATTCTCGTAGTGCTTCGCGTAACTGCGCTCTTTCTTTATTAAAATCGCTTGCTGAAAGGGATAGCGTACGCCAGTCAACATACCACTGTTCTATTGTATCTGTAAAAATAAATCAGTCATGAAAAATCGAGATACATAGTGTACTTATACAATTCACGCAGATTACAAAATTTTCATACCAACGAGTTCGTCAAAGTGAATGTCTTTCGCGTCTTCGGTCAAAGAGGACTCCCAAATTCGTAAATATTCCTCGCACATGATATTTGCTCCCACTTCCATTGTATTTGCATCCAAATCCAAGTGACTGCGAAAATGGTTGAATTATTAACTTCTATTGGATTTTAAGTAAATAGTTTTCTTTTTTTACACCTTACGATAATAGGAGTTACATAGAAGTTTCAATAGGCAAATGTCTTTTCCTAGCAGTTCAGCGAACTTAATTCAATTCTATTCTGTTCTACATTTCCAAAATTACGTACAACGATCAACATCAGGTAATTGATATTAGGCATACCTAAGAGCTTCCCTCAAAATCGCATCTTTATTTCTCTGATATTGTTCCTTGTACTGATCTTCTATTCTCTTAAACGATTGTAAGCAGCAGTAGTCAGGCACATCTGCAAATAATACCAGAAATCGTAAAGTTTAAGAAATGTTTCATAAATCACAAATGAATAATTATTCATAGAACTGACCACAAGTGATTTCTATATGAATACTCTTCTCTACGGAGCAGTCTGATACGACGTCTCTCATAACTGCTGCCGTCGAAACATTATCGGATTTGAAAACTGCTGATCCTCGTCTGTGAATAAGAATTAAATGATTCCCTCATTAGTATTTCCTATATCTGGGTTCCAAATATGCATAGGTAAAGGACACGTATTCAAACAGCCGTCCAGTACTGCGCTGTGCTGTGTTGCGCTTGCGACAGTCCATTGATTTATCTATTCTAATATTTTGCTACAAATGAAAGATGTTCGTTACAGCTATAGTAGAGTTCTCAAACTCCGCACCATCACTTACTGATATTGGCAAATGAGAACCGTTCCTAATAATGAATGTCGTCGGGCAAAAACTACGTTAGTAGCAGGTCGCGGCAACTCCCCTGGCAGAGCTTTTGTAAGCCATGCTGTCATTTCCGCCACTGAAAAACTCCCCGTTGCTCGCACTTGGCTCCAAGTCCTGCATTACATTAAGATTGGTCAGAAATCATCAAAACATGTACCTACATAGAGCGATATTATTTGATAAAAATATTGCGTTTAAGTCTCTTTGAAGTTTTTCTAAAATATGGGGGTCTTCAAGAACTATCTAACTAAAACTAACTCCGCTGACTCAGCGACCCAAAGAGGATCTTGGCCTCTGAAACAAGCTCTCTCCACTGATCCCTGTCCTTCGCGATCTCCTGCCAGTTGCTGACTCGAAGATCGCGCTGGTCAGTCAGCCTTTACCACGACTCTCCAGCGATACCCTGGGGCGCTCCACAGGACGACGTCCTGGGACAACTCACGTACGCTCTTTTTGCTCACCGATCCTCACCCACCCTTTATACGTTTTTAAGAAGAAGCGTATGAAAAATTTCTGTTCTGACTTAGCAACTCGCAAAGGTAATGCAAGCTTCCATGGGATATACGGTACGATAGGTTTTCGTCAAACATGCCGTGTCTGTTCTCGATAGTGTTTACCTGTTATCATTTTCGATGTCCATATCTTCGTGGACTGAATAATACGGTAATGCAGGCAACTGCAATGTTATTAGCCTGGCTACTCTAGGAGCGGCTGCAGGCAAGGCGTAGATAAGAACTTTCCCAGTTTCAAGTCTAGGTCCGCGCTTCGTGTCCTGAAGATATCTTAAGCGCACCCATAGTCGTCTCGTACCAGCTTGACATCGTACTGTTGCAAGAAGATCGTCCTCGTTTCCCTGCAGTGCACAAACAGAAGAGTTTGAAAGCTGAGAATACTCGGTTTGCTAAATATCTCAAGTAGTAGAGGCAGAGGACTGATTCGGCTTGGGGCCGCCACAGCCTCAGGAAAGACTTCGGTAGCTCAGTTAGCAGAGCCATTAAAAAAGGCATAGGTGTTCAAAGATTTTCATTACCTAATACCTACCTAGGTATCAACTTAGGTTTTGTTTGCTTACTTGGGAAGGGCATATGCTTAGCACAGCTGTACTGTCTGTTATTATATCCAGTTTGCGATTGCAGTATACAAACAGCATGTCCAATGGTACAGCTGCGATTATCTTTATTTCTTGCCATCCTTCACGCGTTGCGCCTGATAACTGTAAGTAAACACATAGTTTATTATTGGGCAGCAGCAGGTATCAAGATAGCGAGCAATGCTACTGTATAAATATTCCAATAGAAAGTACCTCGTACTGTATGTCTAGAAGAGGTGGAGTGGACAGTCCAGCGTGTAAAGAACGAGTGCTTCTCTGGTATTTGTCACGCTCGTTTGCTACTTGCTTTTCCAATCGTGCCACTTCAGCTCTGGAAATTAAATATAAATGCCAGGATGGGGTTATATAACTTTGTGAGGAAAATAGCTTAAAACTTCTCATGATTTTCATTATTTATCAATATAGTCAACTTTCTAAGTTATGAATAAAAACAGTGAAGATATCTTTTCCCAAAAACCTTGCTAATGTTCACTCTGAATGTAAGTATCACGGTTAAAAGAGGAAAAGCACAGTTCGATTACCACCACTGTTTTACATTGGGCTCTATAACACCTTAGGTATAAATAGTAAGTATACAGTGATCTCACTCAAGCTTCGTCCGTCGAGCAGCGAGAGCGTCGTGAGGAATGTTGCTGAGCGCGGCAGCAGCAGTTGTGAACCTTCGAGATCTTAGCGCGAACACTCGCCCCGAAAATGTTGCTGCTATTAGTTCATTCTCCTCCGTGCCCACGCAACCACCCGCCACTGAGGTAACTGGTTCTCCACAAAACTAGAACATATGTCGTGGATTAAAAAAAGTAAGTATTCCGCGATGTGCAGGATTGTAACAACAGACGACACATTTCGCACTATGGCTAGAATTCTCGAAACCTTCAAACCTGCACACTGCACATACCTAAATCTGTAGTGTGTACTTTTCAAGTATCATGTCCTAGCCTGATAAGAAATGTAACTGGATTATTTAATACGTACGTAAGTAAACTTCAGTCGTGGTTTGTCAGCCATATTATCCATATCTACTAGGTAGAGCTGTATGGATCCATCATGACGACCGACAGCAAGGTGCATTCCTCCGTTACTGAAGTACCAACCCAGACATACCACTGAGCCTAGTCCTCTGCCCTCTACTAAGCACTGACTAGTCAGAACTGATCTGAAAAACACATACAACATTGCGATTGAGACTTCTTTTTCAGGAGCCGTATTTTTTCATCAGCAAAATTTAATTTAGAATGCGACAAATTGCAACTAGTTTTCGAAGCACTCGCATCGCACGTTCTACTACCCTAGTACTAAAATTAAAAGGACATTAAAGATTCGTGTGGCACAACGTGTGATATGTGCAGCGGTTAACCAAATTAGTGGCAGATCATCGCACACGAAAAACATTCCTATCATTTTAAAATTACGCTCCCAGTTCGAAACTTCTTTTTCGACTATACTTACTCTTCGTGACTTATAAGCCCAATGGACCCATCAGCAGCGCCGTAATAAGCGCAAATGTTGGCGCTGTGATGAGTGACAGGCACTGCAAGACGACTGGGCCCTGAGGAGATAGCGGTTCTGGAGACCAGCTGCCCGCCTTCGAGGACCACAGCACCTTTGTTGGCGACCAAAACCAGGAGACGAACTCGCGCACTCTGGGGTAGAAATTGGTTTAAAAACAATTTGCTGCTTTCCATATAATAGTGAAATTATCGTCAATCTTTAACGGGGTGTAAAATATAAGGTAAAATACAGGATGCAAGGGTCAGGCTCGCTTCATCTATAAATTCTGAACCATATTTTATTATTCCTTCCGTTTTATGTAGAATTTTAACTTGCCCCTGGTTTGCCCAGCTGTCTTTACACCCTGAATATTTCTTTCGCTTACATTTGGCGTAGCAAATGCGGCGATATCCAGCACTCTATCTTCACACACGTAGGAGTGGAACTCTCGCAAATCTCTGTAATACGACACCGTTTTTCCACTGCACAATATCAAGTCACCTCCCAGCACGCACCTACGATTATAAATACTTCACGTTACGGACATTAAAATAAGCAATTTAATTAATTGCAATACTTTATCTTACATTGATGTGATGGTTTCGGTCAATGAGGTTTCGATGGTCAGGAATACTTTGCCCTTTTTCGTGTAGCCTTTTACCTCATTCCCAGATGCTGCAAAGATTTTGTCTGCTTGCACTCCTGATAATTTGAAAAATAGTATGTTAAAATTTGCTACGCCGTAGCACTTTGCTACGAGATTAGGGAATCTACTATTTGAGCTTCAAACTCGCTTCAAAATTAATAATTTAAATTTGAGCTTCAAATGATTAAGTAATTAATATTAAACTAAATCTAAAAACTTTCGTAAACTTGCCTGTTGTAGATGCCAGTTGCACTGATGTGATAGGTTTGCCTGGTAAAGTTTTAAACTGGACTACAGGTTCCTCATCTTTTATACTCAAGCACTGTAGAACACCGTTTTTATCGCCGATAGCAAACTGAAATAAACATAAAAGTATAGGCAATGCATTGGTCAATCAAATGAACATGAATTACTTTTGCAAAAATATTACGTTACCTTTTGTTGGAGCTTAGGGCCAGGTAGTGGCAGCACTTTCAGAGTATCGGGATATGTGATCCCACAAATAGCGTAGTCGATCCTTGACAAATCATAGTCCATGATTATGATTAATAATTCCTAAAGGTTACCATTAAAGATTTACTAGTTGGACGATGTTTGGACGTTATGTAGGCGGTCTTATGCGTCGTACTAGTTAACAACAAATCGATAGCACCCTAAACACCTTGGTAACGTGGTAGTCAACAGAACGAATACCTTAAATCATAAAAGATTCAGATGATGCATTGAGCCATTTATAGGATAGGTATTATAGGTAGATTGGAATATACCTACTCCTCAACTTGCAAACATAAATAAGCGCCTGCACTTAGGATACCTACTCTGTTGGCTGTAATGTAGGTAAGTATCGAAGTGCCACGGATATAGAGTAGTAAGAACACCTTGATAAACTAGAGAACAGGTATTTTTAAAATCATAATTCAAATATACTGCCTTTGTCGGAAATCGAACCCAAACCCTCTGCGTAGTGGACACGGCACGCACTACCCTACCATACAATACTTGGGCTAAAATCCCTTTCTTCCATGCCACAAATCAAAATTTAAAAAAACAAAGGCATTGAACTTTTGACAGTGACAGTACAAGGTCATCGACGTGACGAGCGAGAGGGGTGATGAAATTGTGGACTAACCTAAAATTAAATTTTATGACTGAGATTTCAATAAAATAAAACAATGGAACTCGAAAAAGAAAATGTGGTTCAAGCCGTCGTGGTTATGGATACCTTCAACGACAACTTTTCACCGATAAACAAAACAAAACCTATGGTAAGTCCCCATCATCTTCTTGGTAGTGTAAACTCGAATATTTTGCTAGATTTTCGTATGAAATTGCTCATAAATGTTACTTAATTTGTCTTCAGGGCTTACTACCAATAGCAGGAGTGCCTTTATTGGACTACACACTCGAGTCTCTCGCGTTGGGTGGTGTTGGTGAAACGATCTTGTTCTGTTGTCAAGATGGTGCTAAAATAAAGGAGCATATCAAGTAAGTTGCCTACAAACGCGTTATCTATTTTATTTGAATAATTTTACCCTCACCACTAAGTGGACTTATCTCAAAACACAATTATTAATTTTTATTTCGAGGCATATTCCTATCCAATGTTTCAATATCCTTTCAGGAAACAAACAGCAGACAAAGCACCATGGTGTTCGACTATGGAAGTGCAGATCCTTACATCAGAGACCTGTCAGACCATGGGTGATGTGATGAGGGAGATTGATGCTGCCGGGCTGGTCAGGGGATACTTCATACTGGCTGGAGTCAACAGCATCACTAATATTAACTTTGCTTCTATGCTGGAACAGCATAAGTATGTACCTATACTGCATTTATTCAAAATTGATTTCATCTAAATCTAATACTGAGTTAATTTTAGAATACTTTGAAAGAAAGAAAATACATTTTAAAATGACCTACTTTTTGAAATCATTTAGGGCCTTACCACAAAAAAGTTAGGTGCATGTTTAAAATTAAACTTCATACAGAAAATGCTGGACACACATTCAATTGTGGTAAGGCCCTTTATCTTTAAATTGTAGCCTTGCCTTTTCTACATTACAGACAAACTTGCAAGAAAGATAAAGGAGCAGCAATGACTTTAGTCTACAAGAAAGTGGCTTGGGAGCATCCTCTCATCAGCTCAGACAAATCCATTTTCTTAGCTGCTGATGCAAACACAAAGAAAGTTCTAATCCATCAGAAATTTAAGCCAAAATCAAGCAACAAAAAACTGAATATACCTTTGGTATGTATTACTTTATCAATTTTGTGTTGGTGAATCATGCATGAAAAGTGTCTTTACATAATATTTCTTGTTCCAGGAAAATGTATTGAACCACTCTGAAGTGAAGTTGCACCACAATTTGGCTGATGCCAACATTGCTTTATGTTCTCCATCTGTGCCACCTCTATTCTCAGACAACTTTGATTTTCAAACTAGAGATGACTTCATACATGGCATTCTGATCAATGAAGACATCCTAGCTAGTTCATTGTACTACACACTGCTGAAAGATAATCAGTATGCTGCTGCTGTTACTAACTGGAAAACTTATCAAATAGTTTGGTGAGTATTATTATACCTAATTGAATTACCTAGGTTAGGAAGCTATCTTTAGTGTGCCATCTCAAAATTATTTCCTATCCATATTAAATGGCCAGACATGGTCTCTTCGGGTTTTTATTCAATAGTCAATTCAGTACATTTATCAAAAAATATTATCATTTGCTAATTTCTGTCTATTTCAGTCGGGATATTTTACACAACTGGGCCTATCCATTGACAATTGAAACTGGCTCATTTTATAAGGACAATTATGTTCTGTCTGGATATCACAACTTCAGAAACAAGACATCAAAATTAAGCAGGTAAATGGATGGATTTGCATTGTGTCTTTAGCATATGTATTTTGTTGGTGTTGTTTTAAATTTCTTATCTCTATATTTTTTATGTTTTTCAGATCTTGTACAATAATAGAAGATGTACTTGTAGGAGACAACACACAGATCAATGACCAAACAACAGTCACAAAGTCTATAATTGGGAACAACTGTACAATAGGCAACAATGTAACTATATCTGGAAGCCACATTCTAAATAATGTTATTATTAAGGATAACTGCAAAATCTCTAACTGCTTCATAGACAATAACTGTACAGTAGAAGAAAACTCTACTATGGAAGGTGGAGCTATAATTGCACAAAATGTGGTTGTTAAAGCTGGTAGCCATTTGAATGGTAACATCATAGAATCGGATGTAATTGAGAGTCATAAAGGTAAGAGTATTTATTATGATTCATGTTCTTGAATGACAAGTAGGCAGGCACTGTGAGATTACAATATTTGAATTCTGCCTATATTTTCAGATATACCATTAACAAAATCGACTTCCGAGTCTGGAACAGAATGGGAGAATGATTCGTCAGGAAGTGGAGGAGATGAGTTTATAGGATTTGAGAAGAACTGGTCCGACAGTGAGGACCACTACTCCTCAGACAGTAGCGAGGAGTCCTCTTTACCTGACTCTCCTGTCCCAGAAGATACTAACAGTAAGTCATTAATCTTACTGCATATTCCTCAGTTAGTTTTAGGGTACTACTCCATATTTTATAAAGAGATCTAGTGAGAGGTTAAAAAGCTCTATAATTTTTGCTAATAAAGTGGACAAAACAAATATCGAAAGTTTTACATTCTGCACCATCAGCATTATTTCCTGATTCCAGTTTGTTTACTAACATTTTATTGATTTCATTTATCTCCTTTCAGTTTTCCTCCAAGAAGTGATAGACAGCTTAGAAAGAGGATATAAAGAGAAACTGAAATGTGACTACTTGATATTAGAAATCAACTCTTCAAGATATGCCTACAACATCCAACTACATGAGGTCAACTTCTTTGTCATCCGAGCATTACTGAGTATGCCGGTGCTGGCTGATGCCAAAAATGTTCTTGCGACTGTAAAGGACATCTTCAAATACTTCAGTCCTGTGGTATCCAACTACATCAAAACCAAGTCCTCTACCATGGACTGTTTGAAGGCAGTTGAAGTAAGTTCTAGACATTTATCAGATCCAGTTGTTTTCTTAATCTATTGCATTGATTTCATTTTTAATTTATCCTTTTAAATCCATTTATGATAGCATTATATAGAGCTTCTACTTTCGGTTATAATCATGACTATGATCATCAGGCTGAGAGGAAATAGACGCTCATGCTTCTCTTGGAACAATTCCCAACTCAATTCAATCCCTTGCATGGTACCAAGATAACACAGCCTTAACATTTTTTTATTTCAGGAAAGTTGCTTGAAGTGTGAGTGGCTACAAGGAAAGACTGGTCAAGTAATTCACCTGCTGTATGGAGCTGATGTGGTTGATGAGGATTCCTTGCTGGAATGGCACAATGACTTGAAAGAAAATGAAAGTCCAGTTCTGAATGAGCCTCCATTAGTGAAATTCTTTGAATGGCTGCAGCAAGCCAGTGAAGAAAGTGAAGATTCAGATGAATAAACAATAAAACAATATTTTTAAAGTTTTATGTTATATTAAAAATCTTTATCATTTACACACACAATCTTATATAAGGACAAAAATATCACAAAAAGCAGAACAATACTGAAGTTCTTAAAAATGTTTATCGGATAGTAGCATACTGCTGAAATTGAACAGTAGAAAAGTTTCTAAACTTATTGATATCAAAAGAAGTGGGTTCGCACGGAGAGTGAACCTTGATCTGTCTCATATGAGTGTCTCTTCCATTCTGGTGGTTGCTAAGCACTGCTATTTGGATCATGTAAGTTCTGATGGGTCTGTCATTTATATCCTTGATTGGTATCACTTCCCAACCTGAAACAAGAAAAATAACAAGATTTGAAGCAATATATACCATGAAACATGTTTTTAATGGGACATATAGAACCAAATTTGTCTCTCTGCATGAATCATTCATATAAGCTTATAGATCAGTTGCTTCCAAATAAAATAAAACAAAGGTATCTTACCATTTGGTTCAATCAGTTCAATGACCTCAATCTCTTGTAAGTCATTGAAATGTGTGCCAGCCCGGATAGATATCCTACTAGGCGTGTAACTCTCGTCCAGCTTATAGTCGGTGTAAATGTAGATGTGAGAAACCATAGTCTTCCGTTGAAATTGTATGTTTACAAGGTGGGGCAACTGCCCATCTGACTGCCAGTATGTGTCCATACAATCATCCCGTAATTGGTCAATACCAAATCCTGGAACAAAATAAACATGTTTGCTTTATTTTTGCGAAGATTTTCAACAGTTTTTAGTCAGAATCTATGTAAACAATGAAGAACCTGGTTTGCAAGAAGACAAGCTCCAAATTGCGTGATTTCCTACTTCTCGAACTGTCCCAGATCGCTCACTAACAAGCGGATCTTTATCAGAAGCCATTGTTAATTGAATTTCTCCACAATACAACGAAAAAATTAATATTATTCAAATACAAATCGCAAGAAATACAAATACACCACAGCAAGGAAACAAGTGAAACAACTGTCATATATTTTTTTAATTCTTCTTGGAATGGAATCTAGTTTTTTGGGCAAAGCTCAAATATGTATTGCCAGACTCTATTGCGAAATTAGTATGAAAACTACTCAATACGACACGGGACGTCCAACAATGCTAGGGCATACGCCAGTGAAGCCTGTTTTCCTTCGTTATGACATGTAACAAAAAGTTTTAGCTGAAAAAATAGTTCGTGTTTGCTTGCTGCATTGGAAAATGTGACATCTAATAAAATAAAATTACCTCCTAAAGAGAATTAACAGTTACGCTCTGGCAACATTATTTTTGAAATGCGTTTTTGTAGGACATTTTGAACGCTATCAATAAAAAACGCACTTTTTGTTATTGTTTATTTTCATAGCTCTGCATTGCAATAAAAAAATATGATATTTTTATTGCACTCAAAATACTATCGTATTACGCTCTTAATCCGAATCAATTAAATAAACAATTTTGTTAATATTTCTTAAGTCTCGCATCTCATTCTATTTTGTTGCTAGCAGTAGTATTCGTGTAAAACTGTGGTGTAAAATAAGCACAATATGGCGGGAATTTTGTATCTTTGCTTTCCGCAAGGAGTCATAGGAAAGAGTATTTAGTCTGAAGTTTTTGAATACCTATTTTCTTGCGTTTCCAAGAGTTTGCATGTGGACAGGAAACTTGATGAGAACCTGCATTACCTGCTCCAGTAAGTTTGGTTTTTGTTATATTTTAATAACAAATTCTTTAAAACCAAAATTCAAATATTGTTTATTGAAAAATGTGCTTATCCAAGTTTTTCTGTCTAGTTTAATTATAATGTAATAATTCGGTAGCTGTGGTCACTTCACTTTATGATTCATTTTGTTAGTTAGTAGCTGAGCAGTCGGTGCTCGGACGGAACTCGACTGTCGAAGAACTCCTGATGATGCTCCGTGGAGGAGCGAAACACGTGCAGAGTGTAATACGGTGGTGTTGGTGAGGTGCATCGCTATCGCTAGTACCATTTGCATTGAGTTGCGGTCGTAAGTGTGGTTCACTCCGCAGTATAACCTGCTATCATAAGTGCGGAAGAAGCTAAATATATTTCTATCACTTTCATCAAGATGGACTTCCGCAAAGTAACGCCTGATACTATTAGATACTCAAGTTTATCTAGCTAGCATATAGCTAAGCTACAAACTTCTAAATACATTAGACCAATGTACGCTCGTACCGTACCTACTATAAGTACTACGTATAATGGTCTCAGATGTAATGAAAACATTTAATTAAATTATCATTACTGCCCTAATGTGGGAATGAGCGTAGCTGTAGCCGCCGCCATTATCTATACCCGTGCATGCGCATGATTCGCTCGTAGAGATAACTGCAAGATGGGAACGGGTTGACAAATTGATAACTTCATAATTAGTGGTTAGCTCGATGAGTAATTTGGGGATGGCATGTGGGGCATGTGGTGGCGGTATGAGTTATTTGTTTAGGTATCACTCGGAGCAAACAAATTTTTAGAGACAACTCTACGAGCGATCAAGATGAAGCCACGAAAAACTTGTGGAAATAAAACTGGGTGCGCGTTACATAAGAAACAAGGTACTAATTACAGGACAGAATACAGGTTTGGAAAGTACTCTTGCACTAAAATACAGCAGTATTTTAGGTTTTTAACATTTCGTAGTGTATTAGCGTTTGCTTCCTCTCCTACCGAAAACATCTTAGTAAGGATTTATTTGACCCATAATTAGTGATTGTCATACAGAATTTTGTAATGCTTTCAATTCAACTTGTAGTTCGTCGAGTTCCCTTTGAAACGTCTGCTTGCTCAGAAGTTCCGTTTAAGGGCGATGCATGTTTCCATTGCTTCTTTTCTTTTTCGTGTGGGACACCGAGTCGTTCAACGACCCGATGAACCCTGGTGTCAGAGTTTTTCAACCGCCTAATACAAGTAGCAGGCCTCTGACATGGCTGTGTAACGACCGCCATCATAGACAGCAACCGGGACCGACGGCTTAACGTGCCCATCCGAAGCACGGAACCATCTTACTTGCGGACAATCAGGTGGTTCAGCCTGCAATGTCCTAACCAGACTGGGAACAAATTCACAAAGTGATAAATATCAACTTTGTGAGTGACCCCACCGGGAATTGAACCCGGAACCTTTGCGTGGCAGGCAGGCATGCTAACCACTGCGCCACATCGGTTGTCCATTGCTTACTGGCTGAGTAAGTACGTTCATTGCAAAGCGCGGTTCTAAACAGCAATGGAAGCAGCACGAGCGTATACAAATAACAAAAATACAGATGTCATTCATTACGATGGCACGATACCACCTACCGCGGGAACTGACCGCTCCGAGCCTCCCAGACGGTCACCAAATGTTTGGTTCCGCGGAGTGCACAGCAAATTTTACTATCTGCCACAAATATCTAATGATTAGTGGTTTGGTGGTCGTCGTGATGGGTTTAAATGAGTTTTCTATTATATTACGCATATAGGTATTAGATACTACTTAGGTCTTAGTTTTTTACTTGGTCTATTACGTACTTACATCGTACATTCCAATAAATTAGAGCTTCTAAGGCTTTTACCAACATCAGCTCGAAAATAAGGTGCCTGCGCACACTGTGGCTTTTCTCAAGTAGGCACCTCTTAGGTAATCTGATATCTAAAGGTCCAGTACCTAGGTCTTAAACGCTAGAGTCATAGCGTAGCAGGTACCTAATCTCATACATTAAGGTCCAGTACCTAGGTCTTAAAGAAGAAGAAGGTCTTAAATGCTAGTGTCATACCGTAGCAGTAAGCAATCGTAGCGTAAGCGTAGCATTGTTTCAGTACCTAGGTATTAAACGCTAGAGTCAAACAGTAGCTCGGGGTTTTACAGTCACATAATGAACTGCGGTAACCCCTGCCTCCTCAGATTTAGAAATACGTGTTCGCTGAAACGGGTAGAATGGTAGAAATCGTATAAAGGATGCTGAAAATATTTTAATCGTGGTGTGTAACTTTCTATGGAATAGCTGATCTCTGTTTCGCGGATGTTTTGGAGATGGCCCCATTGTAAAAGTTGTTCATAGTCATAACATAAGTAGAATAACCTTATAGTTCGAGAGCCCAGGAGGTAAGTGGCTATCTCATAAGGTACCACGATATGCTAGGTTTGGATCGTTAACCAAGACTTAAACAAGTCGTATGACCCAGGTCTGCCAGAGCCAATCCTGCCGAAACATAAAAATAATCGATATTTTTCAGAGTCATTTTTTCGTAAAAAATATGTCATAAGGTACCACAATGAAAGTGCTGGCATCAGTTAACCATTGAAAAATTATGTAAAAAAAGCTTGGTCTGCCACTGCGCACCCTGCCGGAAGTGCTTGCCAGACCTCTCCAAAGATGCCCTTCCGACACCCCTAAACTATCTCATCGGGTACCACGACGCGACCACCACAACATAATAGCCAAGATCACTCTGACAATAGATCACAAGGTCTGCCAGGCCTAAACTTGCCGCATCCTAGTGTTTCAGACATTTGAAATTGTAGGTCCAGTGTATGAAAAATGACCTATATCTTTTTCCCCCCGTGTTTGATTTTGATCTCCATAATAAGGAGCTTCGAGTCATATAGGACAGTTGGGTGGAGGGTTTCAGTATTGAACGCAATCCTGTCAAAAAGTTTGAAATGGAGGTTTGGTCTATGAAAACTGGCCTATATCTTATTCCCCGGGTTTGATTTTGATGGCGCCTTAATATGAAATGCTCTCCATAACTAGGAGCTTTGAGTCATATAGGTCAGTGAGGAGGAGGGTCTCTGTATTGTACACAATCCTGTCAAAAGTGTGAAATTGTAGGTAAAGTGTATGAAAACTGGCCTATATCTTTTCCCCCACTGGTTTGATTTTGATGGTGCCTTGGTATGAAATGCTCGTAATGATTAGGAGATTCGATTTGTATAGGTCAATTGGATAGAAGGTCTCTGTTCTGTGCACAATCCTCCTAAATATGAAAATATTCGATAACTTCTGCAGATTTTACCAGTTAAAATTGTCATATCATAAGGAACTCGAATAAAAGTGCTTGCATCAGCTTACCATTGACAAATTATGTTAAAAAAACTTGGTCTGCCACTGCGCACTCAGCCGGAAGTCCTTAGATGAGATAGGTTACGGGTGTCGGAAGGGTATATTTGGAGGGGTCTCCCAAGGACTTCTGGCAGAGTGCACAATGGCAGACCAAGTTTTCTTAACTTAATTTATCAATGGTAAGCTGATGCTGGCACTGTCATTCGGGTACCTTATGAAATTACAATGTTAACGGAAAAATCTCAATCCTGCTAAACATGAAAATATTGGATATGTTCTGCAGATTTTGCCGTTAATAATGTCATATCATAAGGTACCCGAATAAAAGTGCCGGCATCAGCTTACAATTGATAAATTGAGTTAAGAAAACTTGGTCTGCCATTTCGCACTCAGCCGGAAGTCCTTGGGAGACCCCGCCAAATATAACCATCCGACACCCCGAACCTATCTCATATAAGGACTTCCGGCTGAGTGCGCAGTGGCAGACCAAGTTTTTTTAACATAATTTGTAAATGGTAAGCTGATGCAAGCACTTTTATTCGAGTTCCTTATGATATGACAATTTTAACTGATAAAATCTGTAGAATTTATCGAATATTTTCATATTTAGGAGAATTGTGCACAGAACAGAGACCTTCCATCCAATTGACCTATACAAATCGAATCTCCTAATCATTACGAGCATTTCATACCAAGGCACCATCAAAATCAAACCAGTGGTTAGGTAGGGGTGAGATAGGTTAGGTGTCGGAAGTGCATATTCGGAGGGTCTGACAAGGACTTCCGGCAGAGTGCGCAATGGCAGACCAAGTTTTCTTAACTTAATTTATCAATGGTAAGCTGATGCCGGCACTTTTATTCGGGTACCTTATGATATGACAATATTAACGGCAAAAATCTGCAGAACATATCCAATATTTTCATGTTTAGCAGGATTGAGATTTTTCCGTTAACATTGTAATTTCATAAGGTACCTGAATGACAGTGCCAGCATCAGCTTACCATTGACAAATTGAGTTAAGAAAACTTGGTCTGCCATTGCGCACTCTGCCAGAAGTCCTGGGAGGCCCCTCCAAATATACCCTTCCGACACCCTAACCTATCTCATCTAAGGACTTCCGGCTGAGTGCGCAGTGGCAGACCAAGTTTTTTAACATAATTTATCAATGGTAAGCTGATGCAAGCACTTTTATTAGAGTTCCTTATGATATGACAATTTTAACTGATAAAATCTGCAGAAGTTATCGAATATTTTCATATTTAGGAGGATTGTGCACAGAACAGAGACCTTCTATCCAATTGACCTATACAAATCGAATCTCCTAATCATTACGAGCATTTCATACCAAGGCACCATCAAAATCAAACCAGTGGGGAAAAGATATAGGCCAGTTTTCATACACTTTACCTACAATTTCACACTTTTGACAGGATTGTGTACAATACAGAGACCCTCCTCCTCACTGACCTATATGACTCAAAGCTCCTAGTTATGGAGAGCATTTCATATTAAGGCGCCATCAAAATCAAACCCGGGGGGAATAAGATATAGGCCAGTTTTCATAGACCAAACCTTTATTTCAAACTTTTTGACAGGATTGCGTTCAATACTGAAACCCTCCACCCAACTGTCCTATATGACTCGAAGCTCCTTATTATGGAGAGCATTTCGTATTAAGGCACCATCAAAATCAAACACGGGGGGAAAAAGATATAGGTCATTTTTCATACACTGGACCTATAACTTAAAATGTCTGAAACACTAGGATGCGGCAAGTTTAGGCCCGGCAGACCTTGTGATCTATTGTCAGAGTGATCTTGGCTATTATGTTGTGGTGGTCGCATCGTGGTACCCGATGAGATAGTTTAGGGGTGTCGGAAGGGCATCTTTGGAGAGGTCTGGCAAGCACTTCCGGCAGGGTGCGCAGTGGCAGACCAAGCTTTTTTTACATAATTTTTCAATGGTTAACTGATGCCAGCACTTTCATTGTGGTACTTTATGACATATTTTTTACGAAAAAATGACTCTGAAAAATATCGATTATTTTTATGTTTCGGCGGGATTGGCTCTGGCAGACCTGGGTCATACGACTTGTTTAAGTCTTGGTTAACGATCCAAACTTAGCCTATCGTAGTACCTTATGAGATAGCCACTTACCCCCTGGGCTCTCGAACTATTACACTCTGTATGATAGTGGAGGTACCGAGGTACCTACTACTCCCACGCAGTACCTACCTCTTTTAGTAATGTGTCAAAAATGACAAAACATGTCATTAGGAAATAGAGCGAGCGAGCGATTTCGCTGAAAAAATTCAAAACAAGCTTGTTATTTTCGTTTTATTTTTATATTTTTATTCGAGGTGCTTTTGTTTACTGCACAGTAACGCCAGCAAAATGCTGGGTAAGAAAATGGGTGAGCACCTAGCGGCATACAGGAATTCCTTGATATTCTTCGGAGCTGGCTGGTTTGTAACCCTCGTGTATTTCACGGACTGGAGAGCCGTAGCGTGGTACATTCCCTTCTACAATGGAAAATTCAAAGGCGAAAAGCCAAAAAGCGATAAATGTTAATTATAACACGAGCAGTTTTTCGAATGTTTAGCATGACTTCATCCCATTTTCCGTGTACGCCAATGATCAGCACCTAAGATGAATGACTGGTGAAGTGGTGAGCTCAGTAAGACCAAGTTTTGCCAAGTTTTTCTAAGTTTTAGCACAGGTGGACCGTCAAGAGTGGTCCAGATCAAGAGCAAATTAACCTGTACCTGAAAACTCATTCAAATGAATGACAAGAAAGTGACAGATATTGCGGCACTCATCGACAAAAATTTACATGGTTGACCAGAGAAATTATTTCTACATTTCGTACAAAAATCCTTGCAATATTTGATTACTTTGGTTTGATTCAACAAGTCTCTATCTTTTCGCGTAGGACACAGAGTCGTCTGACGACCCCAGAAAATTCAATAAGTAAAATACCTAAATACTAAGCCTAAATATAATGAACCTCAAGAAATTGACTAAACAATTCGTGTTGCCATCTATCGGGATCTACGGTGCGGGCTGGTTAGTCACGCTCATTTATTTCACGGATTGGAGACTCATCACAGGGTGGATACCTTTCTATAATGGAAAATATAAAGGCGAAAAGAAAACCGATGATAAAACATGTTGATTGAAACCAACAGTAAGAACACGAGTAACCATCAATTAAAATTATTTAAATTATGTAGTTCAGAGGGCACGCTCAAAGCACGCGTTTCGAATAAAACACATCGGGAGATTTGAAAAGAGAATGGAAATTACAATAATGACTGGTCTCGAAGATCAGGTGTGCTCGGATTTGTATGTCAACCGGGCTGCGCAGCCGGCGCACGCGCAGCTGCCTCGGCCCTCACAATCGCCTCCGCACGACGCCCAGCCCTCCGAATAAACAAGACCTCTTTTGTGTGGAAATAATTTTATACTTTTTAATGTTTGGTTGAGCAATTGTTAACAATAAAAGTGAAATTTATTGTTACCTGAATTTCTATTTACATTTGAACACCTTTGCTTTTTTACTACCTTTACTATTAGTAAGTAGGTACCTAATTTCTAATCTTATTTAACTGACTATTTATATACCAACTTATGTACAATATACCTGCCTACCCCGAGGGGACATGAATGAGTAAAAGTCAAATTGTACTTGAGTCAAAATGCCACAACGTCAAAATGTGCATTAGACTAAGGGTCAAAATGTTCTCACGACTAATTGATCCAACGACAGAATACGACAGCGTCAAAATGTGCAAAAGACAATAAGTAATAATTGTAAGCTAGTTTAGCTTACTCCAGATTATTTATTTATTATTTTCTCTATATTTATTAGAATTATAATTGGTGGGATTCAAAATAAAATATTATAATGAATACTTCAAGAATGTATTAATTCAATTAACTATTAATAACAGTAAAACACACAAATTATAATAATTAAATAATTAAGCTATTAAAATAATTAAAATTTACTTACATGGAATACCAGCTTACTTACATATACCAATAACACTTGTATAAACTTCCAACGAAACGCACAGCACGACTGCCAGGACAAGAATGCCGGGCCGCCCGCCGAGCGGCCGCTTTTATACCTGAGCGTGCGCAAACACCACGGGCGTGTACACCACGTGAGCGTTTGCGCACGATTTATTTTGTTTATTGAATGGCATGACATTTCTTTAATTCTAAAAGGATTTTTAAGACGTTTTACATGTAAAAATAGTACATGAATAATAAATGCTGACATAATAGGGATGGGGATAAGGGCAGGGATCAATGACTGGGTCGGGATCGGGATCAGAAGAAATAATACAAAAAAATGGCCAAGTGTGAGTCGGGCTCGCGTACGTAACGAATCGGTGTCCAGTAACCCCTTTGTTCCCATTGGCCACTACTTTAATCGCCACTAGTGGCGAATGGGACGAAAATATCCCAGTCGCGACTAGTGATGAATGGGAACTAATTGCCACCACATGAGTTCGCTTTGCATTGCTCGTGTCATCGTTTTGGAAAATATTTGCCTCCGTCTAGGCTCTTATCACACAAGCTGTTTGGGAGAGGATGCGGAGCGGAGGCAGAACTGAAGCAAATTTGTTAATGACGCGCGGCGGATTTGCAACGTTTTGTTACAAATATCGTCGCACTGCGCGACCACAACATATTTGCTACGAATCCGCCTCCTTTTCGCATTCACTACCAATACCGCTTGTGTGATAAAAGCGTAAGGTACAGCGCTGCGCGCACTGATAAGGATGTTTGTGTCGTGCGACAAACGGACCCTCTCTCCTGTTTCTCGGAAACCGTGCAAGCTAGACTAAACGTTTATTGGAAGAAATTCTAAGCCATGATGACGTTTTACTATAAACAAACTATAAACGCGTTTTTCTCAGAAACTATGCTTGCCAGGCAATTTGTTTCTTAGAGAAAGTTGTTGGTCTTGACGAAATCTACATTTCAGGTGACAGCTGTCAAACTTTAAACGCATTTTTCTCGGAAACTATGCATGCCAGACAACTAGTTTTTTTGGGGAAGTTGTTGGTCTTGAACAAATCTACATTTCAGGTGACAGCTGTCAATCTTTAAACGTGTTTTTCTCGGAAACTATGCTTGCCAGATAACTAGAGAAAAAGCATTGTTCAGTTTGACAGCTGTCTTTTAATAGATCTTGTCTAGGCTTACAACTTCAAAGAAACTAGTAGCCTAGCATGCATAGTTTCCGAGAAAAACGCGTTTAAAGTTTGACAGCTGTCACCTGAAATGTAGGTAGATTTCGTTAAGACCAACATTTTTCTCTAAGAAACAAATTGCCTGGCAAGCATAGTTTCCAAGAAAAACGAGTTAATAAGTTGACAGCTGTCATACCAAATGTAGATTTCGTCCAGTCCAACAACTTCCTACAAGAAACTAGTTGTCTGGCATGCATAGTTTCCAAAAAAAAACGAAGTTTGTCCGTCCGTCGTGCATATTGACCTCTTAAAAATTTGCAATGACACTTAAAAGTCAATTCGACCCGTTTACAATTGTTTTTCATCCATGACACATAATATGCTGCCAAGTGATATAACAAGAAGACTACAAGCATTTCTTAATCAAGAATGAGTTTTTATTACAAAAATCCGCCGATTATCAATATTGCACATTTTGTCGCAATGCACATTGTGGCGTATGTACTTTTTACGCCTTTCACATTTAGACAAGTTGACAATTTATCATTTGTTCTTTTTTGAACTTTTTAACCATTGCACATTTTGACGTTGTGGCATTTTGACTCAAGTACAATTTGACTTTTACTCATTCATGTCCCCTCGGGCTGCCTACTACTAATACTACCCTAAGAAACAATGTATGTGATATGAGGAATTCCTTAACTAAGCACCTTGTTCAGGCAATGAAAAAGCATTTCTCCTTTATTTAAAATATCTATCACTATTTTCAGGACTCCCGTTCTAGAAATACTTAGATAAGATTTTCTACCTACAAAGTTAAAAAAGCGTAAAAAATATCTAGACAAAAATGTTCTATTTATCAGCTTATGTAAATAAGAAAAGGGTAGTTGATAATATCTGCAGGGATATTATAAATTGCATATCAAATAAATAATCGCCTATCAATACATATTCATCATTTATATTTTTTTTTACATCAAATATCTTACTTCACTACAAATAAACTAAATGTTTAACAAAACATAAACTGCAGATAATTCGAAATTTTACATCAATATGACATAACTTTTTTCCTCATAATGCAATACAGATAAATTTATTTTTGTACAAAAATACTACATACATAGCATGAATACTGACTGCACAGCAAATTTTCCATATTTCATAGCAAAATAACTATCCCAGTCGCGTATTAACTAGTAAACATACGTAAGTAAACTTAAGTTTATAGGTCCGTTAGGTATAGCCTAACCGAACCTGGCGCGGAAAGCGCCAGGTTAGGTTAGGTTAGGTTAGAACATTGACCACAACGCACGAGCCGAGCGAGCGGAGCGAGCGTGCCGCGGTAGCGGCCGGCGATGTGCCAGAAACGACACGCTATGCGCGTCATCAATTTAAAATATGATTATCGATGTGTATAATAAACGATGATGGTTCATCTCTAATAAAAACTGCTGTAAATAATATAAAAATAGAAGCTATATTTAAAAGAAAAAGAGTTAACAGGTATAATGTGCATTAAGATTATTAGCTGTGCATTGATGAAAAAGCTTTTGCTTTAGGAAAAATCGCTGTACGCTGCGAAAATAAATTGTAGTGTGTTTAGTAATATTTTGAGTTGAATATTATGCTGTGCAATCAGTAATTTTGATGGGAATTTGGAATCTTATTGCATAGAAAAAGAATATTTTTTGATTTGCGTTTAAATACTACCCATATCTGCATATAAAACTGGCTACCGTGAACTGATAGGGTGAAGGTACCTACCGAGGTATACCGTACACCTATCGAGGGTCTGTAAAGGTGCGCCAGCGGGACGCGGGGAGCTGCGCCGGCGCAGCGCAGGGCGCAGGCACGTTCCGACACAGCGCGGCTCCGCAGGCAGGCTCGCTCGCCACTTGTGTCCTGGCCGCCCCGCGAGCGGCTGTGCGGACGACCGACCTTGCTAGCTACGACGTAAACAAATGTGCCGACTTTAGTGCGCGAAACTTAAGATAACTTTCTCGAACATTTTTGGAACGATTGGTGCGAGATTCGGACTCGAGTGCTTTAAAGACGCCTGTGTTGTGACCACAATGGATTTGTCGTGCGGAGAGAACCTGCAGAACTCTGGGAACAGCAGCAACGGGAGGGTGGTGGACATGTGCGTGGCGGGGCCCGACCGGGCGCTGGACCGCGACCCCCGGCTGCTGCTCAACCTGCTGACCCTGGAGCGAGCTCACGCGCTGCACACCGACTACTTCCAGCACGTACAGATCGACATTCAGCCCTTCATGCGCAAGGTCGTCACTACCTGGATGCTGGAGGTCAGTATCGCGATTGTTTACATTGTTGGCACTTTGCGTAGTTTATACACCTCGCTTTGTTTAACTTCCGGCATCAGCTGATTGGAGTCAACGACCTGTATCATGCGCTTTTCTGCTAACGTAGTAGATAGATTATGATAATGCTTGTATGTGCTAACTACCGCGGAAAGATTATTGTTTTTCTATTCTACCTTACTGATGAGTTAGCTAAATTCCTGCATTACATTGTAACAAGATTAACCAGGCTGTATTTGTAAATTGTGATCAATCATGATCATCATTATTTACATTGAAAAGTAGTTAATTAGTTGGATGTTTAATAATTACGTTATTGTTGTTATAAGAGCAGGCAGATGATGATGATGTTATGTTTAGGTCTGGCTGGTAACTCATAAGGGCCAATGATGAGTTAATTAATGACTTTATTTTGCAGTTTTGCAAGTGATAAGATAAGATAAGATAAGATAAATTTTTATTATTTATAAACATAATTAAAAATACGTAAACTTATACTAACAATTATGAGGCCTAACTATTTCCTGAACTAGGAATAGGAAATTCCTGTATCACAGGTAAACAGATAGCCGACATAACTATTACAAAAAAAAAAAAAATCCTTTACTATACTATATAAATAAAATAAACTTAAATAAACTAACAAAATAGAATTCTTAATATCTAACTATGGAGACGGTAGTGGCAGCTTCCCTCGGAAGCGGCGAAACACGACTCCCTGCGGCCAAAACTCCGGTGATGTTTTGTATCTAATAATGAAGCTTGGTTGTAATCCTATTCATAGATTCCTATTAATGATTTTACACCCATTCATCAAAATAGCCCTAATTGCCCCGAAAGTTGCCTCCGAAGTTAGGTTAAGATCCACTTAATGATTTAGATACGTCGGCCTTGCATCGGCCTTATATCAGTTTTACTTATAGCAATCATTAACTGTTATCAATCGATTAGAAATAACAAGAAACAACATAAAAGTTCAAAGTTAGCGCCTGGTTTGCGATCGGACCAACCTTATTACTTTCCACAACTTCAGCCCTTGGTTAAAGCTTTAACACAATTGCATGCCAGTGCTGCAACTTCGAGCCCTTAGAAACGCTCAACGGAAACTTTTTTTACCTATTTCTTGCGCATTTTAAACCCTTCAGTGCGCACGGGCATCTCTAATGGGTAACTGAAAGCCCAAGCAGGTATAAAAAACTCGAAGGTCTCGTTAAAAAACTTTCCTAGACTTTCAACGGCTGCACATTGCGCATTTTTTGTAAAATCGGTTTGTTTACACTTGAACGTGTTTCTATTTTTAGCTCAATGAAGTTTCATAAGGGCTTATGATGAATCAATGTGTCTACGTAGGTTTCTCCTTAGGATTGAGTACCATATTTTGCTCCATTTGGTCCATTATGGAATAGGTATCTATCTAAGTAGTATTAGTTTCATTTTGTTTCGATTTGTACTTTACTTAAGTAAAGCCTAGATACTCTAGGTAAGGAAACTTGATTCTTGTATTGTAATTGATGACAAGTAACATTATAAACATACAATCAGACAGACAGAAACAATTTGTTGATCACATTACCAAACCAAAACATAAACGCCGCCTTTGCTTATGTTAGCATATAAACGTCCTATAGAAACTTCGTACATTAAAAGTAACATTATCTAACTCCTACAATACTGCACCAGGTATGCGAGGAGCAGCAATGCGAAGAGCAGGTGTTTCCCCTGGCGGTCAGCTACATGGACCGGTTCCTGGCGTCGAGAGCCATCTCGCGGCAACAGCTGCAACTGCTGGCTGTGACTGCGATGCTGCTGGCGTCCAAGTTCCGCCAGTGTCATCCACTGTCAGTGGACCTCCTCTGCGCTTATACTGACAACTCCGTGCACCCTGATGAAGTCCGGGTAAGGCCTAATACCTACTTGAATCATCTTTAGTCAGTCGTCTAAGCCACATAGATATGGGCTTAACATCAGCTGCTGACTGACACTGAGCTGATGATGAAATTCGGGTAAGGTTCAAGATACTCTAGTATCATTTCAATTATTCAGCCACATAGATATAGAAAACAGCTGCAACTACTGGCTGTGACCGCGATGCTGCTAGCGTTCAAGTTTCGCCAGTGCCATCCCCTGTCAGTGGACCTCCTCTGCGCTTACACTGACAACGAGTGCACCCTGATGAAGTCCGGGTAAGGTTCAAGATACTCTAGTATCATTTCAATTATTCAGCCACATAGATATAGGAAACAGCTGCAACTGCTGGCTGTGACTGCGATGCTGCTGGCGTCCAAGTTCCGCCAGTGCCATCCACTGTCAGTGGACCTCCTCTGCGCGTACACTGACAACTCCGTGCACCCTGATGAAGTCCGGGTAAGGTTCAAGATACTCTAGTTTCATTTACATTATTCAGCCACATAGATATAGAAAACAGCTGCAACTGCTGGCTGTCACCGCGATGCTGCTGGCGTCCAAGTTTCGCCAGTGCCATCCACTGTCAGTGGACCTGCTCTGCGCTTACACTGACTACTCCGTGCACTCTGATGAAGTCCGGGTAAGCCCCAATACTTGTGACATCTACAGTCAGGCGCCTAAGCCATTTAGATATGGACTCAACATCAGCTGCTGAGTAACACGCTGATGATGCTGCCCTGCGCGCCTTCTCCATAATTTGTACTGGTGGTTTTCAAGTTCAAAGTGTCGAGTAACTCTGAAGGCCAGGTAATGTCCATTCTATAGAAGTGTTACGTTGATTTAACGATGTCAACATCAATATATTTGAGAGACCCTCGACTCTATTAGATTAGATACCTAAGGTTTGTATAAAATACAAGTTTCAGTACCTAGATACTTTCTTTGTTTTTGTCGTAGTCCTGCATTGATGGACCCTAGTGGTGAAACTAATTATTACCTTACACATGATAATTATCTGGTTGACCATCCCCACTTTCTTCGTCAAAGGTCAAGTAGTTCCGACCGGCACACACCTCACATCCTGCCTCGACCGCAACTTGTTACGCATTGTTTTGATTCCGCCGTGAATGAACTCGATTAGTTGAGTCAAATGTCACTCCTTCACCCTAAAGCGTTTGTATTGCCCGTATTCTTAAGGCGCTTGGGTTTCCGGTAATTACTTCTTCCGCGACAAACTTGTTCGGGAGGGTAGCCAAGCCACTTAATGTCGCCCTCAAGCAAGCCACAGCCTGTGACGAAGTATAGCACTGGATGACTTACCTGCTTCCGACGGAAATGTGGGCAAGACAATCTTGTAATCAAGATAAGAAGCTTCCTTAAGTTTAGTCAGCGTGACAGGAAATTTACGAGCCTTCTGTGGCTGACCAAAAGCCCATCGGGTCTGAAACCCACTGTCACCTTTTCAATTATTCCACGGGAAAAATTCCCACAGTGCGGTTATAATGACACCAAAACTGTCCTAATCGTAATATTGTGTGCGCAAGGGCAGGTGCGAACAAATTAGTACCGACACTAGCACCCATGAATTTGACTTTGTCACCTGATTCACACGCCTCTCACAACCCCATCGGGACCATGTTTCCGTCACAAATGCTGCTTTCATAACGTCAATGCATTTCCACAAGATGCGTTGTATCGTAGGTTGCATCAAATAGATATTGGGTAACAATGCCAGTGACATCTGTACTTGGAATTGAAATGTATTCAAGTAGAGCGTGGGAAGCTCGTCATTCAGTAGTTGGAGGCATCCGAGGTGCCGTATGGCGTCGTACGCATTTCCTTGCAATTAATTCGTGCGATGATCCTGATAAGTCCGCACCGCGCATACCTGATGAGGTCATATGGCGTGGGGTCGTCTCCACTTTCCCATAACTTGAATTTGAGTTCTTCAACTTATGCCGTATGGTGGTCATTTGGAATTCGACAATTTATCGTGGGAACTACTTTTCATTGGGGTTGTGAACGCAAGATCTAATTTTCTAGATAGTGTCAGTCGTCTCTCCCACAAGTGACATCGTGTTTATAAACAAACTGTGAACTAAAAAATACATAAAGAGTTTATTATCTTAAATTAAAACGTATTAGAGTTGAACGAACGCTAGTTCAGATACTGATTAACTCTTACGTCTTAAACAATGGCATTCACCCTGGCTTATCACATGAGATGTGTTACAAGAACCTATCGTATTGGGCTACAATTAAAATTGTAGAGCTTCTGAAATCTCGGGCATGTTCCCTTGTTGGTAACATATCTTTGATCCGAATTGTTACTTCTCGAATTTTGATAACCCGAAAATGGTTCCTAGAATGCTTTGTTTCCAGATATATTGGTTTACAGAATGACATAATGTCGGACCTACAATTTACAGAAGTATCATTTTCCCGAACAACTCATAACAAATTTTCAAAACTAAACTTTTTTTTTGACAACTATTTCGTATGACACCAGTTTAACTTTACCAAAACTTTTAATTTTCAACTTTTCTCTTCTCATAGTATTATTTGTCAAAAGTTTCAATTTCCATAACTATCAATACTCAGAAAAAGTGCGGCGGGGGTTCGTTTCATATTTACGTGCAGATGTACATGGGAGAAGGACCTGGAGGGAGAGGCTCGTGAGGGTCTTTTGGAAAATTTGCGGCACCCCGATATCTGTCATTAACTTTCGAATTATTAAGGCGGAAGCCAGAGGAGCGATACTAGACAAACCGGGTGCGAGCGCAGCGAGCACGGGACTTCTGGGCACCCCGATTTCGGATAGGTTAGGTTCAGAAGGCTATGGCGGAAGCGAGCAGGCGAGCGTAGCGAGCGCTCGCTTCTGCCATAGCCTTCGGGTTAGGTTGACATGTATGCATGCCTGCTTGTGCTTGTCTGCATGCATGCTTGTGGTTGTTTGCATATGTGCATGCTCTCTTGCTTGCTTGCATGCGTGCTTGTTTGCATGCTTGCTTGCTTGCATGCTTGCATGCATGCATGCTTGCTTGCTTGCATGCTTGCTTGTTTGCATGCATGCATGCTTGTTTACTTGCTATCTTGCTTGCATGCTTGCTTGCTTGCATGCTTGCTTGTTTGCATGCATGCATGTTTGTTTACTTGCTATCTTGCTTGCATGCATGCATGCTTGCTTGCTTGCTTGCATGCATGCATGGACATGAACTTGGAAGTTTTTGCGTGCTATAGCGTGTCTGGAATAAAATATATCTGGATTATAAAATGTTGAGAAGTGTAGCATATGGTTCAAAAATATTTGGAGAAGAAAATTGTTGGATTATGATACATATGGATTTTGTTACTGCGGTATTTAGTTGATCTGGAATTTAAATCAGTAGTCAAATGAAAAAACAGGAAAATAAACTTCGGGATTTACAAAAGTTGGAAACCGTTACTTTGGCAAATCATAACGGGGAAAGTAAAAAAAGGCGAACCGTTTTCGGGAATATCATATTCGGGTTTCAAACTTTCGGAAGTACAATATGTAACCTCCCTTGTTATTTCAGAACGCACTCCCCATGCAAATTTTAAACCCCGGATCCCATGACTTTCCCTTCGTCTTGTATTACTATTTTCATTAGTAAGTGATTCGCCATTTTTGCGGTTTCCGCCTGGGCCATCGAGTATGACGGTTACGACTCAACTGTTAAGAATATGTGTCCCTTCTTGAATATAAGTGCATATAATTGCGTTGCACATAAATTGGGGCAGGCAAAGGTCAAAAGACATAGTCACGATTCACACGGGGTCGTAATAGAATGCTTGCAAATTGAATAGTGTCTTATGAAGGGTGTGTTTTTTGCAGCAATGGGAAGTGATGCTCCTGCAACGGCTGAACTGGCAGTTGTCGATCGCGACGGCTTTCGACTTCGTGGAGCCTTTCTTGGCGCGGGTGCCCTGGGGCCGGACCAACCCCCTCGTCAGAACACACGCACTCACGCTCACCTCTGTTTGTTATACTGGTAAGTTTACTTATTTCATTGTATTTTCCTTAAACAGCTGCCTATAGTACAGGACAATGTCTAGCCTTCATCGCTTCCCTGTCCATATTGTCCCTACATTTCCTTTAGACTCTGATTTTCATGCCAGATTGTCATTAAGTTTAGGACATTTTTTGTTCGATAGGTTCTTAGATAGGTTAGATATATCCCTAATACAGCGTTGTGTAACACCAAATATTCGTACGCAGACGGGTTAATCAGCTCATAAATTGTCTACACACTTAACATGCGGGCTGCACAGACTTCCTCGTGCTGTATGTTAATTTAGAATCGATAATTGTAACTATGCGTCAATTAAATTTGCTCACACATTAGTGGACTGCTGAAATAACATGGTTGAAGGCTCGGGCCTCCCCTGTTCTTGTCGTGTGAGGGTATGTGTGTGGGGGCAGTGGACGCGTGTATCGGAACGACGAACGCGCACATGCCCTCGCGCACTGATAGCGCACACCTTGCGCGCGCGCACCCCAGCCACTGACCCCAGACCCTCCCTTTGTCAAATTACACTCAAGTACTTAATGATAATGTTTTAAATCGAACAAAAAACTCGCTTCTGCATTTTCTACAAAAAAGTTGATGCTATCTGGCACTACGGGCTGTACACCAGCAGGTGAAAGATCTCGGGCGCAAGACATAAAAATGTAGATTAAAATTCAATAGTACTAAAAACTAGTTGCTATTATGTGCCAGTATGCAAATCTTTGTTTAAGTCGGACAATAGATCGCAGGCACGTGCGTAGCGATCTGACCACTACGCATGTGCTACAATTTATTGAATTACGTAATAAATTTTTTATGAAAGGTCGTAAAAATGGCCAGTTCTATTATACGGGGTGTTAGGGACGGTGTAACGAAAACTTTGCAGGCGTGCTCAGACCATGAAATTGAACAACTTTTACTATGGAGCCAATGGTGGGAAACGAAAAAAAATTTCCGGCCTCCCATACAAAGTCAGTCCGCTGATCGTGAATTTTGTATGGGAGGTCGGAATTTTTTTTTCGTTTCCCACCATTGGCTCCATAGTAAAAGTTGTTCAGTTTGATAGTCTGATCATGCCTGCAAAGTTTTCGGTACACCGTCCCTAACACCCTGTATTTTTATAGTGTTGACTTTTCGGGTCAGTTGCATTAATGGTTTGATTATCTCCGGCCGATCTGATTTACGGCAATGTCCGGCGCGGGCGCAGCAGCGGTCGCACCATGTGTGCGGATATGCCTCCATTTGCCACGTGGTGCGTATTTTGATAGAAACAACGATACGAATGCCAATACACTCAGTATTTATAATTATTTTGGAGCGTTCAATCAATGTGAGCTTTAGTCAGGGATAAAAGTTCAAAGAATCAGATCTCTTCGCGGCGGCTCCAAGCAGCTACAAATTTAGAGCAATGTTCAAATTTACACAGTAAGAAAGAAGGACTATTTCTTAAAAAAAAAGTGGTAGAAATTAAAAAGCCCATTTGTGGGCAGGCCTACACCTGAAAGATCTATAACTGGGCTCTTTAATTCACGGTCTAGCCTAGCAGATGTTAGAACATAGAAGCATACACCATCACATAACGCATAGTTATTGCCAATGACCAAGAATGACCCTTGATATACAATACAGTAGACTAAGGGCCTGTACGATCACTGAGCATGAAAAAAATGGAAAATTAAAAACCACCACTGGTGTGTGTACTATAAATAATATTCTTGCCAGCTCTGTCCCTGACATTTTGGTATCGCAAGTATTGTTTTATAAACAGCCCTACTACATGCTCCTTTGTATCGCAATGTTTCAAACTAGGAAATAGTTTGACTCATTATTTGAGAGGAACAGAGATGCTTAACCCTATTAAGCCCGTATGGTCCATGGGATCCTAATAAGATAAGCATTATTTATAGCTGTCAATCGGCCATTTACCCAAACAACAACAAATTAGTTGATTGAACTTTTTGTTTACAACAAACATATTATGGAAGGTCAATGTGTGTAGCAATGCTACGGAAATCCCTGACCGTTATTGTGAAACTTTCTGTTTATTTTTGGCACCTTTGGCATCTATCTACGTTATTGTAGGGGCATAATATGCTGGTGTCAAGTTCTGTGTGTCGGAGGCCGGAAACAGCATAATTGCCGGTAACTGATCGTGCAGTACGCGAGGTGTGAAAGGGTTAATAACACTACTTGACCCTAAACTTCCTTCATCTTACCTTTCTATCGCGGTATAAAAACACTCGATCCTTTATTTAGGGCCTTTGATTCAACGCAATTAACCGTTAATTTCGTACAAAAGGCTATTGATATGTCAATGAGATGCGCTGAATGATTTGTAAGGGCGTATTTTCAGTTTAACAAAAGCTTCCAGTACTATAACAGCTATAGTACGTAGGACTACAGTTACAGCACTTACAGCTGTACTGCCGAACCCTACAATTTAAGTGTGTGATATAATTTCTTGCAATTGGCAGTTTTTCTTACGGTGCGCCGTGGGCATGAATCAAGACATGACAATAATAATGCGATGCTTATCAAAGCTTCTGTAACCGTGTCAATGTCGTGGTTGCGAGTTGTGAGACTTGCTGGCGGGTGCCGGGGAGCGGAGAGCGGGTAGCGGGGGGTAGCGGGTAGCGACCGCGACAGCTGAGCGGCGACAATGCCTGAAGACGTCCCGCGGCCATTGTGTTCTCCCGGCCTGTCCCAACCCCGACAAAGACCGTCTCGACGACTCCGCGCGCACCTGGCGGCTCGCGACCCTATCTTACACTCCCCGACTACATGCACGCTATATTCGCCGTCTCGAATCTCAGCCAAAGAAGTTCCGATCCGACCCGACACGTTTCCGCTCAAGCCCTTCCGATCTGAAGCTGCGAACTGTCATTATCTTTTTGCCTGCCATTGTACTCCCGGGATATGAGTACGTAACTCAGTTTATGCGAGCAGGATGTTAAAAAAGTATGTTTTTATTATCATACATTAAAAAAGCATAAGGAGCCGGGCTATAAACTTAAAAGGTCGAATCAACAATCCCTTAGCTTTTAAACTTGATTGCGATAAATAAGACATAAAATCTCGTTATAATCGTAAAATATTCTATTGGAACCAGTTTCGCGCAATTAGGCATTGACTATTTGCAACCCTTGCATTTTCGCATCATCTATTGATGTTTGTATTAGATTCGCAGTTAGGGCGGGACAGGTTTGACAAACGGAAATTAACGGTCCTCGATGTCTGTTATTCGGTGGCATCATTACTTGATGGTTTGTAGCAATTAGTGAGGGTGTAAGACGCGGGGGTGCGTGGTGTCTTGAGGCCGTCGCTCGTGGCAAGCAGATGGTGGTGGCACCAACTGACGGCCAACCTGTCGCAACGGCCCGCCCCGCTTCGCTGCCCGTGTAGAGATCACTGATACGCCACCCGCTATCGTTTTTGATTTCATAATAAGCCCATAACCCAACCATAGCGCTTTAGCACTCACAACTACCGAGCTTTCACTCTAAGTAAAAATCCTTAATTAACAAGCGGTTAAGCTTCATACTTTATGAATCTTAAAGCTCCCCCTGTGTTGAGTTTCATTGACCTGCAGTTAAACGAGTTAAGCCCGGGCATACGTTAGGTGAACGTAGTGCTTTTTCTGATTAAAATTATGATACGTTCGCGTGTTGCGGTACAAGAAAAACATTCTTAGGTGGATAGCGTGAAGAAGTGGAGGGCTCGTGGAAGGGTGTAGGTGGGCAGTGACCCTACGTGTGGTAGCCATGAGCGGAAGGACCGCCAGGTGTCCCCACATCTGCCGTCTTGGCCTGCCCTAAGGACTACACCCAGCGACTTTAACTCGCCTCGTATTAACTTGTTTCGCATCAATACATTCACCGTTAGAAATATCCAAGTATAAGCTACATTGTTACTACTAAGAATAGAGCTCGTTGGTATTAAATAATTCGTTTCAAAACCATTAATATCAATAATGGTGGTCGCTATTGCTGTAGTCGATCAGGCGAAATCTTAAAGTGTATCAGGGGCAGGGGTCACTTGTGCAAAATTCCGTTATGAAAAGTAATTTCGAGGGTTATCGATTAGGCGACTCGATCGATGTCTACAATTTTACGAACAATAAGTCCCTCCTTCGTCCGTAGCGAAATCGCAGCTGCGCCCTTAACTAGACGACTTAAGATGTAAATTACCATTATTCCGCGTCTATTGTCCTCAAGCGTACACAAAGATGCAGGGACGGAATGCACAAATCTGGCAGCTGCTCGACTCTCCTTCCTTATTCTCCTAAACACAATAAGCGATATTGTATTGTGCAAAATGTAACGCGACGTTTTTTGCCGAGACCCTTTTCGTCGACCGAGAATAATCTTGTTTTTGACAGTTCTAAATCTGTAAAATAAACGTCGGTTTCCTTGGTTTAATCGGTCTTATAACTGGACGTAAACAAAATTATTAAAAACATATCATGCAGTAAGACTAAAGGGCTCGCGGAGGATGCATCGAAGGACGCGGGGAGAGCGGAGGAGCCACCTGTTTGCGGCAATTATCTCGCAACAGATGTCCTGCCTCATCTACCTGCGCCTGCGCCTACTACGACTTAAAAAACACGTAAACATCGAAACTCGTTTTACGATACGATAGGTATGTTTAATAAACTTGCACGAAAGGATGCAGATATTTTTGTTTCTAGAGAATGTCTTAGAAGTCCCGTTGTTCATCAATCATGTAAATAAGTTCGCTTTACACAACAATGACTCGTTCATTTCGTAACTAGTAAACTAACGGAGTTATTTGTCTTTGTCAACAGAGACAGAGTTTCTTCTGGTGCCGCCGTCTCTGATTGCCGTGGCGTGCATCACGGCTGCAGCGCGAGGTCTTCGCGTCAGGATGTCGGTAGGTGAACTTTGCGCCCTGACGCATACTCCAGCCGCTGCCGCAGAGCTGGTAGCTCGACATGTCGAGAGGGTCTTGGCTAGAGAGACTCAGCCCCAGGAGCCTCGTCAGCGACAGCCGCAGCCCGTCAAGCACAACGCCGACGATCAAACCATGCTGCCCAATACGCCCACCGATGTACAGGATGTGCACTTCTGATCGTTGCTGCAGCAGTCCAGCGTGCCGATGTCGTCCAAGTAAGAACATCTTTCCGGCGAACCTCAAGGAATCTCTTACTAGCCTTCAGACGTAAAAAAAGTGAGGACCACGTGGAGATTAATGTCTGCTGGACACAATGCGGCGCGCACGTGGGAAATCTATATTTACTCGCTGTCAAAATGATGCAAAGTGAACAAATATAAAGTCAATAGATCTCGCTGTAGATGAAATGTTTTGAATCAAAATGGATTTCCTTCGTCAGGCAGACATTTTTTTCGTTGCACACCTGGGTTTACTATAAGAAAGATTTGGGAGTAAAACTTTTTCTGAACCAACATTTTTTGTCCGCTGCTTTTATCAATACTTGCTTGGCTAAATAATATAGGAGAATTTGTTCATTGATCTCAAATTATTTATGTGAAATAGTGTTCTAGAATAGATTTTACGTTATTTATGGTGTGTGGTGTTGTTAATTTGTAACATAGTTTGGAGTACTCGACAGTACGCAAAGTTTTTACAGATTTTGATCTCCGTTGATTCCAAAAACATGATTTTATAAGACTGATTCATTCTAAAAGTTCTAAAACAAGTTATCTGAATCAAATAGTCGAAATGTTATCTTGGGGCCATGTTATCAACCCGGTAAAGTTATTTTTGGAATAATACCTACACTTTTCGAATGTCTCGTCCGATTTTGATCTTTTCGATTATTTTAATTGAATCCACACGATATTTTGTAAATGTCGTGTTTAATATATTTTTGCGAAAAACGTTTTTGTGTGTCATCGTAACTATTTATTTATAAGATCTCAATATTCTCGATGTAGTTGAATTCAAAATGTATTGGTGTACAAAAGTGTGTTTAGTTTTTACTCGCAAGTGGAAATGTTGAAGTATGTAATTATTTATTTAGGTCGACGTTAAGTTTTAGTAAATTCTAGTCACATGTTTTACACATTCCTGTTTTCGACCAAACTTTATACGTTTAAGATTGATTATTTATAAGATGTTCTTAAGGTTAGGCTATTGTAATAAGTTGATATAATGCTTTGTATTCCCTGGTTAGTGAAGTAGCGAGTATTCTAGAGAATGTTCAGGGAATGTGAAGGTAGTGAAGAAAAAGACGCGCATTAGTAATTTAATTATGATACTTACTAATAAGCATCGATGGTGTGTTGTGTGGAAGTAAGGGAGAATTCTGACCGTAAACATTGCGTAACCGCACGAGCACGGCCGTATTCTGGAAGACTGATAACACTTTCGAACAACATCGGATTCAAATCGCCTCAACTATTTATGTCATCTTCAAAAACTTTCTAAAAATCTGTAATTTCTTTGTCATCAGAATTTTACTTCTGATAAGACACTATCTTATTCACACGGTTTGGTTTGATTCCGATCTCGTATTGTTTTCGAATCCGTGATTTGAGTAGGACCAGCGCGTTACTATGTTAATTAACCTAATTAGAACATTAAGAGCTTTCAACTGCCTTGTCTCGCTTAATTCCACCGCCACGTTACGTAATTTTTTTATGAGGGTCTTGATATAATGCTCACTTTTTTATAATTTTTATGTTTGTCAGTTTAAGCTATTACAATTTTGTAAAGGTCTGTTGGTAAAAGAACGATTTATCTATTAATCCTCAAACATATTAAAGAATTCAAAATATCTCTTGAAGAAAAATGATAAAGTTTATCATATTCTTATGTACTTAATTATTTATTATTGCTAAATATTGAAAAACGGTTGTTATACGAATAGACCTTTTATTTTATCGGAATAAGAACACGAATCTGAAATTGTCGGTAAAAATACTTGAATTAAAAACTGTTCTGTTATGCCAATCAATTAATACGCGATCAAATTGTTTATAAGACGTTGTACCTTAGTAGATAAAACTGTATAAAAAGTTAGTTTTTAGTAAGTATAGTAACTGTACAGTGCAGTTTTAAGTAAGTTGTAAAATTTATAAAAACAAATAAACAATAGCAAAAGAGAATCTTACGTATTTTTTTTACTTCGTAAGTGCACCTGGCTACCTGGTCTTGAGGTGACCCGAGATCGGTCCACAAACTTGCCATTCTCTCGCATAAAAACACATTTAAACTTCCTTTGAAACTCGAATTGAGATGGTATACTTTATTAAGATAAGTGAGTTGATCAAACTGGATGTGGTAGGTAGGTAGTACATCTGATATTAGATAGGTAGGCTAGGTAAGTACTATCGCCTGCAAATCTACCTACACGTTTAAGGAACCAACTTATCGTTTTTCAAATAATACAAAAAAAGCAGCTTAAGTTGATCCCTTAAATGGGGTAAGGTAATTTGCAAGCGATAATACTTACTACGTCTCGGCACCTCGATTCAAGTAAGAAAATTATAATGGTTCTCTATACTGATACTATAAGTTACCAGCCAGCATTGGATCTCTGATTGGCTACTAATAGAACACACACACACCTACTGACGCACTGTCAGCACTGAAGCCTGCTACTTGTAGTAAGTGGTTGAAAAAACACCAGGGTGCATCGGGTCGTTTGACGCCTCGGTGTCCCACTCGAGAAAGAAGAAGCACAGAATAGGTACGACATAAAACTCCCGCCTGTTTGTTGAAATGATGTTTGTATACTTACTCAAACGAGTAGGTTTCCACTTGAGCGCGACTTGATCTTTAAAACAATAAAAGTTCGCGATGAATTGAAGACCTCACTCGATTTTTTCGTATTTAAAAAGACACGTGTTCTTTGAGTAATTAATTTGAATTACGTACCTACTTATGCCCTAGGTGTGGAAAGGTGTACTCAGTCAGAACAGTCACTAGTTATCGTAGCCTTTGCATGCCTGCAAAAAGAGGTATCACCTGCTGCTTGCTAGTTATCGACTGCACCTATTAGGTAGGTATCCTACTTACCAATGTACGCTGACTCATGAACAATTCTGTTGTATGATTCAATAAATGTTGCTGCACCTAGAACAAATTATTGCTGTAAAATCTCTCTCTTGCAGTCTCTCCCACTCACTGCGAAAGACCTTACGGTCTTTCTTAACCTTAAATTATGGATAGATATTGTTCATGAGTGAGCGGGAGAGACTGTACCTTCAGGGTGCTAGGAAAAGTACTTACTGCGTTTCCTTTCAACGAGTGAACCTGCCCATGAAACTGAACCTAGTTTGAAACATATTTCTACACTTCATGTAGTAAAAAGATTGATCGAGTAATTTGGTACAGTGGTTTCGATAGAATAAGTAAAGGATCTAAGCATTGTTTACTATAGGGGCAGTTCCTATAGTTTCGTTAGAGTAAGTAAAGGATCTAAGCATTGTTTTACTTATAGTTTTTTAGTAGATTGTCTGACATATCGTTATCAAACGCAATTCAATACAATACTCTGACACCGGGGTTCATCGGGTCGTTGGACCACTTGGTGTAATAAATAAGTACTACTCGAAAATAACATCTTTTTTCTCAATTTGTCAATTCTTGAAACAGCTGTGAAACTTAGAACGAATTCAGAGATCAACTTTTTCAGAAGCCTAAATTCGGCAAGGTAGGTAAGATAAGATTTTGTGAGTGAGTGACGATGACGTTACTGTGTTTGACAAACAGATCGAGTTAGCTAGATATAAGTATTTAGGTATTCTGCAGATACTATCAGGTACCTTAGATACTTTGTTTATAAAAATACCTACGAAAATAAAACATCTGCCTCATGTATCATGGAACTAATTTAAGTATTATGTGTGTTGGTCGGCTCGAAGGACCATATTTTGTGATTCAAATTACAAACGCCATCTGAAGACGCTAAATAGAACTAAAGCTTTAAAAACAGAGCACCCTGTCGGAAGTTTCCAAAGCTCGCTCGAAAAGGTGCGGGCTTGCTCTACTCCACGCTCTACCCTGAGCCATGCTGAGCTTTATCGACTAGCTCCGTATTTGTACCCACATGTGATAGATGTCGCTTGAATCGACAAAACTTTTGGGTTTTGTAACGAATACAGGTGGCATATTTTGTTGTGTGCTAATTTTATTTCGAGTTGCGTACGCTAGGTGGGTAGGTAAGGTTGACGCTTTTAGAATGTTGTTTTGCAATGCACATGGAATTTTATTGCTGTTTATCTGTATAGCGTTATATTATTGTCATGTTTGCGGACTTTATGACTTCTGCAGCGGAGAAATGCGATTAAAATATTATCATCCAGACACTCTAGCTAATGTTCTCGCTACAAAGTATCGAATTTCATTGCTATTTCACACATAACTTAATTTTCTAACATTGCAAATGGCGTAGTGAGTAGGATTTAGGTATTTTTTGCTGTAGAGACAAAATTATACTAACGATAACCTACAATCGCAAGTACCCTTACAGGTACCTAATACTTAGGTAGGTACAGTGTAATACCGAATCTTACGTAGGTACCTATGTCGTTTGTAGGTCAAGCAATTCTTACAAACTTACACGTTTTTCTGCACTTTACAACTTTTATTACAAACCACAGAGGATAAAATACAGGGTGTTAATTTAAATGCGTGCCATAGCTTCAGGGTAGGTTAAGTATCGATTAAGGATGCCATAAAATATATTGAAAAAATCTCTGTCAAATTTTTATTTTATTTAGTCAAAACTTTTTTTTATAGAAAAATCAATTTTTGAAGCTGTTGTTGTTTAGAGAGTGCCCATACAAGAACTTTCGTCTAAACAACTTTGAGATTGAACAAATTTCGGCTGAGATACTATAGGCATTTGAATCAAATGTCGGTCAAGAAAAATAAAATTGTGGCTGGGAATTTTTTAAATACCTATTTTTTACGGCATCCTCCTTTATCGATACTAAACCTACCCTGAAGCTATGGCACGCATTTAAATTAATACCCTGTAGATACTTAAATCAGTAACTCAAATCGGCCTGATCGGCAATTTTGTATGGGAGGTCTAAAAATTTTTTTCTTTTTGGACCTATGTTTCTTAGGGAAAGTTGTTCCTTATCACAGCCGGTTCTGAGTTTTCGCTATCGGTCACTATAGTCCGACAGCTTCGTGCGCGACCCTCCCTAGGGGTGACAGACGTTGAGGGGGGAGATGTCAGCGGGTAGCGGGAGGTGTAGCGGGGAAGGGAGACACGCGCACCCGCGCCCACGTCATATTAAAATGACGTGCTTCCTCGCTCCCCCACCGTCTGTACCCCGCAGGAGGGTCGCGCACGAAGTTGTCGGACTATAGTAAAATTTCACCCCATATTCTATTGTAATTTATATTGCCCATGTATTTCAAACGGAAATTAAAATACTGTTATTGGTCTTGCAGCTTTGAAGAAAACTCCGAACCTTTAAACATTTCGCAAACCGGAAATCATTGAACCTTCACAATCAAACGCATGACCACGGTTAGATGGGTTCACGGCTCCTCCAATTTACACTTGAAAGTCCGATACGACACCGAGTGGTGGGTAAACACGGGGAGGTTGGCAAACTGGCAAACTGGCAAACCGTGGACGAAAAAGCCGGGATCGAGCGCTCGGGGCGCCGGGCGTTGGGGGCAAACACAACGTCTCCGGGGAACCTCTGACAGTGTTGCCGTAGAGGTAAAATCGTACAGTTTTTGTAGTTTCTAACAAATTGGCAAACCGTGGACGAAAAAGCCAGGATCGAGCGCTCGGGGCGCCCGGCGTTGGGGGCAAACACAACGTCTCCGGGGAACCTCTGACTGTGTTGCTATAGCGGTAAGATCGTACAGTTTTAGTAGTTTCTAGCAAACTGGCAAACCGTGGACGAAAAAGCCAGGATCGAGCGCTCGGGGCGCTGCGCGTTAGGGGCTAACACGACGTCTCCGGGGAACCTCTGACAGTGTTGCCGTAAGGGTAGGATCATACAGTTTTTGTAGTTTCTAACAAACTGGCAAACCGTGGACGAAAAAGCCAGGATCGAGCGCTCGCGGCGCCCGGCGTTGGGGCAAACACAACGTCTCCGGGGAACCTCAGCCTGTGTTGCTTTAGGGGAATGATTATGTCATTTCAGATTAATGATTCGGCAAGTCTCGGAGTGAAAGTGATCAGCATATCAATGTTGGAAGAAAGCACGCTGTCAACGGGAAGCCTTTGGTCCAGATTGGCTGGCCTTAGTACGTCTTCTGTCGTGCGGGACCCTGAGCTGACAAGTGACCTGATGATCTTTGGTCAGACAAAGTAGGTTCAGCAGTTTTGACGGCGTAATGTAATGTGATACGATGTTCCTCTATCAAACCAAAAATCGTACTTAGGGATGACAATAAAGATTAAATAGGGTGTTTTCTATCTGAAAGCTAATTCGTATCGAATGCAAATCAGTGAATTACTTATAGGTAGGTAACTACATAAGATAAAAACTTCACAGTTGCTGTCATACGCATATTCATCTAGGCAGCCTAGTTCCCCAAAAGATGTGACTTTGATTATTTTTCCCATCTTCTTACGATGGAATTTTCGTAGCCAGCCACACCGTCCTCATTAGCTGTTCAAACAGCCGGCGGGCACTTTGACAAGCCAGGAGCTAGCCGCCCCGGCCGCCCCGCAGTCCGCTCGAGATCCCGAGATCTTCCCCTTCGCAGACACAGATCTAACGGTAACTATAAAGAGGGACGCTTACCAGTTACTACTTTCGTTGTGAAATAACTGTGGACCATTGATACACATGAAACAGATGTTATCTATCGTGTTTCTAACTGAAAGATTATTAGGTATCTCTGAACTTTAGCAGGATTACTTTACTCTTCAGTTTCTTTCATAATCATAATTATGTCGGCAGTCTCCCAAATGATTTGACTTTTGACTCATTTTCATGGATGTTTAGCACGATTAGAATTCCTGAGCAAGCCACACCGTCCTCATTAGTTGTTCAAACAGCCGGCGGGCACTTTGACAAGCCAGGAGCTAGCCGCCCCGGCCGCCCCGGCCGCCCCGCAGTCCGCTCGAGATCCCGAGATCTTCCCCTTCACAGATCTAACGGTAACTATAAAGAGGGACGCAGTAAATACGGCGGTCGAGGTTATTTACTCGACGCGGCCCGGCGATGTCACAGATCGGCTCTGTACCTAAACGTAGGTAGTATAGTAAACAGCCATCTATTGATTTAAGTTAGTATGTGCCCGTTTGACTTAGCAAGTTGAATGGGTCTCCTTTGACTGTCTTACTAGCGATAGCGACTCTCTTGTGAGCCTACATTAATGAGTCAAAGAGGAATGACCACTTCTGGTCCAAGAAATTAAAATGTAGAATAGCTACGGCAATTATTGTACAAAACAGGTAAACTAACTTTTAAAAGTCTTTCTACCGTTAGGTATTTTCACCAAAGATTTTACTGTGGTGTGAACTTTTTTTACACTGCTCACTTCGGTATAGCTAACAATAAGGAATTTAGAACAAGATACTTGATATACACGAAATATTTGTGCACGACACAAACTCGCGACAAAAGTAATGAGAAGATAAATAAAAGTAAATCCCATCAAAAACATTCTGTAAAAAACTAGCCAAGTCTCGATTTAGCTGCTTGTTTATCTCTAAAAAGTAATGAAATATAGACAAAGTCGTGCCAAGTCTAAGGTTCCCGTACTGCGATTTCTTTATTATTATGGCATGTATTTAACGCGGCGACAAATTGATACCATTCCGGGTCTTAAAAAAACTGAAAATGGGTAGTAAATAAACTACTTTGGCGACTAATTTGAGGTAGCATCTTAACTAGAAAGCGGCGGCTTTTTAATGAGTTTTGAGGTCTTATTTAAATTTTATCTGGCAGTGATTTTCTTTCGTGGCAATTGAATTTCTTCTAAGGCGACAAATTGTTGGCGGATTAAAAAGTTAAAATAGGCTTTCATAAATTCTAAAATGGGGTTGTCTATAAACTTGACTAAGGTCTGAAATAAATACAAACAAGATCTTTAAAAAAATACTTTTGGTTGCATTTGTAGGGATCTAAATAAACCAAATTGTGCCATGCTAAAAAACTATTCTCGGTCTATTTTTTTTCTAGACTATATTTTTTATTATAAACTTTCCCTCTATTAAATGAACTTTAAATAAACCTTCTTACGTTGAGTAACGAGAGTTGCCTACGATACTCACGTAAGTATTGTAGGTAACTCTAGGTACTCATACATAAGTATTGTTGCATACATAAGTATTGTTGTTGTTAAATCTAGGTAGATACTTATGTAGGTAGGTTTGTTTATTTCAGCACTAAACTCATTTTTTATTAATTTAAACAGCGTGCAATGAAAGGCCTAAAATTTCACTGCCTTTTTTTATTCATTTTCCTTGAATACACAAAATATGTCATTTACTTAGTAGTCACAAAAACGATTATTATTTATACAAATAAAAAATCTCTCATCCACCGCTTGCTATTGGCTAGAAACGCGCTCAGTGCCCCTAGTTTTTTTGATCCTAGCATTTTGTTGCTTGTATAGTTTAATAGTTGCTAAGATATTTAATCACTGCCAAGTTAGTTTTTTTGTGACTTAATAGAAAGTAGCCTAAAAAGTATTTCAGTTGCCGTGTTAAATATTTGCCTATTATTATTGTTAATGTTATACGACTTGTACACACTAATGTATAAAGAATGTTCAACGGCCATTCGTATAACATTAACTATAATAACTAAACAAATCGCAGTAAGGAACCTTAGACTTGGTACGACTTTGTCTAGATTTCACTACTTTTTAGAGATAAACAAGCAGCTCAATCGAGACTCAGCTAGTTTTTTACAGAATGTTTTTAATGGGATTTCACTTATTTTTGTAGAAGCGTGCTATCAAGCTGAACAACTTTTGCATTGAAGTCATATCTGTATCTCCTATGGTTTAGCCGGGCTCCTAGAGGTGTGCCTGGTGGTCTACATCAAGTACTCCAAACCTTTGATTATCCCAGTTTTTATAGTTTTCCCTTTATAAGGCCATTAAACCCTAACTCTGTACCAAATTTCAGCTCTCTGAGTTTATGGGAAGTACTAGTTCTCTTTTGATGATCATGAGTGAGTGAGTAGGTACCTACGTGAGTGTCTGTCTTAAATGCGAAACTTTGCCTTCGCTTAACTTCGGAACTAAATGACCTACAGCCTTGAAATTTTGGATTTAATGTATGTGATTATAGCTCACTAGATGACGAAAATTTCTGCGTTCTGGTTTTATCCAAATGTTCTTAAATAGGGGCCTGAAAATGCTTCAAAATGGTTGCAGTAAAGGATGGTACGGCAGTGTTTGCTTTGCGCTCGGCTTTGGCGGGGGCACTGCCGTGCCCCCAGATTTCATTATTATTATTATTATTATTATTATTCTTGAGCAGGCAGGCAGTCGATGTACGACTGATAATGCCTGTATCCAGTTATTTAGTACATTCAGTACATTAGTAAAAAACAACAAATGAGTGTCGATTTAAAATGAACTCTCCTTCGTTTAATAATAAAATGGTTAGAGCTAATGCTTAATTAGTTGTAAATAAACAACTAAGTGAAACTTTTCCCATCAATTACAAAATCACTATAAATAAAACCAATCAGGAGCATTCACAACTTTTCTCCACTTGTATAATTACGCACCTGGTCTTCCGCATCAGCCTGTCAGGCCGTCAGCGTCAGTCAGCAGCAGCTAATGGCCGCGAGTGAGGAGCCATCATCACAAAGTATGTACTAGCTGGCGTCAATCCAGAGAGCCGGCTTCAAGGAAACATCGCTATACTCACACAGACATTCACACGCCGTCGTTTACGCGCAATCTCGAACCGTTTCGAACCGAATAGCAGCGAGTGTGACCAGCGTTTGGTGCGAGCGGACGGCAAAGTGATGACTAGCAAATTCAAATATTTTTGTATCGTGTGTTATAGTGTAAGATTGATATAATGTTCTTATATTAATGTTTAACCCAGGAACTGCATTTCAAAAATTCAGATGGAAAAGTAACAACCCTAGAACGCTCTAACGCACACTCGAACGGTATGAATGACCGCGAAAAGGGCCGAACTGTCCTTCTGTAAATTCCCTATTTTGAGCCATCATGGCGGATGGCTGGTGCTCATCAATCACGGGCGCAGGTGCTGCTGCGGACCCCCCGCGCCCCGCACCCCGCTCGCGAAAAACTCGAAAGGCTTGTTGTTTACAACAGCTGAGTGGAAAGCTACAGTGTAGGTACCTAATTGGTGTTGGACCTAATCTGCCTACATTTGTTTGGAGACCTCCACCGAACCATAAAGAGATGAGCGAAAGGAAACAAATACTAAGGGTGTCAGGGAAAAAGATAACAACGCAACAGCGATGTGGAAAACCACAGGGAAAACGTTTCCTAAAATTCGGTTCAAAAATTTTATATCAATCAATTTTTTCAAGTTTTCATTTATAGAAAAAGTTACCTATTCATCTTTTGATTACGTAAAGCCAATAACATAAAAAAATAGTAGGTATAGGTACTTGATATTTGAAACGTTCTTTTTACATGTACGATCGCATTTTTTAGATTGTATGCAATTCGTATGAAAATTTTGTGGAAAAATCTTTTATGTCATATTTAAGTATTCATTTTATTAAAGAGACTGTAAAATTATAGATCGCGATTCACAAAAATACCTATCTTATTTTATTACGTAGGTACCTAAAATTTGTTTTAAAAATGAAGGAAGTAAGGTAATGCGACCATATGATTCATTTAAATATCAAAGTGTTCGTTAGCAAAAGATCTTTGAACAAGACAAAACATCAAACATTTTCATTATATTTGATGGACAGGGACATCCTGGTACTAATGAGGATGACGTAACTTATGTAGTGTAGTTAAATACTACATGTTACGTAATCTTATGTAGGTAGATAACTAGATATCTTGACTAGGCGTTAAAAATACAAGCGAAGCTCGTAGCAACCCGTAGGCCATGTGGCTACGATTTTATCTACGATGCCTACATACTTACAACAACTCTTGTTTATTAACTTCGTAGGTCAAGACCCGCACCCATCTAGAGCTATACGTCTTTACACATCAAGAAAGGTAAGACGGTGGGTGTGAAGGTTCACCAACCTGCACCACTTCTCTAAACCTAAATATACCGTATAACTTATTAAGCACTCGCGATTACTTTCACACATACTAGTTACTTAACGAGTCTTATCGCGATAGTTTATCTAGGTAAATAAGCGATTTACCTGGGAACCCGACGTTTCCGACCCGACTACTAGACTAGTAGTAAGTATGTCTAAATATGCCGGTTATGAGAAAAAGTGTATCTCGCAAATATTTGACCTTGAGAGGCGAAAAATCACCTCACAAGAAAGCAGCAGAGGTCCCCAGCAGCGCGCGGCGGCGCAGAGCACAACACAACACCCTAATCTGATAATGCGCGGTTATGGCGCGGCGTGCGTGCCGCTCCTGATAATTCAATTTGCTCAGAGCTGTCATAGGCCAGGCAACGAAGATGCTCGACCTAGGAATAATTCCACATGTATACAATTCAGTTCTCTCATTTTATTTATGTTTCCTTGAACTATTTGTTCTTGGTCAGAAAACTATCACCTCTAGAGAAAGCAGCAGAGGTCCCCAGCAGCGCACGGCGGCACAGAGCACAACACAACACCCTAATCTGATAATGCGCGGTTATGGCGCGGCGTGCGTGCCGCTCCTGATAATTCAATTTGCTCAGAGCTGTCATAGGCCAGGCAACGAAGATGCTCAACCTAGGAATAATTCCACATGTTCCCCCAGGTACGACCAGGGGCGGGTTGTTTGATGATTAGCATATAGGTGGTTAGGATTAGCTTTAAATAGGTTTAAAGCAAGAATTGTATATGTTTATTCAATTGTTTCAAATTTCTTATTGTTTTTCTGTTTCTTACCATGAATGATACCTTGGTTCTCTCATTTTAATTATGTATCATGTAACTATTTGACCTGGGTCGGAAAACAATCACCTGTAGATAAAGCAGCAGAGGTCCCCAGCAGCGCGCGGCGGCACAGAGCACAACACAACACCCTAATCTGATAATGCGCGGTTATGGCGCAGCGTGCGTGCCGCACCTGATAATTCAATTTGCTCAGAGCTGTCATAGGCCAGGCAACGACGGTGTTCAACCTAGGAATAATTCCACAAATATACAATTCGGTTCTCTCATTTTAATGATGTATCCTGTAACTATTCGACCTTGGTGATAAAAAAAATCACCTCTAGATAAAGCAGCAGAGGTCCCCAGCAGCGCACGGCGGCACAGAGCACAACACAACACCCTAATCTGATAATGCGCGGTTATGGCGCGGCGTGCGTGCCGCTCCTGATAATTCAATTTGCTCAGAGCTGTCATAGGCCAGGCAACGAAGGTGCTCGACCTAGGAATAATTCCACATATATACAATTCAGTTCTCTCATTTTATTTATGTTTCCTTGAACTATTTGTTCTTAGTTGGAAAACAATCACCTCTAGAGAAAGCAGCAGAGGTCCCCAGCAGCGCACGGCGGCACAGAGCACAACACAACACCCTAATCTGATAATGCGCGGTTATGGCGCGGCGTGCGTGCCGCTCCTGATAATTCAATTTGCTCAGAGCTCTCATAGGCCGGGCAACGAAGGTGCTCAACCTAGGAATAATTCCACGTATGTATTTACATCTGAGACCAATTTTCATACATACATAGGTACACATATCACGCCTTTATCCCTTGCGGGATAGGCAGAACGTAAATATCTGTAAAACGTCATTCAAAAACTGTGTATCACCATAGTGACAGGTTGTCAGTCTGTCGCCTGAAATTGCAATACATATCAACACTCAAATCCCTTAATTGCTTCTTACAACACCCACGGGAATGATATGGGATGATGCTATTCTAAGCCGGCACCACATGACACATATGTAATGTAGCTTGGTATGTATGTAACCTGCATTTTTTTGACCTTGGTCGGAAAACAATCACCTCTAGAGAAAGCAGCAGAGGTCCGCAGCAGCACACGGCGGCACAGAGCACAACACAACACCCTAATCTGATAATGCGCGGTTATGGCGCGGTGTGCGTGCCGCTCCTGGTAATTCAATTTGCTCAGAGCTGTCATAGGCCAGCCAACGAAGGTGCTCAACCTAGGAATAATTCCACATGTTTACTTACACCTTGGTTCTGTCATGTCAGTATTTGACCTTAGTCAGAAAACGATCACCTCAATTCATTTTTTGTAAAATAGGCATAGAGCAAACACAACACCCTAATTTGATAATACGCGGTTATGGCGCGGCGTGCGTGCCGCTCCTGATAATTCAATTTGCTCAGAGCTGTCATAGGCCAGCCAACAAAGGAGCTCAACCTAGGAATAATTTCACATTTTTACACCATGGTTTTACGCTATTTTAATTGTAAATATAAGTATTTTACCTTGATCGGAATACGATCAACTCGTACAAAATCAGCAGACACCTCAACACAACACCCCAATCTGATAGTGCGCAGATATGGTGCTCCTGCTAATTCCATTGGCTCAGAAAAAGCCGAAAGGCCAGCCAAGAAAGATGCTCAAATAAATCTGCATACTCTAGCTAGATATTCCATAGCATTATGATTTTGAGTACTAAAACATTTTTCTGACTCCAAATAAATTGGTAAGATCCTTCATGTAGAAGACTACGTACCTACACCAACCATAATAGTGACCGTTCACGTGGCAATTATTGTCGGGGTGCTACAACAAAAATCTTCTAGCTGACTGGACTAAGGGGCAGAGGACCACATGCCGCGCTGCACCGCTCTGTCTCCAGCGTCTTACTGTTTTTAATTAACAAACAACTTATAACATCGGGGACACCGGCTCCTCGGGATGGGAGTGGTTAGCGGTTTTATTTGTGCGAGATAAGTAATCAGGATTTCTAGCTGCGTTTGCTATTTTCTACCGCAATCAGTGTTGGGATAAGTCGGCGTATAGTTTGGTAGCAGAATTAAAAAACTGAGTAGGGGTATGTATGTGGACAAGAAAAATCTTTAATACGGGCTACCTACAGCCTAAACCGCTTAGCTTGTTACCGCACACATGTGAGGTGTCGTAAGATTCGTCTCAGCTGTGCAACTGAGACTGGCTAGGTATATAAAGATTCAATGATTAAAAACGGCGGACTAAAAAAAATATTACTTACTTTAAAACCGCATTCGGATTTTGTTCAGAAAAAATATTCTTATTTAACGTTAAAAAATGAATAGCGGTACTACTTGCTCTTCGTATGAATCTGATACCTACCAAATTCCGTCTTTAAAAATAACTATGCCGTGAGTGAGATTATATAATTCTATTTTTTTAAATACATATAAGAAAAATACATATAAATAAAATACGTACATACCATACACAATAAGTATCACTCAGACAACGCTCAAAAATATACCTATTGCAGGCAGGCACCCTTAAGTCACAATATCCTGAAAACATCTTCCTAGCGGGAAATAAACCTCCATAAAGTGGAAAGTCAACATATCATTATGTCGTGAGATTGCAGGTCACTAAGTTAAGTGATCGCATATTTCAAGATCTTTTACCAAAGAATACTAGGTATATGACATTTGGTCATCTTACTAAAAGCAATTTCATTCAATGAGATGCTACTGAAATTACTTACATTCGGTTTTTGTTCTTTAGTCGACTAACGATTAAATTAACCACACGCACCTTTAGTTTTCATACGTTGCCTGTAATATCAGCTGAACATTTTTTTTTTCTGAAAACTTCTTACGGAATAAACCCCCGATAGAATGGGAAAGTCGACATTCGTCGTGTGATTGCAGGTTGATAAGCTCTAATGAAAACTTGGATGTTTAAATGACTTGTGTTTGGTGGCCCTAATACCACTATTATATATTTTCTGTGCTAATACTTATAAGCTCCTCGAAAATTTAAGGGTTTAAGTTTTAAAATTACTGTCAGTTTCTGTGAAAGTAGGTAAAGTGCTACAGCAACCATTTTTAGCTTTCTATTTGCAGCAACAATCTATACTTAATCATGCAACAGTATTATTGTAGGAGGGAATGCTTTTGTGGTGGATTTGACGTTCGGTTGGCGGCCGGTCGTAAAATTAAGCCAAATCCTTTGCACCACGATTTTGTGTTCAACAAAACGTGTTGCGCCGACCCCAAGTGATTGGGATAACGGCAGGAAGATGATGATGAAGCTGCCTATAACATTAACTGTCGGTTCTTTCACGTTAAAATTTACTGAAAACTTCCAGCGGGAAATAAACCTCCGATAGAGTGGAAAAGTGGACATTCGTCGTGTGATCGCATATTTTAAGATCTTTTTCATCCCCTCTATTCAAAAAACTACGCTTTGATCGCACATAAGTGGGATTAAAATAGGTCATTTAATCCCAAGGGATTAAAATTCATTTGAATTTGGAACACAAATATTTGCAGCCAATCAATCGAAAATTTACTATAGATGGGTTTTTCTCTGCAACACTACCTGTTATCTGCTATTTTATTGAGTATTTTACACCTAGTATGTAGCTTATAAAAGACCTAATTCCTAGCAAAATTTGAAATTAAAAAGTAATGTGTCAAATTTTATTTTTCTTTTGGCGCGATAAACTGGCCGGCAATGGGCAACAACAATATAACCTCAATTATATTGCAATAATATGAAATGAAATGTGTGATAATAATTTTGTAAATATTGGATATTTATAACGAAATTTATAGGATGTATTGTAAAATAATGGATAATAGCAAGCAATATTTAAAGAACTTCGTAGATTACGTAAGTATTTATTGTTTTTATCATAGAGGGGGATGAAAAGTAGTATGTATCACTCGGGTATAAAGTTATTTATTCTCGGGCGACTTACATTGAATCCCTCGCTTCACTCAGGATTCTACTTTAAAAACCCTCGCTACGCTCGGGATTTTACTCTAGAATCCCGCGTTCCGCTCATGATTCAAATTAGCGCCCTCGCCCTCGCCCTAAATATATCACTTTATTCCCTTGTTATAAAAACTACTATTATCTACTAAAGAACACTGTCACCTTCAAAGACAAGTTATTAATTAGCATCGTTAAATTGAGATGCTACAGTAACTATACTCGTACTTAGTCGGTTTTTGAGACAGAAGGCAAGTGTTGTAGCAAAAATTTTATCCTTCTTTTATATGTTTTGATTGCTTGTCAGTAACGAATAAGTAATCGGTCGCACCTTTTAAAAATTCATGTGTCATATGCTGCCTATAATAACAACTGTACTTTCACATCACAATTTCCTGAAAACTTTCAGCGGGAAATAAACCCCCAATAGAGTGGGAAGTCGACATTCGTCGTGTGATTGCAGGTCGCTAAGTGATCGCATATTTAAAGATGTATAATCTATTGAAGAACACTGTCGCACTGTCTTGTTCACAAACAAGTTAACCTACTATCAGCATCAATAAATGAGGCGCTACTGCACGTAACTATAATCGGTTTTTGAGGCAGTTGGCAAACAGTGTTGTGGCAGTAATTTAGTCCTTTTCTATTCATTAATCTATTTTACCTATTGCTTGATAGCTTGTCAGTAACGATTAAAAAGAGCGTAAGTTTAAAAAATCATGTCTCATAAGCTGCCTATAATATCAACTGTACTTTCACATTACAATTTCCTGAAAACTTCTTACGGAATAAACCCCCAATAGAGTGGGAAGTCGACATTCGTCGTGTGATTGCAGGTCGCTAAGTGATCGCATATTTCAAGATCTTTTATCTACTAAAGAACACTGTCACCTTCAAAGACAAGTTAACCTACTATTAGCATCGATAAATTGTGGTGCTACTGCAACTATAGTCAGTTTTTGAGACAGTAGGCAAACAGTGTTGTAGCAGTAATTTTGTCCTTTTTTATCCATTAATCTATGCTATTGTTTTGATCGCTTGTCACCACATACAGTAAAGATTAAGAAAGCACACGCAACTTTCAAAAATTCATGTCCCCATATAAGCTGCCTATAGTATCAACTGTAGGTACTTTCACGTTACAATTTCCTGAAAACTTCCAGCGGGAAATAAACCCCCAATAGAGTGGGAAGTCGACATTCGCCGTGTGATTGCAGGTCGCTAAGTGATCGCATATTTCACCCCGCGACTTGTTGTTTTCGTCCCAACAGTCCTTTGTTAGTTACCGTGTTTTATATGTCGCTTATATGTTATATAGTATGGAGAAAGTGGTAGCTTAGAGTTATATTGCTTAGAGTTACACTACTCTGACCAGATTTGAAAAAATACCAATAGATATAGTAGTTGCATTATTATTAATGTTACAGGAATTTCTATTTCCAGCTAAAGTCTATCTAATTTTCAAGGGAAACCGGGCAGGAGCAAAGTTAAAATCATTGGACTAAACCCCACGAAATTACACAGAGCGTATTTCAATTATAATGACTTTAAAATAAATGTAAAGTTGTAAGTTGATAGCTATGCTAGTAGTAGAGTCAAGCAGTAGTTAAAATTATTTGAATCGATACTGTCGATTCAATAAAAAAAAGAAGCTAGGTAGTATTTGATGCTATGCAAAATGCAATGGTAAACATAACTAGATTAGATATACCAAATAGTTTGTATTGTTTACGTAGGGAGGTAGTTAGGTGTCCTACAATGGAAAAATATTAAAAATCTCCTACTATTTTTTGGGATTGTAATGAATCTGAATAATAAATAAAGTGAAGATCACAGTGTCGCGCGGCGCTCGCGTCTCAAGGGACTTTAGGGGGCGGCAGGGAAAATTACACGCGTCATTTTCTCACACGGCACACGACTGGATTCGAACCCGGGACCACGAGGCACCGTGCCGGGGACACGTGTGATGCGACAGTATTATACACTTTGTATGTAGTGGTTTGGTATGTGCTTCGGTCGATAATTAAAGTGCACTTGATAGGTGCTTGAAGTTTAAATATACAGTAGTGTACTCCGAATACTGATCGGATGCATTCAGGACATGAAACAGAACCACTTCCAAATTTTTCTTATAATATTTCAAGAGGAGTAAAAAAAATGACTTCTCATAATAAATACAATCACCTGATCGTGATTTTGTATGGGAGGTCAACATTTTTTTATATGTCCTGATTCCTGAAATACTTACTTTATTTTGGGAAGTTGTTCTGTTTCATAGTCTGAATGTAGTATTCAGACCGATGTCTCTTACACCCAGTACCTATAATAAATTAATTTGTAATAATATAAAATAAGTAAGATACGTACTTCTTAATTATTTTTTCTATTAAAAACTTTTTAATTTTAATTAACTGATACATAAAAATGTTTCAAATAAAAGCCTAAACAATTAAACTGTATACTTACATAGAGTCAGTTCATAGTAGTATAGTTAAATATAGGTAAGAAGGTAAGTAACTACCAAGACTACCAACCTGCTAATGAAGTAGAATGTAGCAGTCACCTTATTGAAAGTATAGACAAAGTTTTGAACGCAAGGAGAGTTCTAATTAAATACCTACCTACAGCCATTCATTAGCAAGTACCTGGATCGTTAATTACAACTTTTTTATTTTCCTCAATGACAAAGGAACTGTCTGCGAAAAGAAAAGTAGACAAGTGTCGTGACACGCACCCCCGAGCGCGGGGTGCGGGGGGGCGGTCGCTCGGCCAATCACCGGCGGCTACGGCGGCTAGGCTCCACCCCATTGGCCAGCGGACGGGGGTAGCAACCCCGCCCCGTCCTCGAGGCTCGCCCTTATTGAATTAGGCTTATCATTCGATTTCGAGTGGGGCGAGCGCACGGTCCTCCGCGTCGGCAAAAACTACAGCGATCCGATACCATCTGTAATCGGCATAATTCGATATAGCTGGCTCATCCAATTATGTGGCTGTAGTCTCCGTCGTCGATCAGTTTTCGGTGCCGCTCGCGGCGGGCGCCGCTGCTTGGCGCATGAGGAGTTAGTCCAGTGAGGATGGAGTACGGTTACCTCGGCGGCGCCGGCGGCGGGTTCGACGGCGGCTGCCTGGGCTCCGGCGGCGGGGAGCTGTCATGGGGCGAGCTGGCGTCGTGCGGGCAGATGTCCCAGGCGGCGTACCGCTACCAGGGCATGCGGTACCAGCCGCCGCCGCCGCAGTGCGCGCGCCCGCAGGAGGCCATGAGGAACCACCACATCTTCCCGCCGGCCATGAACCTGCAACGTAAGTCACACATCTATTTCACCTTCCTATTGTTCCCGTCACGTAAAAAGAACGCTGAGAAATCAATTATCGAAGCGATGTTGTCCCCAAAATATAGGACACCAAAGAGATAACAAATCGGACGGCAGTTGTTACTCAACGCTCTTTTTACATGAAACCGATTATACCTCCTTTTACCGTATCTACTATTGCCTGAATTCTTTTGACGCACTTTTGGTCCGACGGCAACGACCCGACGGTTTGTAATGTTTATCTATTTAATTATGCATAGACTAGGAGCCAAACATAATCATATGATTACCAAAACAGTAAACGGTTGTTGGCCTTTTCTAATGCAGGCATTATAATGGATGAACATTAAATTAAGCTCGATAAAGGAAAAAGATATTTTGCTTTCAAAAATAAAAATTGCGAAGTCATAGGTACTTTGAGGATGTTCTTTTTTCTTGCAAAATCTTTACTCAAAATGATGTTTTTGTAGATTTTCTAACTCTATATTTGTTCACTATCCATATCCGTAGCGCACGGCTACGGTTCCGTAGGCTTCAATGTAGCCGTATGCTACGCGGGTGCTACAACATTATTTTTTTTCTCTATTTATGTCTGTCTATTATTATTATCATAATGTCGTATTTTTTGTTGATAATTATACAAAATTCAGAGTTTACAGAATGTTCACTCGAACGTATTTGGGTTGGGGCGATTGTCTCTTGTTACACTATAAGTTTTTGATATTCCATACTTTGAGATTTTTGACAGTAGCAACCCTGGCTATGTAACAAGAGACAATTTCCCCAAATACGTTTGAGTGAACCTTCTTACCCCCAAACCCCCAATTTTGTATAATTATCAACAAAAACACGACATCATCATCATTATATGTGTCACCGTGACAACCGATGTGGCGCAGTGGTTAGTATGCCTGCCTGCCACGCAAAGGTTCCGGGTTCAATTCCCGGTGGGGTCACTCACAAAGTTGATATTTATCACTTTGTGAATTTGTTCCTAGTCAGGCTAGGACATTGCAGGCTGAACCACCTGATTGTCCGCAAGTAAGATGGTTCCGTGCTTCGGATGGGCACGTTAAGCCGTCGGTGCCGGACCCCGGTTGCTGTCTATGATGGCGGTCGTTACACAACCATGTCAGAGGCCTGCTGCTTGCAGTAGGCGGTTGAAAAACTCTGACACCAGGTTTCATCGGGTCGTTGAACGACTCGGTGTCCCACACGAAAAGAAGAAGACCGTGAAATTACAAACAACACTTCATTATAACATTTCTCGCTAAATTACAATCTGTCAAAATATTGTAAACCATACACACGGATCACAATTTAACGTATCAATTTTCGTACAATACATTAATATGAAGTAAAACAGTGAAATTGTCAATTCGTGTTCTGATTGGTCGAATGTCATGTATATCGCGCTGACAGCTGATCGCCATTTCAAAACAAAGAAGTAAACAGTGCATATGAGATTATTTTCTTACTTCTTCGTAAGTTTATGGAAATCATTTTTAACATGGATTTTTAAAAAGGGAAACACAAGCTATTTGTTAACGTTCGAGAACCAACGAAAACTGTAAAACAAACATGGCGTCTCTAGCAACGTGATGCTTGACTTGACCAATCAGAACGCGTAGCGTTTTACGGTTTTAGTTAGATATATTGTAATACTGAAAAATAATACATTAAATTGTCATCCGCTAGGGTGTTTTGGTCGCGGGGCCCGAAATTCCTCGCGTGTTTTGATGACGTAACACTCTTGAAATTTGAGACGGCGCGGCGCCGGGCGCTCAATAAATCACTGATTATGACTCGAGTTTGTTATTGTAACACTTGAAACTGTGTTTATCTTAATGGTTTGAATATGAGCTTCGAGTCACGTTGAGTTTTTTGTTTTGAAGTGGGTAGATTAAGAAATATGTTGCGGTAAAGTCTGACGTTCGGAAAAAATCGACCGCATTTTTTCAAAAAAATATATTTTGAAAATGAAAGCGATGACATACCGTTTTTATGTTTTTTATTGAATTTGTAGTGTATATTCTGCTCAAAAAAAAATAAAACATAGGTTTCATCTGAAAGAATTAATAACTAGGACTGTTTAAACTTGTACGGCGAACCGCGCGGCCGCGCGGATTTTTTTGCGCGGATTTCAAAAAGTCATATTTGTTGATCTGGGGCACTTCTAACGGAAATTTTTGCTTATACCTACAGTTTTAATAAAAAATAAACGATATTAAACATAAATACCTCTTATTTTTGTATAAATCCTGAAGATTGACGAAAATCCCCCCCCACCTCGTACTGCACTGAGCACCACACCCACTGACACATTGGCTCATATTTTGAGAAATTCACTTCATATTTTGTCACATCCAAAAGTATACGAATTTGCAGTAAAATTATGAGCACTTTGCACTAAAAATCAATAGGAAATACACAAAATACGATTTTTAATCACTCCACAAAGATTTGACACGCGCACGCAAAAAAATCTCGGTTGACCTTCAACTTTTTCTTTTTTTTCGAAGTCCCTATGACACTGACAGTTGTGCTTAAGGTTTTATTTGATAGCTACAAATACTGCGAATGAGAAAGACAACACTAGTATAGGGTAAACCTCAAGAAAGAACGAGAAAACCAGTTTTTGTCAAGTGCTGACGTGTCCAAAAAAGTTCGGGACAGCGGTCACGAAAATCACGCGACGGAAAAAAATACGTCGTGACCACAGTCCCGAAAAACACCCTAGCGGATAAGAGTGAATGCATTACAATATTTCGCCAGGTTAGAATTAAGCGAGATAGATTATACTACAGCGTTATTTGTAATTTTATGGTGACATATATAATACAACTAAGTTGATAAAATGTGCGTGCTGATAAAACTTTAAAAGGATTTACGGTACGATAAAGGGACTTATATAGTACAATAGCCCATTATCCCCCCTCGAACAAGAAAGTTCCCGTTTTAAATTAAAGGGCGTTTGTTTTTAAGATATAAAGGATTTTCCAATCTCTCAACTTGAAAATTAAGTGATATAGTGGCGCCATCTGTTGTCGTGTAGTTGAACTCCATCTCCAGTTTGTGATCTTTGATGCAATCTGTTTCAAAATTGTGGATTTTAAATGCAATGTATTTCGAACTTTTATTAGACTAAACAGATAAATACCGCGAGTGAAACCGCGGGCGAAAAGCTAGTATGTATATAATAAAACTAAGTTAATAAAATGTGCGTGCTGGTAAAACTTTAAAAGGATTCCCGGTACGATAAAGGGACTTAAGTATACAGGGTATTAGGGACGGTGTACCGAAAACTTTGCAGGCATGATCAGACCATCAAACTGAACAACTTTTACTATGGAGCTAATGGTGGGAAACAAAAAAAAATATTCCGACCTCCCATACAAAATTCACGAACAGCTGACCGACTTTGTATGGGAGGTCGGAAGTTTTTTTTCGTTTCCCACCATTAGCTCCATAGTAAAAGTTGTTCAGTTTCACGGTCTGAGCACGCCTGCAAAGTTTTCGTTACACCGTCCCTAACACCCCGTATAGTGCAATAGTCCTTATCCGTCCTCGAACAAGAAAGTTCCCGTTTAACTTAAAGGGCGTATATTTCAAGATATAAGGGCTTTTCTAATCCTTCAACTTAAAAATTAAGTGAAGTAGTGGCGCCATCTGTTGCGAGTAGTCGAACTTCACCTGCTGTTTGTGATCTTTGATGCAATCTATTTCAAAAATTGTGGATTTTAAATGCAAAGTGTTTCAAACTTTTTTATTAGACCGAACAGATAAATACCGCGAGTGAAACGGCGGGCGGAAAGCTAGTATGATAATAATATAGACAGACATAAATAGAAAAAAAAAATAGTTTGTGGCACCCGCGTAGCATACGGCTACATTGAAGCCTTCGGAGCCGTAGCCGTGCGCTACGGATACGGATAGTGAACAAATATAGAGTTAGAAAATCTACAAAAATGTTCGACGTCATTTTGAGCAAAGATTTTGCAAGTAAAAAGAACATCCTCAGAGTACCTATGTGTTCGCAATTTTTATTTCTGGAAGCAAAACATCTTTTTCCTTTTTCGAGCTTAATTTAATATTCATCCAAATCTGTGATATAAATATCATTAAATAATTGCGAATTAACAGAAATAGCTGCAGACAAGGTGTCTCGAAAGTCAGGTAAAATACGTATTATAAGTAATACCTAGCTAGAAACTGGGTTTTTAACCAATGTAAATAAATTCCTAGAGAATTATAAAACATCATATTCTATTAACTTCCCTACTTGTCTTTGAGTAAATTTTCAATTTTCTACATCTGACCCATTTTGAACTTTCAGTTATGCATTACATTTCATACCACTACCTTTCGTCATAAAATTTAAACATTTTTAGAAAGTTGTTTTTTTATAGTTGGTACCCCACTGTTTAGATGCGTAAAACATGATGAAACTGAATGAAGTATGAAAAAAAAGCATGATTCTTTTCTACCGCAGGCAGGATTTGCATCAACTATATTTTGTATCGACTCTTTATTTGATTTTCGTTATTCAGCCAGCGGCAGAAAATTTTGAAAGCTTGTTTAGTCGAGAAAAGAAATGTTATGCAAAATTATGAGTCATTTATGCAACTGTCTTATAACGGGGGACATTACAATGAAAGTGTCTCTTTACAGATTGTCACAAGCATTTTAATGCCTAATTTTATTAACACTCTAAAAAAAAAAACAATACATAATTTTCCAATCGTCCGCACTGCACTGAAGACTGCAAGGATCATCCACGCTGTGACCCACTAACTGAACAACTTTTGTAAGTAACTTTTTAACGAAAATTAAAATTGAGGCTCATAAAAACTGAAATTTCGAAGTCCCATACCGGATGACATTTATAAGCTTTTTTTCATTGACTTTTTACTGTCACAGGAAATAACAAGCAGATGTATTAAAAACAATAACCCGACTGCGGTAATGTCAAAGTTGTATTATTCGATAAAAATCCGCCATCTTGAATTTATCAATTTTCAATATAGCCAGTGTCACTCGCGCTGCTAAGACGAATGTAACGACACCTCTCATATCAAGATCCTTGGGCTGTAGCCCATGAAAACGAATTTTCAGATACATACACGCAAAACTCATAACCCTTCTAAGGCAGTCAGGTATAAAGGCATCCTCTATCGAATAGCTGAACCAACATAGTCGTATCAGTAGGATAATACATTCTGTTTACAAAAATGACATGCAAGACAAAAATGATTTACCTGGGTAGTGGATGACAGCAACATCCTTTATCGAGTAGCCGAGTTAAGATTGTCATACAAGTGGGATAATACTTCGTATGGCTTACAAATATTACATATACCTACAAGCTAAAGATTTTCGACCAAAATATTAGAATAATGAATTCTTTCAATGTAATGTTCTGATTTGATGCTTTTAAATACATTATTGAGCCGTTTTCAAGTCCAAATCATGGATAAGAAATATTATTATAATTTTATTATTTATTTTACAAACTTGAAAAAAGATTTAATTAAAATTTTGTTTATTTATTTTATTTGTTGACTAATTTGGTAATGCACTCACCTTAGAGAAAGCTAGTAAATACAAACGTACACTTGAAACACATAATCATCCTAAGGCAGTCGGGTATAAAGGCGCCAAATCCATAATCATTTCTGAAAAAATAATCAAATAATGAATAAGAGTGGAGTTCATTTTCAACAAAGAGTCCTCTAGACCTTGAGTTTCATCGGATACCCGGCTATATACCCAAATTTGGTATCGTCCATCCAGAAACCGTGTGGGATGAGTGGGGTTTAATGATGGCAAAATATATTTTTTACGAAACTATCGTTAAGGTCACGAGACATTTTCGAAAAATAGTCAAATATGCCATGTTTGAGCGTCTCCAGGTACAAAACGGCTGGCACATATTTCGTAAAAAATATGCCAAATGATCCACAATATCCTCAAATCTGACATTTCAAGAGGAATTTGCAGAGATGGTCACGGCTATTTTTATACCTAAAGTTATAAAAGCAAGTCTAAAAAAACTTAGATTTAATTTATTTATTACAAGCAGTTCTAATGATGAAATTAAAATAAAAAACAAGGTTCCGTTATTTACATGAATAATTTCGTTACTGGCGGATCATTTGGCATGTATTTTGTAAAATGTGTGTCAGCCGTTTATTATCTAATGACTTCAAAACAATTCAAGACGGAAGTAGTCAACTATTAACAAGTGTAACTTTTTTTAAATGTCGCCTGATGAAGCTTATACATTTGATTCCCCACATTCAGAAGAAAATACATTACACCATCACCGACACGAAAAAAAACTGGCCAAGAACGTGTCAGACACGCCCACAAATAGGGTTTCGTTGTGAACGTTTAAATATCAAGTTATTCATCATTTTGTTGCTGATTTGTTTGCAGCTATATGATTACGAACCGCAAATTGAAAATATTTTATTTATCTGACATCTTTAATAGTACAGTGTCTGTTATAGTTTTCATGGTAACTGCAGGTTGAGGTATTACATATTTTTTCAAAATTCTAACGTTTATGCGTTAGGAGTTACAGCTGGATAAAATTATGGCTCAAAAACGCCCCGTTTAAAAATAAATATCTCGAGACAGAAACATCCTTGTGACTTTGTTTCAAAGTAACCTTCCCTTATTTTTAAAAGACCTATTCTACGATATCCTACACAAAATTACACGAGAAAATAAATTACCCCCCTTTCACGTATGGGAGGGGTCTAAAACATTTGATATAACTTTTTCTTAACATTTCTAAATTTGGGTCAACATGATCTATCTTCTCACCAAATTTCATGTCAATAGCTTCAAAACTGACAAAGATATGAGGGCGCGGCATACAGATAGACTTGACGAAATGATAAGGGTTTCTAGCAGACTACGAAACCCTAAAAAGTGGAGCTCTCATAAAAAATCTCCGATTAACTGATCGATTTACTATGGGAGACTATTTATTTTTCATAATTCGATCCATGTTCCATGGGGAAAGCTGTTCAGTTTCATGAGTACCTTGACCTCGTTTCGGCTTGCCAGGTTTGAAAAAACACGCAATGTTTCGTAGTCAACGTTTAAATATCAAGTTTTCAGCGTTACGAAGTTAATTTCGTTGCTGGTTTTAAAAGCAAATGCACATCTTGAGACAGAAACATTTTAGTGACAATGTTTCAAAGAACTAAAGACCTATGCAACGATACTCAATATTACCTAAGGGAGAAAAAAAACCCCTAGTTTAACTTATATAAATTTTTTCTCAATATTTTTATATTTGGGTCAATATAATATAACTACACACCAAATTTAATGTCGATAGCTCTAAAACTGATGAATATATGAAGGCGCGGCATACAGACAGACAGACTTGACGAAATGATGAGGGTTTCTAGTAGACTACGAAACCCTAAAAAGTACAAGTCCGGGAATGATATCAAGATGTATCAAAATATATTGAGGAAACGTTACTGTGAAAACGTGTAAGAAAGAAGGTTAAATGTAGAGATGCTTTTCTCTACTGAGGAGCATCAGAGGATTATCTTGATCTGCATAAAAATCTTGTAGGTATCACCCGCAGTAGCTCACGTCACCCATTTGAGGATCCAACATTGATTCTTAAAATGAGAACTCAAGGTGCTACTCCACTGTTTACGTAACCAAAAATTAAACAAGAAAAACAAACTTTCTGAATCAATTCCAGAGGAAGGTGAAGAACCTTTCTTAAACTTTATCTTTATTGCTTCTGTTCGTAAGGCCAAAGTGAAACCGTTTTCATTTGGCGAGCAAGTGGCGGGCCGGGGGCTGCGACGATCTCGAAACAAAGAGTAGTGGAGGGTGCGGGGTGGAGGTAGGGGTAGCGGGGGGCTCTCGCCGCGTGAGCGATTGCGCCCCTAATTGGCAGCGGCGTCCGCGAGAATCTTAAGGGGAGGACAGCGCAGCCCGAGCCTTTCGCGTCTTGCGGAGTCGTTCCCCCCCGCAGCCCGCGCGGCCGCCCGCCAGCCGCCGACGCCCACGCAACAATAACTCACCTCGGCCGCCTCCAGCCGGCGGGCTCACGTAATCCCGAGAAAGCCCGGATTATGCCCGTTAATCACGCGGAAATTAATTACAAGTTTGCGTATTAATTGTTGTACAATTACAAGAATCGCAGGGTTAAGATTAAGACGATTCAGTTTCAGTTATGCGTAATCTTATTTGGTGTTCTTGCGCACACGTTTATGTTGTCAGATTACACTACGAGAAACATTGTAACCAGACAGAAGACCTTATAAAAGATTGCAATAAAACAGTTTTAAGAAAGTCTGTCGACTCGAGTCAAAGCGCTCGCACTTTCCCTTCAAGCAAACATTTTTATTTATTCCCCCGAATCACACAAGATTTTTCAGATCAAGAGACAAGGGAAAACAGTTCGGTATCCCGGCCGATATCGCCATTTCTATTCTATTTCCATCGGCACGTCGCCTTTGTATGCAAGTGGACGGGTTAATTCGATTTGGATCCAACGGAGGGCAATATTTTATCGCATCATGTGATCTATTCTGTCCCGGCATAGTATGGGTACCTAGTATAGAAGAGTGGGCTATAAAAAAGGCAATATCTCACAGTTGAGCAGAGCCGAGCCACGATCGTAACTTCAACAATGTTACTGCGCCGCAAGACACGAACAAGCATTTTTATTTTTCGAAGTGGAATTATTGTTCTCTGCAACTCGCACGACAAAGAGATTTTTTTTTCACTTGATATGTCTTCTATCATCGTCTGTTCTATGGTCTTTAGTTTTGGGACATTTAGTACAAATAAAGTCAAGAAATACTTATGAATAACCAAGAAGTGCCATAAAATGTAAGAAATATCATGTGTCGGTTTAGGTGTACCTAGGTAGGTAGGCTGTACATTTTCCATCAAAGCTTTCTAAAACATCTGTACATTTAAGTAATAAAACATTTTGCGGAGAGAAAATTTAAAGTGAGATGGCAAAAGGTATAAAATGATGCTTGTTACAATAAGCCCCGTTGTTTCATCATTTTTACGAGAGCGCGCGCTTTTATACGCGAGCCGGCACAATTTAACCGGCGGCGCCGAAGTGTTCCCTTTTACAGCAGCCATTACGCAAATTTACCCACATGTTTATTCGCAATATAAAATATATTGCCGCTACACATTACTTCTGCGAGCCTTTTATGTCTTTTTGCATCAGTTATAAAGTTATTGCCGTTATTGGGTCCGTCTCGAAGTTTAAATTGGTTGAATCCCGCGTTGAAGGTTGGAAGTTTGAGCTGATATATGAAGGAAGGAGTGGCAGGAAGCGGTGCAGAGGCTTCATTAATCTAAGCTGGTGTAACCCTTGCTCGGCGGTGCGGAGGAGCGCAATATGCCGCGATGACGCGCCGACAAGCCTGCATTATGGATGTCGGCGAACTTTCCGCGTGACGCGAGAAAAATGAACCACGGCCGCGCTGGATGGATGGCGATACGATTCACTCGCACTGCTTGCGGCAACGAATAAATATCTCGCAAAGCGTGTATTAAACGCTGATTTCCCCATCAAAATAAGAACTTTGATGGGACGTCTAAAATATATGACAACTGAATACCAAATTTTAAAACACTTCTCGTGTTAGGTAAACAATTTTTGGAAAACTACCAAAATTTTCACCGCAGGCAGGATTCGAACCTGCGACCTTCGGCAGTACTGATGCCGAAGGTCGCAGGTTCAAATCCTGCCTGCGGTGAAAATTTTGGAAGTTTTCCAAAAATATATGACAACTCTAAAGTTTGTAGTTTCAAATGAGGCTTTAAGCACTGATTAGCATCGGGCGGAATCACAACAAAATAATCGTAAATGTAGCTCTAATAGGTACTATCATCAGCACATCGATTTAATACTTTAAGGGATCAATCTTTATTGTTTTTTTCATAACAACTGTATGAAAACCCAGTTTATGTTGATCCCTTGCCTATAGACGTAGAAATGCTGCTGATCTATACTCGCTTTTGAAGTCCTCAGAGCCAACTCGCGGTAGAATAATTAGCAAGGGATTCAAGGGTGGTCCGGGGTGGTATTGGTAGGGGGTGAAGGAGGGGGGTTACGGATCATATCACCTGTGAATTAATCGGCCTCTGACGATTAATTAGCGCCACGTGTTCCGCGTAAACGTCTCACGCTTCTAATCACGTGAAACATGTATGTATGTAGTTATATAGCTGAATTGTAGGTGTGGATGTGTATTGACAACAAACAAATGTTCCGATAGTACATATTTAAACTAAACGCTAGTTAATTTGCTAATGCTAACTACGTCACCGTAGCAAAAGCCGTAGCACCTACGAACTACGCGAAGTATTTTCAGTAAAAAGTAACTTTCAAAAATTAAAGAAAGATGTCTATAAAAGAAATCGAAAGTGCGTCGCAGACGGAGACATTTACGAACTTTTTCACTTAACTTTCGACCGTCTCCCAATAAAAATAAACCACGCAATAACAATGAGCGGCCTGACCCGAACAGCAAACTCAAATTAAACATCTTATGAACAGAAACATCTTGCCAAGATCCTCTTCATTAGGTCCCGCAAATTGCGGGGTGGGAGCCGCGGGGAGGGGGGGGGGCAATGACATCCCTCCCCCATCCCCTCCATCCTCTATTAATAATGTAAATGAGACCGCAGCTCGGCCAAGATGCGGGTCTCGATTAATTCTGGTTCATTTGAGGTAATTGTCGCAGCCGGCACGCTGCGGGCACGCTGCGGCCGCTCACGTCCGCGCGACTAATGTCTAAAAGCCTCCCGGGATACGTATGCTTGGCAAATTATATGCTCCGTTCATTAAGGGTACAACGATACTTGGTGAAAAGTGTAACTGCATTCTATATTGTCTGAAAATAATGTTCATTTATACGAAACGGTGAATAAAAATAATGTTTTATGGTAGTTTTATCTTCGTTTTAATAAACTAATCACAAATTGTATGTATCCTTACCAGTTATAGTTATAGTTGTAACCAGTTAAAGTTGGCATCAATACTTTCTGGGGAATTAAGGTCGATGTTACCTATTAAACGATATTTGTAACAGGCTTTCTGAAACACATACTGTTTTAAACATAACAGCCTATGTTTAAAACAGTAATGTAATTCCCAAACTAGAATCAAACAACCAAAATAAAGTATACGTAATAATGCAATGAGCGCAATAAAAAGTTCGTCTTGCTCACGTAGCCCCGTAGCACCGTAGCAGCGGGCCACTCGTAGACCCGCGACGAGCTACGGCTACGATCGATACGTAGCCGCGCGACACCAGCCAATGCTACGAATTTTTACACCGCAAGTTGTTTTACGTAGGTTTAATAATAGCTAGATTGACACTAGAATACACGGTTTTTGCATTATAGCTACTAACGGAATAACATGAATGCAATTCATAGTTGCTATTTATTCAATCTACCAATGTTTACTGTTACGATCGTAACAGTAGCTCAAAATGTAACCTGTAAACGTAATCCGTGAAACACCTACCTACACTACCTAATTTTTAAACAAAAATCTGTTTGAAGTGTCTTACATCCAGATTACAAGGTTTGTAAGGTTAATTTGACGTACTACTTCATACTTACTTAATTGAATTAGAACAATTTATGATAAATTTGAAATAATCGTTACCATCTGAAAAATAATACAAAAACAGCAATTTTCAAAATATACTGTCGTTTTTTTTTCATGTTTTCACATTGTCATTGACAAACCATTTTTGTTTTGTTGCTAAATACCTCAAAACCGTTCAAAATTATTTCGATCAACCAAAAACTCCACATAAAACAGAAACGAATGTGTAATTAAAACTCCAAACAGAGCTTAAATAAATGAATGAGCGGTAGGTATAAAGCAAACAGGTAGCTACGTATAGATGTGCATGTGGGTACTAGGAGGGCGCGACTCGCTACGGAAGGGGAAACAAAAATGGCCGCTCCATTCAACCTGCATCTTGCCTCGACAATGTTGCTTTTATAGGTATCTAATTTCGACAAGTGTACACGTGTTTCTATTAAAAATCTTAGCGGTTTCTAAGAATAGCAAAAAATACAAGTGCGATTAGTTTCACACCTAATAGTTACTTTAACAAATCTTATTGCGATAGTTTTTTAGGTAAATAAGCGATTTACCTACCTGGGAACCCAACTTTTAGAGTAACTTTCATCAGTTAGTTTACTTGTATGTAGGTTTGCAATGTAAGTTTTCATAGTTTGAATGTATTAAAACAAAACAATTAAGAACTGAAAGCGCCAGCTAGAAGACACAATGACATGTTTAATTATCACTATCTACCCATGTTTACTCCATGTACGGCAAAAATTATGGCAATGAACAAAACAAACATGTGATATGAAGTTCTTACAAGTTACACGACCGAAGTTGTAATGAATTTTTTGTATTGTCTCTAATTTTCAGTAGCTTTAATTTAAAAGTTGTTTTCTAAATACTCTTATGTTGTATGATACAAGTAGGTACCTATGGTGTGCATTGCCAAAGTACAATATTTTTTTTATTCCTTGATTAACCCACACATTTGTTTCAGCGGGCCTCCCATACAAAGTGTACGGCGGTCACGAAGGTTCCCTGACGGAGAAACGCAAGCAGAGGCGTATACGGACCACGTTCACCTCAGCCCAGCTCAAGGAGTTGGAGCGGGCTTTTCAAGAAACGCACTACCCCGATATCTATACGAGAGAGGAGATCGCCATGAAGATTGACCTCACAGAAGCAAGAGTACAGGTTAGTCAATAAACAAGTAGTCTTAGTTACTATAGCAGAGTTAGAGGCAGCCTTTGAAATACCCCGACGTCTACACAAAAGAAGAGATCGCCGTGAAGATAAACCTGACTGAGGGCAAATTACAAGTAGTCTGTAGTTATATTAGTTACTGGGATTGCGGAGGTAGTCTTCTTAGAAACGCACTCTAACATCAATATGAGAAGAGATCGCCATGAAGATAAGCCTCACAGAAGTCAGGGTATATATAGGTAGGTGAAAAGCAATACCCACGCTTTTTATTCTCTTTCTATTTTAATGGAAGAAAATAGAAACGATGTGAAACTTAACGTTGTCGTTGAGTACCTACAACATTGTTGTAGGTGTCTTCCTTTTTTTTGTTGTTGTTTTAGGAAGGTTAAATATATTTAACTATTTTCAACCCTTGAAAAACTCCCCGCGATAACCATTAGGATCTAAAAGTTAAAGAGTACCGTAATGGGTTGCATTATTTGGTATTCTTTTTGTGTCGCTGTCTGCGTCGTGAAAACAAAGTTTGATAGAATATTGTTTCAAAAGAAAACAAAACAAAATGAGTTTGTTGGTTATCATAAACAAGGTTTTATACAAAGAGTTTTAATTTTTTACCCCATAAAACACGATGCGTAAAACAAACATACAACTGAATCTAATAATGTAATCGCAAAACAACGTAAGAGCGAATCCAAGAAAATAAAAACAACACGCTGAAATAGAGTGGAAATTGATTTAAGGGGATTATCTACGTAGTCTCGGTCCCACCGCGCAATTCACTTCGTAAAAAAAGCGTTGTTTTCCTGCGCCGTCCGTCACATTTCTACAGTCCAATTAGTGTCCAGTAATTCGGCTGCGGCTGACGGCAGCCGAAAAAAACGTAGCAGACATCGTGCGCCTCCGCTTCTAGTTAATTTCATAATAAGCGCTCATTTTTATGTGAGTCGGGTCTGCGACGTGTGCTCCTAGTGAATGTTTAATGTAGCCGCGAATCGGGCGAAGCCGCGGCCCCGCCCTATAGTTATCTGATCACGTATACAACGGCCCGACTCGGCGACACTTATCTCATATTCTGGGAGATGACGCCCTCGACGCCGCCGCCGCTCTTATTCGAAATAAAATCGTCTGCCTTCGACCGCTGTGTTTATCTCTCATATTTTACTCAGACTTTTAGAAAACCTTTTACAAAGCGGCTACGAGTTTGAATACACAGAAAAACAATTCTGTTGTTCGTTATAGTAAAATGTACGTTTTATATATAGAGGGTGGTGAGGTCCCCCTCTCGAGCGCTCATTACGTTAAAAAGTGTATCGGAATGGCGGCGCGCCATAAATAACGCGAGCGGTCGCGTATTTCAGCGCACGCGACGGAAGATAATTAAAACTCGCCTGGAATATTCACATATCACAATTATACCGGGTAACTGCAGCCCGCGGATCGCTTTTCGGTAAATATAATTTCATTGTTATTTACAAATGGGCTAGAATATATGGGACGGTAATTAAAATTTCGTAGCTGCCGTTGTTTTTCGACAGTGTTTTTATTTTTGAAAACAGCAATCGGATGAATGCAGCTACAGAATAACAAACACACTGGCTGACTATGAACATCGAAAAGTAATAATTTGAAAGGAAAATGAAAAAGGTAACGTTTGTTCCCGTAAAAATGAATATAAAATTATAGGCAGGACTTTTCGGCACGCCAGCAACCACACTCTCCTTTTAATTATTAATATTCTACCCAAATTTCACTTTGCATTCCAATGGTGGATTTTCCTCGCGTCGACGGCATGAAAAGAATATTTAAGATTATTTTCGTCTGCTTCATTTTTGTGGAATATAATGTAGGTAAATAATAAAATGCGTCTAAAAAGGCGTGCCTCGTAGTATAGTAGGTTTGCAGTAGGTATAGTTGTAGAGAGGATGATAATTCTACTACTGCTTTCTAATTTCTCAAATTATGGTTGTATGGGATACAATTTCTAATGGTTTGCTACTAGCAATGGCACCACAGACTTGGCTGACTTGGCTTGGATGACTAAGGCCGCCTGGTTTGCAACTACCTTCTCATCCGCCAGGTTAGCAGTTAGTTTTATTCCGTCGTTATGTGGAATGTCACTGGCCGGTAAGTGATTTCCTTAGATCTAGCTTAGAAAAAATGTAAGAGCAAATACATATAATCACGCCTCTTTCCCATAGGGGTAGACAGAGACTACTTCCTTCCACTTGCTACGATCCTGACACACCTGTTTCGCTTCCTCCACAGAGCGAATCTATAACATTTAAAAAAACATCAATATTGATGGCTGTATTTCTCAAAATATGTTTAAACTTTGCACAAAACCACGCCGCTAAATCCAACACGCGAATCCTATTCAAATTCATTAGAGGCGTTCTGCAAACAGAGGCGGTACAGTCGGCAAACGCACAATTTGTAGTAAACCACCCGATGCCGGTCGACAACCAGACGAACAAAAAGTCTCGGACCGGCCACCGGCCACCTGCTCAGCAAAAGCAAAAGGAATCGCCTGAAAAATGACCAGCTGCTTTTTAATACACAGCGTATTTTTTCCATGCCACGTTGTCATAGGGATAGGGCAATTTAATCCATCAAGCGAAGCTGCAGGCGCCGTCCGAACCGATAAATTCTGTATTACCGTAGTCGATTTTGGTTTTATTGTTATTCCCGTGTGGCGGGAGAGATTTGGTACAGAAAAATATGGATATTATTTACGGTTCGCTTTATTTACTGGACGTTACACGGAAATAATGTCCGAGTTAGATAATGTTATTTCGTTTCTATATCCTGTTCGTTCGTGAAACTAAAGAACGTATGTTACTAGAGTAAGATATGTTTGTGTCCTCGTCGGGTTCAAGTTACGACTCGCAGTTCAATCCATAAACCGAGCGAGACGTTTGGTAATGCATGCGCTCGTCCGAGGCAGTGTGCCGCCGGTGGCTGGTGTCCGGTGGCTCGGTGGCTCTCATTGTTATTGCAACAAGTGCGGTCATCTGACAGGTGACAGGGCCGGCGGGTCCCGAGTCCCGGCTGCAATAAAGATTGACACGGCGGTAGCGGGCGCCGCGCCGGGGGGAGCGCCGGCAAAATGTCAATCCAGCTCTCGATCTTAGATCTTGCGCCGGACCGCCGGGAATACACGCGCCGGCTTCGAATCATGAGCCGACCGAATCTTGGGACGTAATTGGATTAGATTCTGCAGACATCATTCATAAATAGGCAGGTGTATTTGAAATGGCGTACGTTCTACATCAAAAAACTAACAAATCGGGTTCTCCATAAAAGAAATGACTATTATCTCAGTTGAGAGCTTAAATAATTATCCGAAATTAAAATGAATCCATTCATTGATTGCTATCAAGTACGATAATCTTTACTTTATGAGAACAACACAAACAAAGAAGTGTCTGTCCATTAATATTATTACAAGTGCTTTGATGCATCAAATTATATTGTTATCATGATTTCCCTTTGCGTACGCTCGCTCACCCAGATCCCTACTTCTCTCATCTCACTCAATACAAAATGGTATGTACATTTTTCTCGCTGTGTGCCAGACTGTGCACTCCCTAATGCTCGTAGCAGATACAGGCGTCAACACAGGTGCGGCACGCGTCCGCCACGCGTTTGACACGCGACAGCGCGCCCGCCGATCCGACGCACTTGCCACAAATGTCGCCGATCAGGGGCGCATTGTCTGTTTGAATTGCCGAGATGCACAGCAAACCATAATGTTGTTATTGCTGGGATTATTTCGAGGACTACAGTTGTTATAGAGATTTATTGCGATTTAGAACGCCTAGTGTTCGACTTTTCAATTCTTATCATCATCGTGTTCCTGCCGTTATCCCAAATCAATTGGGGTCAGCGCAACAGTCAGATAAAAATTGAAAACCTATTAGGTAAGTATCTACATTACTATCTGAGTATGAAAAGAAATCCTATGAAGTTATCTCGGTAATTTAAATTCATAATAACATCATGCATGTCAAACTACTTAACATGACATCAAAATTAGTCAGGATCAAAGATATATTTTGTACTTTGTCCTTATATGGCATCAAAGATTCCCGCACGCATTGTCACATCCCATACTGAGAACCTATCTATCCATAACTGCATAGGTATTTCTAATCGAATCGAATCTACGCAGGCACGTTTTAACCCTTAATACAATAAAAAATTAAACCAAAATCATATTCAACTATCAAAAACTTACCCAAAATCTTATAACTATTTCAATATTCAACTGCTCAAACCTACACGTGCACCTACTTCACTTAATTAGCTTTCCTCAGCTTAATAATAGTTTCTCGCTGTAAACAACGGTCAGGCGGTTACCGTTAGCTAACCCTTGGTTAATCGCGTAGATGGCAGGGTGGATTAACCAATCACTTAGCGGGACTCCGGGATTCCGGGACCGCGGGACAGTGGGACATCGAGACGATGATTGCAATAATGACATCGGGGCGAGAGTCTAATGAGTTGGGGAAGATTCGCATTAATACGATTAAAATGTGTTCGGTTTGGTCAATGTTCTAGTCTTGGTCGAAGCAAGGAATGATTTAAAGGGTGGTTTTATCAGCAGCATACCTAGTTACTTATTTCTAGGATTAATGTATTCTGGTTCTTAATACAGTAATTAAGAATACCTACTCAGCGTAGGTAGATCTCTTAAATGATCTTACCTATGTTTAAGTTTGCTACACAAACACATTACAACAAATACCCGTGTTATTTTTGTCTTTAAATCACGGTACTAAATTGCTACTAATTTTAAGAGTCCAAAGAACTATAAGTATGTATTTCTAAACAATAATGGAACAGGACAACCAGAAACACAAGTTAACATGTCATTGCCCACTCGACAGGATTATTCTGAAGGGCGTGACATTCGATACGCTGCTAATAAGCTCGCTCGATATCACCGGACAAGCATGTCGCTCCGCCTGCGCGGCCGTGGGAGAATAGGGACGCGACGCAGAGTCCCGGGTTCATCACACCACTCCCACGGGATAACACGTGGACACGGCCAAGATCAAACGATAATTCGTCTCGACTAATTGATTATCATGTCGCATTTTCACACGATTTACTTCAGTTCGTTCCCTAAAATATGACAGTGGCTAAAATATGAAATTGCACTCCCACGTACAACGCAATAAAACATTATCTTTGCATACGACACCATTCTTCTTCTTTAGTTATTCACGATAAAGAAGTGTTGGAAATCGTGGCAAGCACTTAAAGTGATTAAAAAGTGGCGCGTGGAACGTCGTAGAGGGGCTACGGCAGGCTACGGCGTGTAGCCTTGTAGCTTGCTACGAGATCACGTAGGCGACAGGCTAATAATGATTCGAAATGCTTTTCTGTGATACTCTTTTTCTAGTTACCAAGTATAGTGGACATAAATTGCACCCATATTTCAAATTATTTGCAACTTCTCACACTAAGCCCCATTACTATCTCGTGTCCTATTGTGAGAATATTACTGATATCTAGATTCTCACATTTAGCAAGTCCCAGAGGTCACCAAATTTTTCCTCAGCGAACCCATTACAGTTTTATGGTGTATTGACACAGACTCCAAGGGATCACATAAATAAGGTCTCTCGCTTCGATAGCGGTGTTTCGCCTATTTGCATCTCTTTCTTTGCACCCTTTGCGGAGTAGGGTAGTCGTCGCTGTGACTGTCTCGCAATTATTTTTCATTTAGCCGGCACTTGCTGTGCGGTCTCGAGGGACTTGGGGATCAAGTGCGTCCCTACGAAATGAAACTACGATTAGAATGTGAGAAAATTGTTTGGTGGTATGTCGGGGACACGGAGATAATGTCCTGGGATTTGTTTGTTCACGTTCACACGGTTGTTTTTTATCAGGGGAGATATTTGTTTGTACTTGACCCGAAGTCACGAAACACTTTTGTTTCTGAGCAAATTTATATTGGCAGAGATGAAAAAAGTTAAGCCTCCTATTTCAGGATTTAACACACATTTTTAATAGAATTTGCCATCCAACTTTATTTGTTATTTATTTACAAAGAAATTAGTTAAACACATTAAACTTTTCAGTCCAAATACTTCATGCTGTTTATTCCAGACATTGAAAATGTTTCCCAAGAAGAAAACACGAACCTTCGAAGACATTTTCTTCAATACCAACATCCAACAACATGTAAGGAAGACGTATTATTTATTATTATGTCGATAAAAGTAGTGAGTTCATATTCAGTAGATTCCGTAGTATGGGCAGCAGAGGAAAGCCGTCAGATGTGATCGCGAGCAAGCGATATATGGTTATCATAACCGATACGCAGCGACGTCGCGCGGGGAACATCGGATTTATGTAAGGGGCCACACTCGAAGAGAATCCAGTTGGTTAAATGGACTGGTCTATAAATAGGTAGCATTCTCTACCAGGCAACCATTAGTCAAACACATTAAACTTTTCGGTCCAAATCTTTCATGCTATTTATTCCAGACATTGAAAATGTTTTCCAAGAAGAAAACACGAATCTTTGAAGACATTTTCCTTCAGTACCAACATCCAACAACATACTCGGACGACGTATTATTTATTATTATGTCGATAAAAGTAGTTCATATTCAGTCGATTCCGTAGTTGGGCAGCAGAGGCAAGACGTCAGATGCGATCACGGGAATGCGATATATGGTTATCATAACCGATACGCTGCGACGTCGTGCGGGGAACATCGGATTTATGTAAGGGGCCACACTCGAAGAGAATCCAGTTGGTTAAATGGACTGGTCTATAAATGCATAGTTCGTATTGTGTCCAACATTTTAACAATAGTTTTAATGTTACAACGTAAAAATTTTTTTAACGTTTAGGTTGGAAATTTTATACAGGGGTACGTCTGCTAGCTACGTCTAAGGAAATCAAATTTTGACAATAAAGTGATCAGTACTTATTTGAGTACCATTTACTGCATTTTTAACAATTGTAGTACTATTTCTCTGATAATTTTTACAGAAGGTAGGTACTTATTGTAGCGGACTTTTTTTAAAAGTAGTAAGTTCATATTCAGTCGATTCCGTAGTATGGGCAGCAGAGGCAAGACGTCAGATGCGATCGCATGCAAGCGATATATGGTTATCATAACCGATACGCTGCGACGTCGTGCGGGGAACATCGGATTTATGTAAGGGGCCACACTCGAAGAGAATCCAGTTGGTTAAATGGACTGGGCTATAAATGCGTAGTTCGTATTGTATCCAATATTTTACCAATGGTTAATGTTATAACGTAAAATTTATTTTAACGTTTAGGTTGGAAATTTTATACAGTGGTACGTCTGCTAGCTACGTCTAGTCAGATCAAATTTGGACAATAAAGTGATCAGTCGGTATTTGATTTGTTTATTAATTGCCATCCTCAAAATTTTAAACAACTGTGGTGCAGATGTAAGCACTTATATTAGCGTTAAATGTTTTTACTTGAAAACAAATAATTGTTATTACTTATTACTAAAATCCCGACCGTATTGCAACAGACATTTATGATGTAAGAGTTGGAAGCTGCTCAAACGATTTCGTTTTAAGTACCTAACTGCCTTCATCTTCCTATATTTAATAGGTGGTTAATTAATATAACTTAAAAAATCGTCAGATTGTACAAAAACTATTCTAGCGCCCTACATACATGATGTGACAAGTGTACCAAGATCACGAGTCATTTACTTTACTTGGGGACAAGTGTGTTTATTGTTATACATCAGTTTACGATGCTGTTCGCTTCCCGTAGCCATTGCATTTATCTTCTAGGCTCGCGACTCATTAACTACTCACTGGATTCGCATTATGAACTAAGATGGGGTTGGCAGTCCATTAAAATGCGTTTAACATCTGTTTACAATAATATTTTAGATGGTTGTAAATATTTATGACGGTACAGATTTGTTTCGAGCTATAAGTGCTTTTAAATGTTAGGTTGGTGCCTGCCAGCCGATAGGTAGGTAGTAATATTTTCATTAGGTACTGGTAGATTATAATATGTCGTTTTTGTGAATTTGCCTGGGTAACTAATTTTCTAATCAAAAGTTCTAGAAAAACCCAAAGTCTCACAAAATTTAACAGTGCGGCGCGGGTGAACAAAAATCAAGAAGAGTCACAAAAATATTACACCGAATATTGTTTAGTTTATTATTAAACAGGATTCAAGGCAGAAGCCTAATCCAAATAATTTCTATTGATCAAACCAAAATAAAAAGATACGGCAAACAGTCGGAAGCATTCAAGTGGAACATCTGCCGATCCTTATCGGTGATTTGTCGCGGCGCGTGCGCACACGAGGCGATCTCTGATTGTGCCGCATTGTCCCGCCGACCAATCACGGTGATTCGTCAAAATCGACTGAATCTGTTCCATTTTTAATTGAAAACAGAAAAGGGAAGTGCCAGTTGTACCGATTACGAGTGATTAATCGATTCTATGTTCGGTTGTTATTTATGACCTTGCGTTACTCGATTGCGAATTCATGCAGGAGTTTTGGATTTGTTGCTATTTTGATATCCGTAATAGAATTAAATCCTGACTAGTAATATTCGAAAGTAGTCCGTTGTTTTTTATGAATGAGGATGGAGAGAGATCTTTCTTTTCCTGGCCGTGGGATGATGTAGGTAAGCGAGATAAGATAAAGGTACTCAGGTTTGTTTCGTGTGACATTTACGATAATAATTTTATGAAACAAGTAAAAATTTATTTACATTTAACACCAAGATTTCTTTATACGTATACGTAGGAATATTTATTACAATGATGCTATGGAATATTTATTACAATGATGCTATTTTCAGGAAGCTTCGGAACACTATCATTCTCTTTCTCTTCGTGTGGCGCCCTATCATCATGATCCTCTATTTTGAATTGGAAGAGAAAAACTCAAGTCAATGAAAACAAATTACATACTGAACTTAGGTAGTTGAAATAGACTTATAAAAATATCAAACCAAGATCAGAAACTCAAGATTATCTAAAGCTCATCGATACGAGCTTAGCAAGTAGATGTATACTTTATTTATATTAGAATGGTATGACAAGGACAAGGGTGGTATGGTCCTGGGTGCTGGGGTAATGGCGCGTGTGTCTTTGAACGCATCTGTCGCGAGCGGGTCTGACTTGCTATTCTCGCGTAGTCGGTTAAATATTCATACCAACTCTAGATTAAAAAACTAGTGTAGTTTGGAGAGAGAGATAGAGAGTAATCGCGATACAAAGTCAGTTTCTAAACTTAGGTTTGCTAAGCAAAATTATGATTGCAGAATTGACGAGTAGGTAACATGCGGATTTTCCAAAATAACGTTTTATTACAAAGTTGGACTAAAATGGTTTACAGTGTTTTGTAAGTTGTAACTTTCAATAATAATGCATTTATCTCTCACTTGCAATAAAACACCAACAAAAAAAAATACAGCAAGGAACTGACTTGCCGACAGTAAGCTCGTTTGATGAACAGCTAATATAATCGCAATGAACCTACAGCTACAAGTAGCGAGTGAATCAATCGGGCGTAGCGCGGCGCGGCCGAGCGATCAAACACCGGGCACACCCCCCTGTTTATACTTAGCGGATGAAAAGGCAACACCAGCACCACCAGGAATAATATTAGCTACCCTCGATCGCCCAACGCCAACACCCCACCTTCTTACACACCGATCTACACCCTACCTTCAAACGATACGGGCGAATTTAGATTGAAAAAGTTTTTTCTAAATGACGTTTTCAAATCGGCAGTATTTTTTTAGTAACTGGTAACATGTGTTAACATTTGCTGTTAATCCAGGATTAACACATCATAATAAAGAGATGAGAACGCGTTTATTTAGACCGTCTGTCGTTTTAGCGCCGATGTATGGTGTTTGGTGTATTCGTCGTCGTTTAGCGACAGGTGTGATGACGTAACACGTCATTGTATTGAACCTTACATTAATTAATGAATGGGTAATCTTGTTTGTTTATTCAAAGGCTATGAACATGCTGACAGATTCAATTAATGTTGACCTGCTAGTTTTGGAAGCTCTATTTCATTATCGTGTTCGAGGAGCTTTAAACAGTTTTTCATTAATAGATAACTTTGCAAAACAAAATATAAAGTAGGTACTACCTAAAATCAATCTTATAATAAGTCGTTCACTTGTTGTAGCTTAGGTAATCTATTAAAATTATTTACTTCGAACAAAAGACATCAACGCGATACTTTTTGCGCTGACATGCCATTATCTACCAAAAAACATAAATAATGCTTTAGGATTGCAAAATCAGCCCTGTAGGATTCCAGATATAAGATACACGTAGATACATATATCTATAAAACTGAAAATCTCCTGTAATCCTGACTAAATACTGATTATCAGTGTATCTTATTTTTTTGGACTAACACATTGTCACAAATAAATAACAGAAGTTCTGCCCGAAATGCTCCGAATCATACGTGTAGAAATATGACATGAAAGTTGCGGTGCGAGGGTAGCGGCAGCCCTGCGGGCCCGAGGCGGGCGGCGGGCGATGCCGGCGAGAGTCAATATTTGCGAGCCCCGGCCCGGCTAATGAATACAATTAGATCATTCCGCACTGCCTCACATTTTTCATACGCCTCGAGCGCCCTGACAACGTGTCAAATAAAGACGTGGACCCAGCGGACCTCTGTACATAACGCCCGACGACCGACCGACCTGCTCGCAAACACTGACGCAACTTTATAAACTTTAAGTGTAAAATTAATTAAAACCTTAGCTTTGACGGTCTGTGTTGCTTACTCACCCGTAAAATTCCTTCAAACTCCAATTTGTAGCTAAATTTCGAATCAAACTTCACATTAAGCAGATTAAGGCTGATCCCGCCACAGCGCCTAAAGTTAACCAAAAACTAAGATTTAGTAACAAATATTTGATTTCTCAGTTTTTAGCTTCAACAAAGGACTGCAGGAGCAGCCCAAAGAAATCATCGCTAAACGATCAAGTCAATTATCATATGAAATATAACGCGCAATCCCTCTAGTTTCCGCTACGTTAGCTTCGCACTAAATATTTTTTACATTCAAGTGCCAAATAATAGGCTGAGCACATGACGCTCCCCCGGCTAATTCGATGAGAAATGGTCTGTGCTCGATGACTTTACACTTTTATCTTTTCATGGTGCTTTTGAATAAATAACCGTTTAATTATGAATTGTTAATGTTGAATGCATGAGTTGGTGTTTTAGTTTGGTACGTTCATTAGAAAACTAAAGACGGAGTTGGCAGTGCAAGTTGAGTTTGGAGGAAGTTGCGGAGCGAACGCAGAGCACTGAGCAGGTTGGGTGTAGCCGGCGAGCTGGCGACGTCATAGAAGTTGAAATTTAATACCAAATTTTAAGTGTACTTAATAGTAATACTTCCAGTGTTGGGTAAACAATTTTTGGAAAATTTGCATAATTTTGCAATAACCTGCCTGTAAATTTTGCATGTTTCCCAAAAGAGGAAGTTGAAATATTTTGTTGTGCCTTTGGTATTAAAATGTGCCTCTAGTTGAATAGTCTCGTAAGCTACCGGTACCGCTAACTGTTACCGGTTAAAATTACAGTTATCATGACTTTAAAACAGCAAAATTTATACAATTTAAGGAGTGAGCTAGCTTTTCAATATTATCAACAAGTTAAGGGACCAAGACCTTGGTCCCCTTATTTTTGGGCCAACGACAACCCTGCCACCCTCAACTATCGGTTTATTTTATCTATTTATGATATTCGGATACGTTTCACACCGAAACTACAAAAACATTATAATTAAAAGCTGTATATTGCATAGGACACGCTCGATCTATGAACCTACCAAAATTATGTAGCTCGTCAACTCATACGCCTTCAGCCGTAGCCAGCTCTCCCGTTTCAGGTCGGGTCGTCGCATCCAGCCGTTCAGCCGCTGAATACATTAGCCGTGTTTGTTGTGTGCTCGCCAGTTTGCCAGTCCGCCAGTTTGCCAGTTCGCCACGGAGCGCCACATGGCTTTGTTTATTTTAATACTCAGCCATTGTCGTCGCCAACCGCTGTTTGCCGAGGGAACTCTAAACTACCCCAGCGGATTTGAATAAGGCGACTTCTGTTAGACACCCTGTCAATATTTAGGGACTCTGTCCTTAATTTTAAGAGAAATTTCTCGCTTTACTGTAAGGTTTTTAATAATTGAATTTTCAAAACAAAATAATAAACTTTTCTTAGTTGGGTAATTTTACGCTTAGAGAATCAATTGAGCACGAAATGATTGATAATAATCACTTACGCCCGTTGTTTGGATGTCCTGATAAACCTGACCCATTTACAGTTTATCAGATAAGTAGAGATGGCATCTGCGTCTGCGGCGCGTGTGCATCTCCTGTTTAATTACATTTGTCGACCCCCCACCCCGCCGCCGCCCCGCGCTCTCCCCGCCCCGGACAATTTGGTTCATTTGCAAAGTGCATTTCGATGCTGCGCTCGATTGTTCCGACCCCGCGCTTAATTGCCCGCCCGTTATTTATTATTGACATTTGCTTGCACATTTACTAGTATTTATCGAACGCCATTCATTTTCGATTCCACCAAAATAAGTCGTAAATCTGTACAGATAAAATGGAGCCGCGAAATGATTTTATCGATTCCGCACATCGGTTTCGAGTTTGGTTAAATTTGACGAGAGATGTTTACCGGGGAGGCACGCACCGCATCCGATAAACATCGCAACGAATTCGTACAAACACATCGGCGGACGTTTGTTTGCCGCGGGCTCGCTCCGCTTCACCTCGACTTCGCATTCCGTCCGCCGTCGTATCGGTGCTCATTTGTATTGGCGGCGCTTCTTGTATTATTTGTTTGTTTGCGGATGCCGCATACGTTGCGGGGGCTTTGATTTTTTCCAATACGGAGATAATGCGGGTCGGCGGTGGCTCGGGGCGATCGGGGCAGCCGGCGCGGCGCGTGGTACGGCGCGCCAATCAACCAGCAGCTCGTTCGTTAGTCGCCGGCGAGCTTGCCGCTTGGTTACCCCGAGCACGTACGTGGGACCTTTCCACTCGGAGGCACTGATTTTCTTTCAGATAGACCAAATGATGAACTTCAGCAATCTTCGAGTTCATTTGTTCGGCAAATGTAGCGCAAACGAGAGGAAAGAACATAAATAACAGAACACGTAGACTTGACACTGGTACTGCACCTTTGTAGTCAGTGCCAACTATGAGTACAATAGAGATTATCAATTAACCTGTTAGCTTAACTGCTACATCATAATAATGAAACATAAATGTATAGTGGCCTACTTTAGTCACGAGCAGGTGGGATAAATTACCCTTAACTGCACATTATGATTTGATGATGGATGAGCATTAAAATTGGAGTAGTGTACCTTGGAATCCGCACTAATGGTTAATTAAATCATAATGATGTATGTGAAACGTGCGATGTGTTGTGTGAATCAAGGTGTTAATTTAAACACTGGAGGAGTGAAGCTGGTTGTTAGGTCGCATTAACTTGTCATGTTGGTCACGTCTTGCGGAGGACGGGTGTCAGCCTGTCAGGCGGCGTGATGAAGAGCCTGGTGGAACTCCAGCCACCTGCTGTCCCCGACTGCCGGGTAGCGATGCCACTGCACCATCCATCTTCACACTCAATGCCAGCGGCGGCTACCACACATAATCCGGATGCATCATAAAATTAATGAGACGCCCGTATTTATTGCAGTTTCTAAATATATCAGCGGAAGAAGTAACAGGAATAAATAGAGTAGAATGTTTACGTACTATTACTGACTCATCGTGACTCAGAAACGTAAATAGATAACAGCTTTTTACACGATGGCCTATCGAAAACAGAGTACTTATTTAAATAGAGTATTATCGAAAATAGAGTAATTTACAAATCGAAATAAATAAATATTTGCCGCTTTTAGTTTTTCTGTTAAATTGTTATATTTTCATATTTATATTACTTTACTCGTCATTTATTAAAGAAATTTTATGTCATATTTATGGAATTATGTAAAGGTTTTAATACCTCTCGGTATCACATACCTACGCTAAATGTTAGGTACTTATTTATTTGAGGTCGAAAATTCTTCATTACGTTTTACATCGATAATGTACAGTATCTTTGAATGTTCTATAACTGCCTATGTTAAATACTCGTCTGTGGGGCGTACTATAATAGGACTCCTAATGTATGGTTAACACTGACTTAACAACTGTCACCACACACGATCGGATACTAAAATATAGAGTCAAGCAACCTCAGCAGCCAATTTGCGAGTATGTCATTCTGCTACGGATGTAGAATCTTCGTATCACCACAGGAAAGTCCTTGTTGTGATACTTATTTTGCACTTGAAATTAAATTAAAAATTATATTCTTTGCCGCATGTACAGTCTCTCCCGCTCACTCATGTACAATCCAAAATTTAAGGTTTAGATTTTTTCAGACCGTAACTAACACTTTACAGCAATAACTGTTACTTTTCTAGATGCAGCAACATTTATTGAATCGTACAACTTAGTTTTTGTCTAACTTGCCCGTATCAGTCACCAGAAAACCGAATTCTTAAATTGTTCGTGAGTTAGCGTTAGAGACTGTACGAGTAGGTATCTACTTAATGAAAAGAACTACAACCGAAGTTGTTGATTTTTGGAAAAATATATGACTTCTTAAAAGTTTTTTGGTACAAAAATGTTCTTTTCACAATCCTTGAAGTTCCTAATTATTTTTAATGACAAGAAACTCTTCCACGTGTTTAAGAAACCATATCGCTGAAAACTGTTCAGAAGGTCATATTTCTAAAAGTGCGTCTGACCTTCACTACTTTGACAAAATGTTGATGTATATGACCAAGCAATAAAGTGTTCCCAATGTTTCTCGAATTCTGGGTCATTACCGTTCGTTATGATCATTGCCAAGGAGAATTTACGTAGAAACACGTAGGTGGACTTTGTGGATACTAAAAGTTTATTTTGTTGGCTGGAGTCTTGTACGTAATGTTAGTAATTATTCAAATAAATCCTACTTGTCCGTTTGCAGTATTAAGAGAATGTGTTTATGTTATAAAGTCTGAGTTATTGTGAAATTTGGGATTTGTTGGAGATTTAAAAACAACCGAGGCACAAATTAGGGAAACGGCGCGCGGGGTGCCTATACATACTCTCAAGGGGAACTGGGGAAGTCAAGGAAACTAAAAAGTTGGTAGCCACGAACGTCATATTTCTTGAAACAAATCCTGAATAGGGTCGAGTGAACCTTCTGTAAACTCTCTATTTTGGTGTAAGCTCGTATGTCGAAATAAAAGATATGTAGATAAAGGTGAGCAAACATCATCAGCGAACGCTGCGATGAGCAAACGGCGCGTGTATGATTGTGCTGAGTTCACGTGCACACGTGCGCTACGGCCTTTTTTCATCGTAGCCCGCCCAATCAGCGCCAGTGGCAGTTGCAATTATCTCTCGCAGCAAATCGAATTATGATCAATTCGGATTTGCGCGTATTCGGACGAATATAAAACGGTTTGCATTAAAATTTGGCGCTCGATGCACGGGATGCGTTCCCATTAGTCGGCTCGCGGGCTAACTTTGTTTGCTCATTCGGTTCCGCGTTCGCTTCCGACATTTTTATTGTCTTTTTTGTTGTTTTCCATTTTGTTTACGATGCTTTCGCTTCATTGGCGTTTTGGTTTTAATTTAAATCCCCATATTCGTGAATATAAATTGATGTATAAGCGCGCAATACGTGCATTACATGAACAAACAGTTTGTTACGTTATGAATTTCAATTCAGAAACACATAATTACGACTCGTATTTGTTTCTTACATTATGTAAGTATGGTTTGGGGGCTTGTTTGTAGGTATGTGTTTCCTACTATTAATTACAAACAATAAATGTAATGACCTCTAATTATTGTTGCAGTAGCTGGTATAAATAAAGTAGGTACTATTCATTTGAATTTATTTCAGGTTACAAGCTATTAGGTACATTGTTTAATGTTCGACTTGGCATGTACTGTACTCCCATACACAACGCGTGTTTAGTGAATAAGTATAAAACGGGATAATAAATTGACTTCACGAAATAGCAGTACAATTAAAAATATAAGGTGTAAAAATCAACAGCAAATATAAGGTCCTATTAAATCATTCTTTGACCTATGTTCCTTGGGGAATATTGCTCAGTTTCATCGAATGGTTAACCCTTAAAATATATGCAGTTTATTTTTTACATCATGCATAAAAAAAAAAATAAAAGAATAAAAACAATATTCTACTACACATATCTGATTATAGCCAAGAGACTGATTGCAGATGGAACGCAGAAAAAATCTACCTACAAACTAAAATAAATTTCATTATCTTTCAGGTGTGGTTCCAAAACCGGCGAGCGAAGTTCCGTAAGCAGGAGCGCCTCGCGCAGCAGAAGGCGGGTGAGGCCCCAGTGAAAGCGGAGGGCAAGCGCGACAAGCCTTCGTCGCCGTCGTCGTCGCCGCATCCGCCGTCCGCGCCCGCGCCGCAGCCCGCGCACCATGCCTTGCCACACCTGTCACCGCCCGACCTCAAGCCCATCACCGCCTCAGGTTGGTTGTTATCATTCTGCCCATAATACATATTTATGTAAGGATGAGGCTCTAGATAAAATTTCTTCATTAAATCCGCATCCACCGTGCCGCAGAATTCGAACTCAAGCCTAGATTTTCTAGTCTTTATCGTCACCACATCTTGTATATTATATCGTCACCACATCTACCGTCATCTCTGGCCACCTGACCGTAATTGTAAGGCCCCAGTGAAAGTGGAAAGAAGATTCCCCGCTCTTATTTTTACCTGACGTCAAAACCCTAAGTTGGAATTGTTTTTTAGATAGGTATTTTAAGAAATGGAGCTAAATCTTTCCTTGTGATTTATCATCAGTATTGAATTAGGTGTACGTTTTTTTTTTCTAAAAGAAAAGCGCAGTATTTTGCACAAGAGCAGTTTTTGTCAATAGGAAATTAGGTGAGTAGACGGTTATAAGTGGTCATAATAAAATCAGGCGGGGGTGCCGTAAATTCCCGTAAGTGCGTGATAAAGTATTCGGTGCGCATCTCTAATTTTACGATTAAAATAACGGCGCCGCCTCAGGCAGGCTCGCTGGCTTAGGGTAGGGGTGTAAGGCATTTTCTTAATACGCTGCCGTGTGATATTCTCTACCTTTAGGTAGATAGATCGATTAACACTTTTTTGCTTACATACAACACAAAACATTAAAACAACAATGCAGAAAACTTACGGCTAGAAGTAAGCAAAGGCGACCTTATCGCTTGCAGCGATCTCTTTTAGGCAACGTTTACCTTGAAAGAGATAGTTGACACAGATTTGGAAGTAGTTGCAGAAGCAATCAAAGCTAAAAACCATAAATTATTTTAACAAAGCTTAATTACTAATTATAGCTACCCACTCTTTTATCTTTTAGTTTAGTCTTTCTGATAAAACATTATCTGCCACAATAGTCCACTACTTTTACTTTACGATTGAAATATTGGAGCTGTTGCTGCCAAACTCGCTGGAATTGGGTTGGAGGCGCAAGGCATTTTGTATTCTACACCTTTAAGAATTTTAATACTCTTTAGATATTATGATGACATTGTTATATTAACTGCCACAAGGGTCCACCACTGAAATCGGAACTTCTTTGGGGCTAGTGGCGTAACTGTATTCCTTTAGTTACTTATAGCTGTAAGTCCTCATTTCTTAGTCACATTTACAGGCGCAAACAGGGTGATACGATATTATTTAACTGTTTATTGCACACAAGATAAAACACAGGACAATTACATAAAGAAAAACAACTCAACAGGTACTACTTATTTCTAAAAAGAAATCTCTTCCAGCAGTCCTATGGTAGAGTGATTGCATAAGGTGAGGCTGATAGATCGTGCACAATTTATTCTACTAAATGAGGTAAAAACTACTAAAAACAAAAAACAAAATAATATATATGAGATATACATAAATATACTAAAATACGTATAATATTACATAAATAAAATATGTACATAATACATATTATATAATTATATACATACACTTACATATATACAAACTATTTGCACAGTGAAAGATAATGCTCTTTTACTCTCTTCTTGAACACTGAGAGGGAGGCTGTCACGCACTGTGTGCGAGGAGTTCCACAATCTGGCTGCATGTACAGTGAAAGAATAACTGTAGAAGTCGGAGCGGTGGATAGGGATAGAAAGAATAGACCTTACATGTGAGCGACAAGGCCTGTCTTGGGGCCGAGAGAAATGGAAACGCTCTTTAAGATATGAAGGAGAAGAAGGGCTGTGAAGAACATTGTAAAGACAAGAAAGCACATGAGCATTTCTGCGAAGTCGGATAGGAAGCCACTTGAGTTGCGAACGAAACTGCGAGACGTGGTCATATTTGCGTAAACCGAAGACAAATCTAATGCAAAGGTTTTGGAGACGCTCGAGTTTGTTCAACAACTCTTCAGTGGCATCCAGGTAACAAGTGTCAGCGTAATCAAAAAGAGGGAAAAGAAGTGATTGCGCAAGAGAAATTTTAGTTTTTAAAGGCAGGAAATTTTGGAGGCGCTTAAGCGAGTGAAACGAATAAAACACTTTCTTACTCACGTCATTTACCTGCGTAGTCCAATCCAGATTATTGTTGAGTAACACACCCAAATTTTTTGCACTTTTAGTGTAGGCAATAGGTGTTCCATTATAAGTGACAGCTGGGATATTATTGAAATCTATTTGCCTACACATATACGGGCTTCCAATCAGCATTGCTTGCGACTTTTTAGGATTAACTACAAGACCGAAAGATTCGGCCCAGTTAGCAATCCTCCGCAAATCATCATTGATAGATGCAGTAGCACCTATGATGTCGTCAGAGTTGAAGTGACGATATATCTGCAAATCGTCTGCATAGAGGTGGAAATTAGAAGAGATCACAAAGGTAACTGTGTTAATGAAAATTGAAAAGAGAAGAGGTGAAAGGACGCCACCTTGTGGGACACCCGCAGAGAGATCACACCATTCGGAGAAAAACTCGTCAGAGCGGATCCGCTGCGAGCGACCCCGAAGATAAGAATTAAACCAAGCTATTGCCGAGGCAGAGATATTTAGTGAGCGAAGTATGGCAAGAAGAACGTCAAAGTCGACAGAATTAAAAGCGTTACTAAAATCTAGTAAAATAAGTATGGTCAAAGTCTTGTTCTCCATCGCATAACGAATGTCGTCAGTGACTTTAAGCAGTGCTGTCACTGTACTGTGACCAGCACGGAAACCAGATTGAAAAGGAGATAGCAGTCCTTGCGTTGTTATAAAGTCAGCTAGCTGCCTGTGGACAATGTGTTCTAGGACTTTGGAAAGGAATGGTAAAATGGAGATAGGACGAAATTGGGAAAATGACGAAGGATTGGGTACCTTAGGGAGAGGAACGACATCAGCACGTTTCCATGCTGAAGGGAAAGAACTCGTTTCCAAGGAGAAGTTGAAAATGTGTGTGAGTACTGGTAAGAGTTCGGACAGGATAAGGGAGATCATGCGAGAGGAAAGCTCATCATTGCCCACGGCAGTAGATATTATTGCATCTGAAACCTGCACTAGATTCTGACGCAGTAGATTCTGATATACAAATAAAATACGTAATAAATAAATCTTCAGTAAACTTCTTCATAAATTCATTGGGTCGTTCTACTAGTAGATGACCCACTCAAAAGGAGAAGATAAGTAATTTTAGAGTTCAGAAACAATATCTTACACCTATTAATACTTAAAATTTTGGTTGGAAATTATCTATTAACGAAGCAAAACGATATCAACCGTTGCAAATCCAGAGGTGACGCAAAAGTCGGCGATAGTTTCACGTTTTATAGATACACAATGCGGTGATCATTTCAGAGCGTTCATTGCCTTCACTATTTCTGAAGCAGAGTTTATTTTCGCTGATTATTCTGGCAATAGTAACGACAGTGAAAAATTATCATATTTTCAAGTCTTCTGTAGATTTTTTCTCCTACCTATTCGAAGATTAGTTAAGAAGCTAATTGATGACATGACTGTAATTGATGAACTAATTTACGTAAAAGCGACGCTACGTCAATATTATGAACTAGTAACAAAGCCAGTAAAAAGCCTAAGATTGATCATAGCTCCAAAATGAATCTCTAGAATCTAGATACTTAGAAAACTAAAACTGATAGGTACATACGCCTAAATGTCTGTCTCTATACTGTTTCTATAATTATTTATTTTAAATGCTAGTTCTACTAAAATAATACTCACCAAAGAACTGAAAGGAAATATTTAATGAGGTGAAACAAAATATCTTTTAAAAACAAATACTAACACAGTAAGTAGTTATGTGGAAACTTTGACGCAATAGCGCGTGATTTCTGGAAATTCATATTTTCGATTTGATGGAAAAATTAAAGTGGTATATTTTTGGCCGCGAGTCATGATGTCACGGGTTATTTAAAGAAGCGTATCAGTCGAAATCTCCTGGTGTTTGTTACTTTCGTCAGAATTACATCCCGATGAGTCAGATTCCCCAAAGCTCGGCCAATGACGAGTCGATCGAACTATTTCAACACGCGCACTTGCGTAGGCGCACATAACAAGGCCCATTTTGACAAAACAAACGTTTATTCGGCATTTAAATTTAGATCATGTACGAATTCGTGGCAAGAGTCAATGATGTGAAAAGTGAGTTTTATTTTTATGATCCGAAGGAATCTGGGTCAAGTTTGATTCCCTCACTTTTCAATGCCAATTGGTGGACTTCTCTCATGTTACATGATTTAGACATGTTATTATGACATATTTTTTTCGTCTCTACAATATTTTCATTTGATTCTGCATAGGAAAATGGGGGCAAAAACTATATATTTTGAACTTATTTCACTAATTGTTTAGAAATCACAGTAAAAACACATTCGGAAAATAAATTCTGCTATGCCTAGTAGAGATTGGACATTTCGTGGCTTTGTTAGGTGTTAGACCGGTAGGCCGAATGGCTCGTGGATGGCCAGCTAATGGCGGACTTGCGGCCACATTAATCACATTATCCCCCGCCCGCCCCGCGCCAGCCCCCGCGCGCGCCCGAGACCGCACCCGCCAGATTTTCACTTCGGCTCATTTGCGCTAATTGTGCGCGCGATTGTCACTCAGGCTTGAATAAACAACGGAGCCGCGCGGCAAGGATTAGGTGATTAGCGCTTAATTGCGTTACCACGATTATTCCATATTCGCTTCGCCCGCCGAGCTGCAGTCTGATTTCATATTCGGACAGATTTGTATGCACGAGTTTTAGTTGGGTTTGCTGCTTAGTTAGCAAGGTTAATTGAGAGACTACTCGGGTTTGATTAGATCGGTAATTTGTAGGATGTCTGAGATTAATATAAGTTTTTTGTTTTGCAGGCAATAAGCTGTGCGAGGATATGAACGGCATCGGGGGAGGCGTGGGCTCGCCGCCCGTGAGCAGCGCGGGGGGGAAGTGGGCGGGGGGGTGCGGGCTGCTGCGGCAGACCTCGGGCTTCCCGCTGCTGGGCGTCGCGCCGCCCAACTACCTGCTGTCCGACCACCTCGGCACCCTCGCCAAAACGAACAATCATCTTTTCTAATGGGTGTGAGGTGACCCTGACTGCTCCGGACTCCTGACTGCAGCTCGCGCGCTCCGTCAGCACGCACCTCTCCACACTAAACCAATTTAAATGATAGATCGACATTCCTAGTGACATTCCATGTGTGATCTCAAGGTGAATACAGAAATGAGACTGCAAAATATCGAACCCAAAGTGACTACGTGTGAAAGAAATGTTTTCAAGTGCCAAATGCATGTGTCCATTAAAGTATTGCAATAAACTTTTAAACCAAAGTTTTAGATGTATTTATTGTATAAACGTACGGAGTAAACGTACGAGGGTGTATAATTAAATTACGAGAATGTTAAATTAAGACTACGGTAGGTAAACTAAGCATACAGCGAGGAGAATCGAAATTGTGTGTGATAATGTTTGTAAATAAGCGTTCCAAAATATTGTATACGTTCACTGTATACTCTTTAGACTTTCATAATTCAATAGAGTAATCTATCACTATTTAAACGATGATTCTATAAGTTTAGGTTGCATAATGTACTGTAAATTATAATATTTTTTTAATATATTGTTGATAACGAAAACTCTAGTCAAATCTAATGGTGTATAATCTAGTCAGAACTGATAAAAATCAGGCTTTTAATAATCAGGTTCTATTTATTTTATTTATATGAGTTTCATGGGCTGTTTAATTTTATTCCTTCATAATTATACTTATTATATAAATGTTTTCAAGGATCAGGAAGGTATATAATATGTAAATATGTAATAAAATGTTGTAAATATGCGTTAGTGGTGTACTCTGAGTGTATGTAACTGGGACGAATTTGTGGAGGGTGTTTTAATAAAGAGCGTAATAAATCTATGTTTTGTTTTTTATCTTAACTATAATATTATAATGCTGCATGAAATAGATAATAAGGTAGGTATATATACTTTTTCTTAGTAGGTATAGTACGTAATACACTTGCGAATTTTTGGAATATTTTAATGACATTTAAGAAATTAACTTAAAAGTATTCTTATGAAAAACCAGTTTAAGTTGGTCCCTTAATGGAAGGTTAATTTGCTGGCGATAGCACACAAACGAAAAATAATATGATACACTTTTCTACACTTTGTAGTATAATAGTATGTAATGATAATTAGGGTATGGATCGACAGTAGGCCTTCACAATTTTACAAACGGAAACCACAAGCTGATTTACCTACCTACACATGTGAAATAGGATATTACGAATAGGTAATAATATTCAGACGTAGATCGTTTTTCAATGTGATCTTTTACGGTCCAATGTTATTCGTATTTCAATGTCCTTTGCCATTATTCACTTTTATTCTCGGAGATAATTTCAAGGCGAAGACGATGTTTTCACCTGCCGAAAGCGAGCTTTGAGGTCATCTTGAACAAAATTAGATGACCCGTTACAAGGAAACCCTAAAGTAGATTTAAGGACACGTCGTTTACATCTTTTACGTATTGAAAATTCAGTGAACTAAATAATACGAATAGAAAACATAAAATAGATAGATTTAGATATCACATTCTACACGATATGAAACTGCATAAGATTTAATAGAAAAATAATTAACAATTTAATAGAAAAATAAATAATAATTTTACAACACCTATCTTTATAAAGTTAATTGATTTGGACATTATGAAATCAGTTTCATTCATCTTTATAATTTTTATCATCTAAAGAAAAAGTGAATTTCTATAACATTACGTTCATCTCGTAGCAAGAAGTCTCCAAAATGCTACGTCTGCTACGCTGTAGCAGAGGTTTGTACTTTAGAGTTCACTGAACAATACAATTAAAATTGTTACAGTAAGAGATTTCCAATGTCAAGGTTTATTATCATGAAGAATGTTTTAATGTGAGCAATAAAGTGTTTCTGTCTGTTTGTCAACCTAAATTAAACGTGAAGAAAAGAAAACGGTTTGAAAAGTAGATACAAATATTAATTTACTTTGGGACTGCTTCATAGCGAGAATCTTGTAATAAACTCGAATTAATTTTGTAACAATAAAGTAGAACTTACTTAATTTTCTTAAAAGTTTATTGGTGAACTTGATTTAAAAAAACAGAAATAGAGTCCATCGCGTAGTCAAAACTGCTACGACAGCTACGTCGTAGCAAAAATTTGTGTTTAGAAAAACATGTATTTTTCTTCGCAGAATGTTATAAAAGATTGCACACGATATGACTGTGTATCGAGATTCGAATGTTTTCAACAATAAAAGCATATTTAGAGAGTTTGACTAATTTTCGCGAGTTTACTCATACTCCCGCCCACCATAAAGCTTGGAATGTCAACACGCATTTGCAGACGGCGCGTCAAGTAGGCTTAGCTACAATTAATGAATTTTCTTAATATAAATAGACAATTTTAATTGTTTTAGCAGATCATCATCATAGTGTATGGTAATTTTATCTGTTTGGAAATCTTAAATGTAGGTTTTTAAGCCAGCTCTCAGCACTTCGGGTGACAATTTATGTAGTTCAGCAGATGAGGTTTATTATCATGAAGTATGACAAAAAGAAATATCAATGGGTGAACATATCTAGGTAAGTACAGTCAAGCTTTGAGTAGGTTAGACAGTTTGAACTTTGACCCGTCTTTATGTCGTATGTGTAAGACTTATATTGGCGGATTGATAAGCTAACCGGACTTGAGCTTGACTATAGAAATGTTTTCATAGGAATGAACGTAACTGTAAAACTTACTGTCTAGTAAAATGAATACATCAGTTATATAGAATAGAAAAGGTGTCGTGCTATAATTTTACCTGTAGTCTAACAAGTGCCATATTTAAGCCTTAATAAAATTCTAATACACTTCAGTAGAGTGTTAAAACCAGGCATCCAAATAAAACACAGAGCCGTAAAACGTAAGCTGCGCCTCGTCATGTGCAGTTAGTAAATCGCTCATTTAGTGAGAGAAACAGTTGAGCAGTTAAACAAAAATTATGAGGCAATTACTTCACTACAAGTTGTGGTGTTACTAGCAAGACAAATAGCTCGTTAAAGTCGCTAAATAACAGATCGAAAATCACAAAGATTATTCGTCAAAAAGCGGTTCTCCTTCTTTTCGAGTCGTTCAACGACCTGATGAACCCTGGTGTCAGAGTTTTTCGACCGCCTGCTGCAAGTAGCAGGCCTCTGACATGGTTGTGTAACGACCGCCATCATAGACAGCAACCGGGACCGACGGCTTAACGTGCCCATCCGAAGCACGGAACCATCTTACTTGCGGACAATCAGCTGGTTCAGCCTGCAATGTCCTAACCAGACTGGGTTTGTGATAAGTATCAACTTTGTTAGTGACCCCACCGGGAATTGAACCCGGAACCTTTGCGTGGCAGGCAGGCGTACTAACCACTGCGCCACATCGGCTGTCTAAAAAGCGGCGTGAAGGCGACAGTATAGTATCGTGCGCAGTTTCCGTCTACTCAAAATCAACAAAAAATCTATCTCAATATATCTGTAATTATAAGATAAAAATCATATTCGCACATGTATTTTTTCCAGGAGACACAGACGCTGACTCAGACAAGAGAACCTGTAGCAGTTTTTCATAAACAAACATCAATCTTGTTCACCAATATTAAGTACCTCTCCAGAATAGCCAGAAAGTCACGCCCTATGAATGTGTTGTGTGTTTTGCGTGGGTCGCCGGCACAAAATAGAGAATTAGATTACAGAAGGACAGCTGGCCCCTTTTTCCGAACATTTATACCTACACTCTAGGGTTGCTACTTTATTTTTCTGAATATTTAATATGCCAAGGGCCAAACATTCTTAAGTACATTACTTACATTATATTAAACGTACACTATAACATAATATACAAAAATATTGGCACTTGAGAGTGGTAATTTAGCCGTCTGCCCGTGCCGAACGCTGTTGACACTCGCTACTAGCCGGTTCGAACCGGTTCGAGATTGCGCGTAAACGACAGCGTGCGGATGTCTGTGTGAGTATAACGACGTTTCCTTTCTTTGTTGGCATGTAAGCTTTAAGTTTCTAGCTCGTTTAGCACCACCCAGGGGACACGTGCAGGGTCGCGGTGGGTATACTCCTGCGGACGCGAACTAGAATCGTACTAGAGACGTTTCCTTGAAGCCGGCTCTCTGGATTAGCGCCGGCCAATACTTACTTAGGGTTGCCGGCGACAATGATAACTCAGCGCGTCGCACGCCACTTCGCGCGGTGGGCGGGCGCCGCCGCCGTACGCATGACGCACTACGCCTTATACGGATACCAAGGAAATCTGTAAGAATATGCTAGAAGATTGTTTAATAGTAACGTCTGAAAAAGACTTTTGAAGAGATAGTTTCAACACAACAGTTCCTATACTTTAATATGAAAGTAGGCGTTGGCACTGATGGCATAAAGATCCTAGACAAGATTTTTTAGCAGACTTAGAGACGCTTGACAAACGGTATTATTATACATTAAAATGAAAATAAAAATGCATTTTTAAGTAGAAGACATAGTACTTGGCAAATCAACTGTTAGTACCTACGTAAACTAGTCATAGCTTTGCGTAAGCTCTAATAAACTACAACTATAAGCTTCACATATACAATGTATTATGGAATGTGAACAATATATTAACAGGTATTTGTATTCCAAGAACACCATCAACAAATCTGTCACTCGCAGTTAAAATGCATGTTTATTTTCAATAATTGAAGCTGAAAAGCTCTTTTATCATCATCAGATATTTTTCATAGTCAGTGGAGTCATAAATCTAAAGAACATGCCAGAATACAAACGTTCAAAAATAACGTTTTGATTAGAACATCCTATAAAAGCTCCATCATTTATGTTTCATGAAAATAGAGTACATTTTTTGTTGATAGGTATTTTTACATCAGGGTCGTAACTCGTAAATTTGTCAGTGGTCATTCACCTAATAGAAAATTCCTAAAGTTAGTTAGACAAAAGAAATACAGAAAGCTCGATACTGAAGACTACTTTAAATACATCGTTAAGTATTTACAATTGCATTTCCGACAAAGTAACGTTAACTTAATACACAGCATCAAAAAAGGTACTTTGATCATATTGTTTTTTTGAAGGAGTTAACCTAGATTTACGTTATATTTATTTATTACGAAATTACGTACAATACCTTCAAACTATTTTAAGTCCCATTTAATTTATAAAGTAGCGAAGACAAGTTAATATGTGTAATGTAGTACTTTACATTTAACGAAGTACTTCGAAGAATTCTAAGCATGTTGTTTAAGTAATTTATTGAAGCCACATCTAAGAAGCGGCGAGTGCCAAACTTACGGAGATTCAGTACAAAATAAAAAAGCTTAAGTATTCAATTTGTACTAATCTAGCCGTAAAGATTTTTCTTTGTTCTTATTTATTACACACACACATCTCATTCAGGCTTAACAAAAAGATTTTTACGCTTTACTTGTTTAATAGTCGCAGGCCCGCAAAAACCGTAAATATTACCTCGGCTTTGAGCAGTATACTTTAAGAGAGAAGTTACCTAAAATATTTTCAGGCAGTATCGAAAGCTACGCGTAAGGTTGTTGAGTCAGAGCTTATTCCGTCGAGTAGTCACCGCTAGACTTCCAGAAGGGCAGCCTGCGCGCGCGCATATAAATACAGCGAGTTAGCCGGCTGGAGTTCAGTCTACCGGTGCCAGCACGCAGCTCCACTAGCCACTAGCAGCAGCCAGACACACTACACACACACAACATGTCTCTGGAACGCCAAGTCCGCGCTAAGGTCAGGATACACTCATTATCAGTTAAACTCTCATGCATTCCACTTCAACCCTCATCAACATCAAGGATTTCTGGTCTATTTTTAGACCAGATTTTATGTTTTCCTTTGTCCTATAGAAAGAAAAATTTCGCAAAATTATAGCAATCAATAAAACAATAGGTAATTTTCATGATTTCATAAGCTTTTCAAATCAGCGCCATTTAAATGATGTCCAGACAAAATCTCTTAAAGAAAATGTGCATAACACTTTATTTACTTATTTATCACTCAATATTTTCAAGCACTTGCTATAACCTCGATTTTTCCCTCCTGCAGCTCGCCGCCAAACGCGACCCCGAAAGGGAGAAGGAATGCCAGGAATGGATCGAGGCCATCCTGGGCGCCAAGTTCCCCCCCAACGAGCCAATTGAGGATGTCCTCAAGGACGGCACCGTCCTCTGCCAGCTGATGAACAAGCTCCAGCCCGGCGCCATCCCCAAGATCAACACCTCTGGTGGACAGTTCAAGATGATGGAGAACATCACTAAGTGAGTATGACGACCAATACTTTAAACTTTTGGTGGAATCTGGAATCTACTATCTCTTTTGGATAAGACCGAATTACTGCTCATAATTTCAACCTACCTATTGTCATCAAGTCAACAGGAAAAAAAATTAAGTTTCGACTTTGGGCATAAGAATTTTCGAATCACAATTTTTTTTCGAGAATGACACGATGATTAATTTGTTACTTTTTCACCAATTTCAGCTTCCAGGCCGCTATGAAAGCGTACGGTGTCGCTGACATCGACGTATTCCAGACCGTAGACCTGTGGGAGAAGAAGGACATCGCCCAGGTCATCAGCACACTCTACGCTCTCGGCCGTGAGGTGAGCATCTCCTACACCTCATCATTAAACCATTACTCACATCAAAGCCTTCAAGCCGCAACACTTGAAACATCGCAAATATTTCAACCAAATAGCTCTCCCGACCTTTCAACGAAAATCAGCCCACCGATTTAGAACCATTACGCAAGATAAGCGAAGTTTCATAAACAAGCAAATGTATCTTATGTTTTCATCGCCGCTCTAAATCTTTACAGTCGTCTATTTTTGGACCTTGTTTATAATATCTTGCGATCCTGGTGGATGGATTGCATACTGTATTCCAAGTAATAGTGAGTTTTGCTGATACGTTTCGGACCGAGTCTGGACATGAGCCAACTTTGGCCAAGATTTGCGACCTTCGGTTACCTCAGTTTTCATAAATACCTTCACAAGGTCACGCGGTTTTACATCATTTGAGGAATTTCAGTAGGGATTAGTGAAATCTTGGCATATCGATATGGGATCTAATAATTTGTTTCTGTTTACAGACCTACAGGCACCCCGAATGGCAGGGACCTAAACTGGGCCCCAAGCCCGCCGACGAGGCCAAGCGTGAATTCTCTGAGGAGGTCCTCAACGCCGGCAAGACCGTGATCGGTCTCCAGGCTGGCTCCAACAAGGGCGCCACCCAGGCTGGCCAGAACATGGGCGCTGGCCGCAAGATCCTGCTCGGCAAGTGAGCATCCACCACACACAACGCACCAAGTGATATTACTATAAGATATTTCTGTACAAAACTCAGTGCAAGGACGCTATTGTGAGACTGTAATGTGAAGTCTAGTCAAGCGTGATGTGTAAAGTTGTCATGTTCTTTGTGAATCATGAGATGTATTTTCAGAGTTATGGTCTTTTTCCATGTAGCGCCGAGGTGGATTTTGTACATAAGTGTTTAGGATAAGTTTAATATTTATTTCCATTTTATTTATTTATTTTTGTATTAAAACAATATACCTGGGTATATAAACTTATCAAGACTTTTTAATTCACCTATCGTCTTAGAATGAAGACATCGAGAAAGCTATAAATATCTAGTTCAACATCATCATCATACTTACTTGGATTTGAATAAACATGATAAAAATTCTTCCTCGACAAGACATATAAGAACTTTGTCATGTAAATAGGTAAGTAGGTATTTAAAATACAAACTGACACTGAACAAAAAAGGTGATGATACAACTATATTTGTATTGTGGGAAATAAGTATGGAGGAAATTGGTTTTCAGCTACTAACGGTTTTTATATGAATGCCTACCACAACCTCACCTTTAATAAAATAGACTTTCGAATCGAAACATAGCTGCTGATTACATTGAGTAAAGCATATACATAGGACTGAACAGGATAACGTTTTGGGAAACGGTCTAAGAGCCTAAAATAGGTAAACCTATGAAAGGCGACGTTTTGCTAGAGACTTACGCTGAAAACTGAGGTCGAGTAGTAAATAGGTACATAAGGAACAACTTTCTTCTAGAAAAATAGGCAATAAATAAATAATCTACTAATTGGCAATTTTGTATCGACGGTAATTTTTTTCATTCATATTTTGACCTATTGTTTCTTATCGAAGTTCGAAGTTATCTATATCACCAAACTGTGTTCAGTGCTGTCAGTGTACTAATCAAATCAAAAATTCTCAGTTCAAGCCACGTACCGGATAACCACTATATCTCTCGAGTTGAGAGTCTCGACCAGAAAGTGTGATTCAAGGTCTCATTAGAGGCGATATTAAAATACCAGCATAAGGAATCAAAACGACTGTAACAAAATTTACCCGAATTTACACTTTAAGAAGGCTGACTGTGTCTAATAGAATTTTTGTAGAAGGTACTGTCCAAGAGTGATCCGAATGAGCTCTTTAGCTAGACAAAGATTGGTAATAGATAAAAGCTATCGAGACTAAACATGTCCTGAGATTCATAAGCTTTCATTGTCCATAGATACAGCAATATTTTATACAACGCACCGTTTTTAAAACATAAGTAAATTATCAAAAATTGAGACCTTCTTTTTGCTTGCCCCAGGGTGCCCAACCTCGGAGAGGTCACGCATTTTAGTAGGTATATTTGTCTCCCGAATAGCCCAAAAAAAGTTCCACTGTAAAACTTTGTAGTTTAGGATTTTCCCACCAGAAGCCCTTATAAGGTGTGTTTCTCCTTGGCACGGCCCATGTGGATATCCATGACTTAAAGTGGAATAATTGTCGTTAATTAGTCGAAATTAGTCGCACAAAAACTAGAATTTATCGGGACCCCGATTAGAAGATAACGAAAATAATTTGGCTTATGGAGAGAGCCTCTCTGCACCACGGCCCTTAAACCCGCCCCACGAACAACGCAAAGATCTGACTATTCCAAAAAATTGTCGTGAGGTCGTCGGCCACACTTGGAAAAAAACGGAATGATTCGAAAAGGCGTTTTAAAGATATTCGAAAAGAAAGGCTCTGCAGCAAGGCCCATCATAGATTTCGGGAATCGCGGCACTTAGCGAGGAACTGATTTCTGAAATAAAATTTGTTAAACTCGTATGCAGAAACACAGAATTTGTCGACCTGTAATTTAAAAGATAATCCAGAACAAATCCAGAAGAATTAATTTAAAAGTGCCAAATGATTTTCGTTAATTTTTGAATGGCTTATCGGATCATTTTGATTTTTTGCACGTGGGGCCGAAAAATTCAAGACTTTTGTTGGATCATCATTATCATTGCTACGCGGTTATGAGATCTAGCTGAGCAGTGCTGCAGACAGGCTCTCTGCAGCACTAATTTCGAATAATTATCGACAATTAATGGATTTTGACATGACGATAAGCACTCATTTACTACTTACTACGCAAAGTTGTTATTTTCTAATATCAAATCCGCAATATGCTGATGATGCGATACGTCTAAGTAGTTAACACAAGTAAGCTTTAAATTACGACTTTCTTTACATAATCATCAGAAGAGGAAACGGAACATTTAACTAATCATCATCTGCCTGCCCTTATCCCAAATCAGTTGGGGTCGGCGCAACATGTTTTGTTAGAGCACAAAATCATGTAGCAAAAGGATTTGGCAATGTTTTATGACCGGCCGCCTGCCTGACGTCAACCCTCTTCTTCCTCTTCGAGTGGGACACCAAGTCGGTCCACGACCCGATGAATCCTTGTGTCAGAGTTTATCAACCGCCTACTTCAAGTAGCAGGCCTCTGACATGGTTGTGTAACGACCGCCATAGGCAGCAACCGGGACCGACTTCTTAAGGGGGATCGTTACGTCATACAAACTAGAATCTGAACTTCAACCGAGTTACACATGAGCTAAACAACAATTTTATCAAAAAATCTTTATGTGAGATGAGGAAGGCACACGTAAATATGTCGCAAAACTGCTTAACGTAAAAAAATATCAAGTATTTTCTCCACAAAAAAATTAAACGTGTTTATTGCAGCAGTAGCTCCATCTATGTTCATTAAGTGGCGACACGGTTTTTACAGAGAAATCTGATGGTTAAAAAATTATTTATTTATTTTGCGACAATGTTATAAAAGCACGGGACTTCCCATCAAGTTTTTTAATCATAATTTTGTCTCATTTAAAGACGTAACTCCATTTAAATTTTGTATGGAAAACGATCCACCTTAACGTGCCCATCCGAAGCACGGAACCATCTTGCTTTCCGGACAATCAGGTGGTCCAGCCTGCAATGTCCTAACCAGACTGGGAACAAATTCACAAAGTGATAAATATCAACTTTGTGAGTAACCCCACCCGGAATTGAACTTTCCCTTTTGGGCCACATGGGCTTTACCTCTTTGGGAATGCTATTGAAGGGGGTATCACCGGCACCATGCGGTTGAGCATAAATCGACAGATATCCACCCGAGATCAATACTATTATACGTCGCCTTTTACGAAACACCCTGAGTGAACCAGTGGTGGCAGCACAAAGTATTCGTAGCCGTTACCATACCACTCGTTCGTAATGACTTGGATACTCATGTCACTGGCCTTTGTAACGAATTAATTTCAAATCATATACCTATTATCTTATCTGTTAGCACTGTCACTATGCTATAATTATTTTATTAATTATTAATAAAAGCCAGGTGAGGCCAGGGTAGGATTTATTACTGCAAGTTTATGACCCCGACTGCAGCGAGTCACAGATTAATTTAATTTCGTTAAGACCCTGTATTTACAATTTGAAAAAGTAGTGCAAACTAAGCATTTTGTTTGTAAGAGATTTAAAACGCATTTGAAAAAAATTAGGCAAAGTTTTCGATGTTGAAAGTTTAAAGATACTTAATACATACAAGCTAACGAAAATAGCGACTAACGGCGTTGCCCGCGTAGCGACCTAGGGACACTAGCGGCTGCCAGGAATAAACTTTAAACGATCATGCTATAGACCCAACGATACGTTCAATTTACAGGTTAAAATACCCTGTATTATTTACCGTTGCGCCGTTACTGCCGTTACATTTAGTTTTGCTGAAAAGTAAGATGATTCACGAGCTACAAAGTACGCACAATCGTAAAATTAGCCCGCCATCTGGCGCCCGTTGCCGCCAACCGACCTAGAAAGCTCGCTCCGTGTGCAAAACACGTGTAACGAACGAGGCCGTTGGCCGTTAACCTAACGAAAATAGCGGCTAACGGCGTTGCCGGCGTAGCGGCCGCTAGGAATAGCCGTAGAACGATCTCGTTATAGACCTAACGATCGGCTCGATTTCGTTTATTAGCGCTAGTTTTATAAGCCTGCGGGCCAGTCGTGTGGAGGCGGCGTAGCCTTGCACACCGCTCTACAACCATGGCGCTAAATACACTGCAAGAGTTCCTAGTACTGCTGGGCACCATTAGATGGAGCCCCCAACTTCCATCACCACTTCTCTGAGCCATTCCACACCTGACCGATAGATGGAGTTACAAGACTGAAATTTAAGTACGGTGAGTGGACACCTTGTTCTTTTTATAAAAGTTGGCACCTGTTCCGTGGAGTTTATCATCGTCGAGATTTATGAACTTCATTATTGCTGATGATTATTAGCAATTTCGTGTATTACTTTTGAGGTATACCTTATTGAATTAAATGCGTTCTTAAACTCATTTACTCTCTTAAATTATTTATTAGGTATATGCTGAAACATATCCGATTTCTTTACCAAAAGTTAAGTACTTTAACAGTAGGTATCTAGGTTTTATTTTTATTAGTTCATTGTATTGGTACAAGTAACCACACGGTTGCCTGCTACTTACTTCTACTACTGGTCATTTATTTCAGCGTTTTTAAATTTTCTTTTTGTTTTATTTGGTTCATAGATTTAAGAAAAGTAAGTAGGTAGTCTATCAGTCGGTCTATTGGGTTAAATAGTTGCTAGACAAAGCTCAAATTTTAAAGTAGGACCCACACATTTTTGTAAGACAATTAATGAATTTCTACGGAAATGTAGAGTCATCCATTTTCAAAACGTAAAGCCAGCCGTTTCCCAAAAATGTGTGGCTATGACCATCTATTTCATTCATTTCTATAAAACACTATTTATATGTATTATTCTATTCTATTGGTGATGCTATTCTAAGCCGGCATCACACGGCATCAAAAATATTCAAACGAAACTAATTCTCGGAAGGAAACTTTCCAAAACTGAGTCGGCATATAAAGCTAAGTCGTAAAGCCGGCCGTTTCCCAAGAATGTGCGGCTATGTGCGGCTATGGTCAGCTATTTCGTTTACTTCTAGAAAAAACATATTAATCTATGAAATGTAGAGTCATTTTCCTTTTAAAACATCCAAACGACTTCTAGGAAGGAAAGTTTCCAGACAGTCATGTAAAGCTAAGTCGTAAAGTCAGCCGTTCCCCAAGAATTTGCGGCTATGCAGCTATGGCCAACTATTGTGTTCATTTCTAGAAAAAAATTGGGAATCTACGAGATGTTGAGACATTTTCCTTCAAATATATTCAAATGAAACTAATTCTAGGAAGGAAAGTTTCCAAAACTGAGTCGGCATGTAAAGCTTAGTCGTAAAGCCGGACGTTTCCCAAGAATGCGCGGCTATGTGCGGCTATGGCCGGATATTGTGTTCATTTATAGAAAACACTTGGGAATCTACGAGATGTAGAGTCATATTCCTACAAAACCATTTAAACTAAACTAATTCTAGGAAGGAAAGTTTCCAAACCTGAGTCGGCATGTAAAGCTAAGTCGTAAAGCCGGCCGTTTTCCAAGAATGCGCGGCTATGGCCAGCTATTTAGTTAATTTCTAGAAAAACTTAGGAATCTATGAAATGTAGAGTCATTTTACTTCAAAAACATTCATGTGTCTATTATGGCGGTCGTCACGCAACCATGTCAGAGGCCTGCTACTTGCAGTAGGCGGTTGAAAAGCTTTGGCACCAGGGTTCATCGGGTCTTTGGACGACTTGGTGTCCCATTCGAAGAAGAAGAAGAAAAACATTTAAACGTATTCTAGGAAGGAAAGTTTCCAAATAGTCATGTAAAGCTTAGTCGTAAAGCCGGCCGTTTCCCAAGAATGCGCGACTATGTGCGGCTATGGCCAGCTATTTCATTCATTACTACCAAAAACTTAGGAAACTATGTACGAAATGTACAGTAATTTCCCTTCGAAAAACATTCAAACGACTTTTAGGAAGGAAACTTTCTAAGTTGAACAGTCATGTAAAGCTTAGTCGTAAAGCTAGCCGTTTCCTAAGAATGTGCGGCTATGGCCAGCTATTTCATTCATTTCTAGAAAAAACTTAAGTATCTAAGCTTTCGCTCCAAAAATATTGAAGCGAAACTAATCTATGAATGAAAATTTGCAAAACTGAGTTGGTATGTAAACCTTAGTCGTAAACTTTCAAAGAATGTTCAAGAAATGACTCTGGTCAGCTACTTCGTTCATGTTTTGTAAAAACTTAGGAACCTATGAAAAGTACAGTCATTTTCCTTCACAAACGACTTCGAGGAAGGAAAGTTTCCATAGCTGCAAAGCTAAGTCGTAAAGCCGTTCGTTTCCCAAGAATGCGCGGCTATGTGCGGCTATGGCCAGCTATTTCTGACCGCCGGTTGCGGAACGGCCCGCAGCCAACGAGACGCCAACTCCTATGGCCTTAATTAATTAAAATATACACAATCTTGCTCCATTGTCATCGTGTGTGAACACGTATTATTTACGAGTCAGTTTCGTATATTATTTTCAGACTTCAAACGATGCGAAGGTGCGAACGAAATAATGTAGAGTTAGTGTTACTGCAGTTGCGGTTTCTACGACAAACGGATGCAATATTGTAGCAACGCATTTTGAAACGGTTAACAAATCAAATAGGTAGAAACATTGATTTGATTACAATGATCATCCAATACACACAAGTAAAGGGTGTCATATTTGTACGATGTACCTATATGCTATAGCATCTGTTTCTGTCAAAGATATTCGTACTCGAGATATTTGTATTAAATATAGAGTTTCAGTCATTGTCATACTTATAATATTGAATTATTTTTTGTTCTTCTTTTTCTATCTTGTGAAACAAACCGTGTCGACAAACGACCCAATGATCCCTGGGATGCAAATTCTTCAACTGGCTGCCAACCACTGTTCTTTTTTTTATATCCGGAAAAATGAGTAGGAGTTGGATACAGGAGATAGTAGGTACATGAGTTATCAATATAATAATAGAGCGCCACGTAGTTGTGAGAGTTGGTTTGTTGGCAACAGTGTCATGACATCCAGCGCGCGCAATTCTGGAGATGACGCACGCGCGCGGCATCCACCTCCTCGAGACGTCATCAGGTGACCACGGGTTGGCCCCACTTTTCCCTTTGCAGTGGTAATAGTGGGACATATTTTTCCCAAAGCAGTGGTAATACTGGGCCATATTTTTCCTCCAAACAGATTCACGGATGGAAATAGAAGGAATTATTTTTGTGTCCCTGAATAACAATTGCGGTGTCACCCACAGATCGCCACAGTAGTCGTAAGAACCGAAATAAAAGCTAAACAAATCCTGGATCTGCTTCGGACCATGCTGATCGAGGTCTACGATTTTACAATTTGCCGGCTTTTGGCCAAAATACTAGGATTTTGAACGATATCCTAGAACGATGGCCGAACGAGGTCTACGATTTTGCCATATGTCGGCTTTAGACCAAAACCCTAATTCTGCCATCGTACTGCCACATATACACTGCGGCGTGCTTCGAGCATCTTCCGTCCCGTTCCGGGCGGCGTGCGACGCTTTAGTCGCCAGTGCGATAAAATATTCCCTTTAAAACGAAATGGGTATTGTGAGAAAGTTAGTGCCACAATTACAACAGCTGGTTATTCCCAATTAATAAAGTGGGACCTACCCATGTCTACTTCCCATGAGAGACAGGAGGTTTCCATGACGACCTTCAGGACTATAGTCTATAGCAACACTTGCGTCATCCCGCCTGTATCACTCGTCGCGCGGTTGAATTATAGCGCTATTACTGCATTTGAAATAGATTTGAAATCATCGCGGTTAAGATGTTTATGCCTGGCAACGGTAGTTGATGCGTCGAATACCTGATATTAAACTTTTACTCCAGCCAGGCAAGATAAAGTAAAATTTTCAGAAATTCGAAACGAGTCAACTATTGTCAGTATCAGGAAAAGTATTTTGTGCTGGATCGTATAGTGTTACCGAATTAATATGTGGTCTGTAATCTGGTGGTTCTGAGAAACGGGCTGGAACCGCCCGCGCGGCGCACAGAAATAGCGGACATGTGCGCGCGCGCAGACCGCCGCAGGAAACGCGACCAGCTTTCTTTTACGTCCTAATACACTACCATGAATAATGGGCCAGGTTCGGCATACAATGCTGGTTGCCTTGAGCCGTTCATTACGATAAAATCTAGTAAAGCAGTAATGTTCACCTTCGAATTCAGAGAAGTGGATCCTTTTGCATGTGTTTCAGCTGACAATGCATACCTACCATTCGACAGAAGTCATACATGAAATGTTAAGTAATGGCCACTCATTTGTCTGTGGGGCTGTTTACATGAACTGTTTACGAAAACAGTCGCTAATTTAATTGGTTCAGGCATAATAAACTGAAACCTGCCAAACAGCTTTAAATTTAAAAGTTCCTTTTGGCTGAGCGATATAACTCCTAAAATAAAATGCAACCGTTTCTCTGATTATCATCAAAAGAGAGCGAAAGCGAGCATGCATCAAGAGAGACGTTTGGTCTCAGACGTAGCAGCAGAGTTGGAAATGTAGAGCATCAGGAAATCAGTTTATCGGTTCATCTATTCTTATGGAATGACGGTTCCGAATGCTTTGCTGTTTTGGTTGCATCCGCGTCGAAATGCTATTTCAATGTGTTTCGTTTCAATGTGTATAGGATTTCAATGTGTTTCGTATTATATAGTAAGTCAAACTTGGTACGTATAATAATGATTTTGTCGAAATTTCGCATTGTTTTAGCACTGATGTAGGCAAGTCAGTAAATGAATTCTACAGTACCTACTGAGCAGTTTTATTCGTACCTTCTACATAAATTAGTAGAAAAATGTTAGTTACTAGGTATAATTGAATTAAGCCACGTGCAATTGAAATTGGTAATTTACATACTTTTCATCGTATGTACAAATAAACAAATATTTGCCAAATATTTTCATCTGAGCCGCAGCAGATAAATGAGATAATTATTTTGGCAGCTGCAATTTATTTTTCGGTCATCATAAATAATGGCTTGCTATCACCTCCTCTGTACGCAAGCAAATGTAGGCTTTAATGAAGAGTTTGATCTTGAAAATCATTCTTTCTACATCGCATGCCAAGTGGGTTATTTTATTCTTCCACTGTGTCGAAAGTGATGCGTTTACGTAGCGTAAACAACTTTTATTTTCAACAGTTGCTTCAACGTAAATAAATAATGCGTTGTTATATATGACTCAGGGATTTATTTCAAAAGTACTTATTTGTACAGAATATAATAATGACGAAATTTTTGTTTATGGCAAAGTTTTCTGAATAAACATCATCGTCCCTATAAAAAAATCTTAACTGGGCAAACAGACAACAAAAAAACAGACTGTCTCTTGTAAAAAAAAGAAGTTTAGGGCGTCAGACGCTGCGAAACTCTAAGGGCGTCGACTCTCTGTTCAGATTTCAGCAGTGGGCAGGGCTAAAAGTAGTTCTGAAATTTTAATATTGCGTGGGTGAGCCGCCGCCCGCCGGCTGCCCAAGTGCCCACGAATGAGTAATGCTGAAGAGTCCAGCGCTGAGTAACCACGGGAGCTAGGGAACCATGAGTTCAGATAGTTGGTCAGAGTTAGGACGAAGTACGTGTTTTGTTTTTTTTAGATTTAATAAAAAAATTACAAGGTTTACCACAATTAGACCTTTTAAAATATACATACATACGTACATCAGACCCTTGCGGGGTAGGTAGAGCGTGAACGGCTATAAAAACGACCAGTTACACCTCGTCCGACAAAAGTTTGAGTCATTCACAAGACAGGCTGTCGCCTAAAATTGCAATACACATCAACTCTCAAGTCCCTTAGTCGCTTTTTAGTACACCAAAGGGTGATGCTATTCCAAGACGGCATCACAGGTCAATTAAAAAGAAGATTATTATATTGATTGATTCCGAAGCTGATCTTAGCGCAGTGGAAGCAAATTAAAGTTATCTTAAAATCTAAAACTAAATGGTCGATCAGCCTCGGAACAACATTTGACTACGATTCGTAGTGCTCTTTACTATAGCTAAACAAAATAAATTTAATGAGAGAATTTTGTTCCGGAAAGTTTCCGGCCGAGAAATTCTTGTTTCCAAAATCTACTTAAACAGGGCCCAGCAACGAATTGCTTACCGAGCAAACGATGATGCCGTTTCTTTGTGAGTTTAAGTATGACAGGAATCAGGTATTCAGGACACTTTAGGAGCGCAGGAATAGGGAATAACCTAAACTCACAGCGCTGGAACATCCGCTCGTTCTAGAACTCCTTTCCTCCAATTTGCTACAGTTCACAGCTCGACATCACATAATGTTTTTAACACAAAATAACTAAAAGATTTCTCTCCGAATGAGAAATCGGCCCGTTGGTCAATCATTTATAATTAAAATACGTAGCTATCTGCAGCCACGACGCGAGCGACGACTCAAAGTGAGGTTATGTTACCGGCGACCACGTTGGCCTCAATCAAAAGCCGAAACCAAAATTCACTTGGTTCACTTCCCACCGCACAGGAAGCCATGGCTTGTGGCAAATAGCACACGAGAAAACCGCCAAACACCTTAATTTTACACCACTTAAAACTAAGATTCGCTTCAACAACGCTAGCGTAAAGATGACAGACGGGGCGGACCGAAAAGTGTTGCCAGCACCGTCCGCTCAAAAAGATACGAAACCGTTTTTTGATACGAAACTAAACATTCACCCGCCCGGACCGACACATCGGTCCGCTCTATGCATGGCAGGCGTGATAATGTAGCTACTGCTCGCTTAAGGACTGAATCCCCACCTGAACTTCTGCAACTCGAGGAGTGCCATCACTACCCGGAAACAGGTTGAGAATGCGCCCCGGCGCCAACGCAGTGGCGGTAGGTTGGCATCCTTAACCAGAACGAGATCCCCAATGCAGGGGTTCAGTCCTGTCCGTCCACTCTAAGGCGTTGCTGCAGAATGTGCAAGTACTCAAGCGACCAACGCTTCCAAAAGTTTTGAGTCATTTGCTGCAGCAACTGATAACGCGACAAACGATTGCTATTCACCTCCGTATAGGATATTCCGGCAAGGCGTTAAGTGGGCGGCCAATTAAGAAATGCCCTGGCGTCAGGGCCTCTAAATCATTTGGGTCTGAGCTGAGCGGACACAAAGGACGTGAATTGAGTACAGCCTCAATTTTACAAAACACGGTCGCCAGCTCCTCAAAAGTCAAAATTGTTAACCCTACGACGCGCAACAAATGCGTCTTAGCGGACTTTACAACCGCTTCAAAAATACCACCCCAGTGAGGGCACGCTGGTGGATCAAACACCCAGGTAATGCCCTGACGGGAGAGGCCCGTGCTGATGGCTTCTTCGTTCTCCCGTAAGAACGTTACAATTTCTTTCATACACCGATCAGCACCCTTAAAGTTGGTACCACAATCCGACCTGATCAGCGCTGGTCGCCCTCTTCGCGACGTAAATCTCTAGCGCTGCCAAAAGGCCTCCGTAGAAAGGTCGGCCACGAGCTCCAAGTGGACGGCCTTGGTGGCCAGGCACACGAACACGCACAAGTACGCCTTTATAGACTTTGCGTTCCGCAGGCGTGATGCCTTTACCATGAAAGGGCCTGCGAAATCCGTTCCCACACCTGCAAACGTCCAGGCCTCCGTCACCCGGTCCGGTGGAAGATCTCCCATCTGTGGCTGCATTGTGGCTGCCTTCAAGCGGTAACAAGGCAAGCACCTAAACACAACGCTACGTACCGTTCGTCGTCCCGATAAGATCCAGAACTCGCGCTGTAGAATGGCCAATAGCGCATTACAGCCCGCGTGCGAGTTTTTCTCATGACGATCCCTGACTAAGAGCTCAACTAAGGGTCCCCTTTGGAAGTAACAGTGGATGCCGAGCCGAAAGGGCAGGCTAGCGTTCGAAGTCTGCCTCCAACCCTGAGCATACCTTGCTCATCCAGGAATGGGTTGAGGCGCACACCTCCCCTTCAGCTTTCCACGTCCATCCCTGAGCAGCCTGACCTCCTCTTCAAAATGTTCCGCCTGGACGACTCTAACCAATGAGCATAGAGCCGCATTCCGCTCCGCAGGCGAGGACAGGTGTAAAGTTCCGTTCTGCTTGAGGCTTCCTGCAGTTGTTCACGAACCGCTTGATCCAACCTGTCACCCCAAGAAGTTTGTCGAGGAGCTATACCGTTCCAGCAAGAAAGCTGGGTTAGGCTTCGGTACGAGTTGCCCCACGTTCACTCGCAAACCTCGATCAGGTGGCCCAAGCGGCGCCCTGCACTCGTTGAATGGCCATTCCTGCGGCGACTCAGTCAGCCATTGAGGTCCCCACCACAGTGGGTGACTCACCAAATCAGGTGCCCTGCACCCGCGCGAAGCGCAGTCTGCTGGGTTCCATTCTCCCGGTACGTGCCTCCACACTAACGGAGTTTCCGACCCCGTAATCTGTGACACCCGATTTGCCACGAAAACCTCAAGTGTATGTACCGACGTCTGCAACCAGCACAGAACTATCCGACTGTCAGTCCACGCGTACACCGTTTCATCCAAGTTGATGGTACCACGCAGATTGCAGGTTACATGATTTAGCAAGCGCGCTAGAAGAGCTGCCCTGCCAATTCCAATTTGGGGATGGTCCATCTAGTTCTGACTGGTGCCACCTTACTTTTGGCCATAACCAGACGCACGTGCACAGTTCCTGTTGAACTTGCTGTCCGAAGGTATACAGCTGCCGCGTACCCTCGCTCCGAGGCGTCACAAAACCCATGTAGGGTAGCCTTACATCCCACCGATGGGACTAACTTGCGGGGTATCGCGATGCAACTTGAGCCAATCCTTCAACAACTCTCCGGAGAGTTGGTCGTCCCATCCTAAGTTGGCTAGCCACAACCTTTGTAAAAGCACTTCGCCATGAACGTAACCGGGGCGATCCATCCGCTAGGATCGAACGTTCTAGCGATTGTCGACAGTACCGACCGCTTAGTCCAAGTTTTTCCAAAAGGTCGGGCTCGATCTTGTACGTGAATACGTCATGCGTTGGCCTATATTGCACCCCGAGGATGCCCAACGTGTTTGGATTGTCCGGGTTCTCAAAGAGGTGCGGGTCCTGATGGAACTCGCCTGGCAAACCGGCCAGGAGCTCTGGGCAACTGGACAACCATTTCCGCAACTCGTAACCTCCTGAACCCATGATCGCGATCAACTCGTCTCGTAGAATTAGCGCCTGCTCCACGCTATCAGCACCCGTGCAGATATCGTCCACGTAGACGTCGCGATCCAGTACTGCTGCGGCTCGAGGATATCTTACCCTTCCTGTGCGGCCAACTCGCAGCGTACGTACTGCCAAATACGGACTTGGCTTAAGTCCATACGTCACCGTGTTAAGTTCGTATGTGACCATCGGCTCATCTGGGCTCTCACGCCACAAAATCAGCTGATACCGACGGTCATCCGGATGTATCATGGTTTGGCGAAACATCATTTTGACGTCTGCGACGAACGCTACCTGGTGTAACCGAAAGTCTGTGAGAATGTCCACAATGTCCCGGTTCAATTTAGGACCCGCGTGCAAACATTGGTTCACAGACACACCATTCGAGGTAGGAGCAGAACCGTCAAACACCACCCGTATTTTCGCCTCAGGTGACTTCAAGACAGCCAGGTGTGGAATGTAATAATGCTCGACACACCTCCAATCCAGGCTGGACACCGACATGTGGCCCAATTGAATATATTCCCGCATGAATTCTATATACTTCTGCCGAAGTGCTGGGTCTCGCCTCATCTTCCGCTCCATTCCGAGTAGTCTCCGTTCCGCGAGCTGTCGCGAACTACCTAAAGCGGGGCGGTTTGGGAGAAAAGGTAGCCTGGTCACGAATCTGCCTGACGGGCATCTCGCAGTGTTGTATTGATAGAACAACTCGCACTCGTCATCCTCTGGCTTCCGTCTGTCCGCCGCGGCTCTTCAGACTCCCAAAACCTCTGCAGCACCTCTGACAGCACACTACCATAGAGGACCGGATCCCTTCTGGTAGGTCCTGAGGTCTCCAAACTGGGCCGAAAACAACATACCCCTGTGGTATCTACGGCCACCAAACCAGTTTCCTGGAGTACCTTCTTCCTACCGCACCATAATCTCCCGAGGACGTCTGACCCGAGAAGTACGTCCACCGTACCAGGAGTATCAAAATCAGGATCAGCTAACTCCAACCCTGTGGTTAACCCTCGTACCGTTGGTGGTAACCTAACCTGAGGAGTTTCCCAACCACTTCATCCAGCACCACGGCTGAGACTTGATAGCTGACCCCTGTACATGTGCTACCTAATGCGAACTCAAAGTTCGTCTGACCCCGAATGTCAGGCACATTTAGGCCCCCGATGCCTACAGCTTCATCCTCACTTGGCCGTACATTTAGGCCTAGCCTATTCACCAGCTTACTCGATACAATACATCCCTGAGCTCCTGTATCCAGTAGGGCTCTTACTTGAATGGTCCGGCCACCGTATCCCCATACCCAAATCTTAGCCGTTGGCAAAAGTACCGTGATTGGACGGGAGCCGAAGCTGATGAGTAGGCGGCGATTACCTAGCGGGAATCTAAACGCGGTGAGGCCGCGTCCCGCGGGGTATCCTCGCTACCCAAACCTGTGTATGGGTCCCACTCCTGCTGGTAGGGAGGTCTGCCCATAAAGGCCATGGCTGGAGTTCTATAGTACCCCGACGGCAAACGTCCGTACCGAGGTTGCGCCTGTAGCCGCGGGTACTCAGGCATAGGCGGAGGCATGCGTGGGTCTTGAGACCCAACCAGGTGGCTCAAGCCCGCAGAATACTGCATGTACCCTGGTGGCTGCCTAGTGCCCCCTGACACCCGCCCGTTGAATCCCGTACCTGGGATGGGTGTCCTGGCCACGTTCCTGTGCCGCTCTTCCCCAATCCGGCACCTGCTGCCGTGGTGGGGATTGTCCCCACGTCTTGGGTAAGTGGGCTCCGTCTGTTGACGTCCCCTGCCTGTCCCTGTGACCGATGCGGAGGTGGGCTCCTCCTTGGAGGGGGGGAGCGTTGCCCTCCCTTGGTGGGCAGGCTCCTTCGCTGATCCGATCCAGCGCTGCCCCGGCGCCTCCGGAGCGATTCATGCAGAGCAGCGGATGGTGTGCACCTGGCAGTACCTACAGTTGGTGCTTGAAGGGCACTCGCACCTGATGCGGCCCCAGGCACCGAAAACACCAACGCCTCTGCTGTGCCACACCCCGTCTCCTCTGAACCCGCTGCGCAGCAAACTCCTGACACGCTGCCACCCCGTGGCCTGTCTCCCTGCAGTAGGCACACCCTGATTCCAATGCGGTGTTGTACCGCCTGGGTTGCCCACTGTTGCCTCCTCGCGCCGGTGCACCCGGCCGTTCCGGGTGGCGAGGGCAGAGGTCTCTTGCGAGGGCTTCACCAGCCTGGACGTCCACTCGCCTGCTTTCGGCCTCGAGGAACGACTTCAGATCCTCGTAGGTCGGGAGGTGGTCCGAGGACTTGCCCCCATGTAGCTGCTCGAATCGAGCGACCATTTCGCTCGGCAGGCGGCGAAGCACCGTGTGGACCAAGATATAACCGTAGCCCGCCACTGGCAAACCCTGTCGCTCTAGTGCGCTGACCGCGACACTGACTGGGTGGAAGATTTTCTCGCGGAGGTCCGTACCTCGCGTTATGGTTGGTATTGACAGCCACTGGTCTAACAGCCTGTCTACAATCAGGCGCTTGTTTCGATACCGGTCGGTAAGGATCTTCCACGCCACCTCATAATTGCTATCCGAGACAGCCAAATGCGTCAGCAATTCATGAGGCTCTCCATGTAGCCTGGACATCAGCTGAGCCATCTTGTACGCCGGCGTTATGTCCGTCCGTGTGTGGACCACACTGCTATACAGGTCCTCAAACGCCGGCCAGTCGGCGTAATCGCCTGCAAAGACTGGAACCGTAACAGGCGGAAGAGGCACCTGTAATCCTTGTCCCACTTTACCACGGAATGGCTTTTCCTTTCCGTCACGTCGCCTAGATATGTCCGCAGCTGCCTGCGCAATGTCCTGTGCCAGCTCCAAGCACTGGCTTACATCGCCCTCAACCAGCTCCTTATCTTCAGGGTTAGGAGCTTCCTCAAGGAGCATGAGGCACTCTGTGAGGTGTTCCGACACAACCCGAACCCGTTCATCTGCCTGTAGTGCACTTTTCAAGAGCGCGTCCTCCCGGTCCTCGCGGCCGATCATTGCCGCTGTGGTAGTAAACCACCTTAATTCTGTCTTTATAGCAGCCTTATACCTGGCGATCGAGGAGCCATGGTACCAACTTTTACACACTCGACTTAATAAAACGAAAACCAATAAACAAATACCACAAAATAAATGTTAGTTGACTGGCCTAGACCTTACCGATAAGGTACCGTTCACTAGGCAAACAATACAGTCACAGAAAAGACCGAAACAATATTTTCCAAAATTAATAAAATATGTGGGTAATATAAAAACACGCTTAATACTAAATTACGGCTAACTATGTTGCAATAAAGCAACCACGCTCTGCTACCAAAAAATGATTGATTCCGAAGCTGATCTTAGCGCAGTGGAAGCAAATTAAAGTTATCTTAAAATCTAAAACTAAATGGTCGATCAGCCTCGGAACAACATTTGACTACGATTCGTAGTGCTCTTTACTATAGCTAAACAAAATAAATTTAATGAGAGAATTTTGTTCCGGAAAGTTTCCGGCCGAGAAATTCTTGTTTCCAAAATCTACTTAAACAGGGCCCAGCAACGAATTGCTTACCGAGCAAACGATGATGCCGTTTCTTTGTGAGTTTAAGTATGACAGGAATCAGGTATTCAGGACACTTTAGGAGCGCAGGAATAGGAATAACCTAAACTCACAGCGCTGGAACATCCGCTCGTTCTAGAACTCCTTTCCTCCAATTTGCACTACAGTTCACAGCTCGACATCACATAATGTTTTTTAACACAAAATAACTAAAAGATTTCTCTCCGAATGAGAAATCGGCCCCGTTGGCCTCCAATCATTTATAATTAAAATACGTAGCTATCTGCAGCCACGACGCGAGCGACGACTCAAAGTGAGGTTATGTTACCGGCGACCACGTTGGCCTCAATCAAAAGCCGAAACCAAAATTCACTTGGTTCACTTCCCCACCGCACAGGAAGCCATTTGTGGCAAATAGCACACGAGAAAACCGCCAAACACCTTAATTTTACACCACTTAAAACTAAGATTCGCTTCAACAACGCTAGCGTAAAGATGACAGACGGGGCGGACCGAAAAGTGTTGCCAGCACCGTCCGCTCAAAAAGATACGAAACCGTTTTTTGATACGAAACTAAACAAATATGTTTTTCGATATTTAATCTACGTTGCTAAAAAATGCGTTTCTCTAGATTAGGTATGAATCCTGTATCTAGACACACGGCAGTGAGTCCGCCAAGTTCGAGCCCGACACACCGGCCGTGGGTTATATTACACGAACCATTTCGGGCCAAGTTCGACCCACCTATAACTCAAAATCTATTTTATCTACGCATATGAAATTTCTAGTATCTGTCGAGATCTACTTAATTATCTAAAATACAAAATTTCATTAATGTACCTATTGTAGGTCTTGAGATATTGACGTCAGAAAATCGCTATTTTTACTATACACTCACTGACTGACTGACTGACTGACTCACTCATCAAAAACCTAGACCACTTCCAATGGTCGTATTGACTTGAAATTTGGCATGGAGGTAGGTCTTTAGGTCAAGGTAAAGGAAAAATCTAAAAATGGCCAAGTGTGAGTCGGTTTTAAAATAATGAAGGTGTAAATTCATACCCTAAGGAACTAAAACAAAAATTTATCTATATCTTCCAATCGTCGTACCGACCTAAAATTCGTTACGAAGGTTTGTATTTAGCCAAAGTAAAGTATAAATGAGATATATATTTCCTTACCTAACTTAATCATAAGAAAAAGAAAATAAACCTTACAAAAATAATGAAATACCACCCAAACATAAATGTTGCCAAGTTCGATAATATTAGAATGCTTCGCCTATAAAGAAGTGAGATCTAAATAAGTAAGTTACACAGACCTCAGTTAAAAATAGTTACAGGAATGCACGTGATTTTCCGCAGTTTGGAAAGTAGATTCTTATTTCCAAACTGCGAAAAATCAAGTGTGCATTCCTGTAACTATTTTTAACTGAGGTCTGTGTATGGAACTTGGTACTTATTTAGATCTCACTTCTTTTATAGGCGAAGCATTCCAATATTATCGAACTTGGCAGCCTTTCACATTTATGTTTTGGGTGGTATATCTTGTTAATAGGTCCGTTTTTGTAGCAACGTCAAATTATGCGACTAAGATAACATGTCTGTCGGACCAAGGAGTATACGGACGCATGGTTGCCCTACCCGCGGCTACCCGCGTTATTTTAGCCGCGGCCCACGCCCGCAGGCCCGCACATGAAGAGACGAGATCAGCCACACCTGCGCACGCGCACCTCGTAAACACCTGAGTTATACAATCCACAGTTCTGGATTCCAGGGGGCCCCATAACTGCCATTCTATTGCATGTATGAATCAATCTGTTGGCAGAAATCTGAATACGAAACGGACAAATTCTAGCTAAAAACCATCCAAATGAAACTACACTATCGATCGAGGCACAATTGGGACGCTTTTCGAACAGCGCAATCTAGGTCCCACAGGAGTAAACACCTGAGTTATACAATCCACAGCTCTGGATTCCAGAGGCCCCATAACTGCCATTCCATTGCCTATATGAATCAATCTTTTCGGCAGAAATCTGAATACGAAATGGCCAAAATATAGCCAATACCATCCAAATGATCTAGTAACAACTGAGACACATTTCAGATAGCGTAAGCTAGGTCCCACAGTAGAGCCTACATTTTCTACAGTACTTCAGGTACATCAAGAGAGACGGTATCGCCCAGACGGACTTGGTATATACCTAACTATACTGATGCTAATTAATGGGCGAGGCTTTGGTCTCATGGATGCATACTTGTATGATTTTCGTCCTCAACTCTGAGGTCCCTTACGATAAGCTAGGTACTATTGTGATTGCAATTCCCGCAAAGCTTTGCATCAAGCAAGAAAAGTCTATAGGTATTTTGCAAGACAAAATTTAGTTGGTTACATCATTCTATCTATTATTTGATATATTTTACAATTTTAATAGAACAATGCCTCGATCTGATCAATGTGGTTGCTGACACAATGGTAAACAAACAACAAAAGACACTTGTTTTCTTCGTGATTGTATGTAGTTGGATACAGACGTTATTTTTTCATGTTATGAAAAACATTAAAGGCCTTGGCGACAGCAAATGCTTGTCATTGGAATTTGGCAAGTAATATTGAAAGATAAACATATTTTGGAACCAACTTCTGTGCTAGGCCTAGGGAGTGTAAAGAGTTCCAGCATGAGAATCTAACCTGGTAACTTAAAGACCTTTTAAAGAGCAAAAGATTAAAAGAAGATTTTTTAGAACCCGTCCAGTCCAGATGGGGAGAACTTAAAAAAGATCCCAGACGAATTGAGAACTTCCTCCTTTTTTGAAGTCAGCTACCTAATGAGTTTTCAGATAACGTAAGAAATGCGGCTCATAAAGGCGCGTCAGCATGGTATGGGCTCTGAAAGCGTGCCAGCATTAAAGCTAGGTAGAATCACAAAGGCGATTTCAGATAACACTTTCATGAAAGTTTATTTCGCTCGCGTGAGTTATTAAAATAGCGGTGTGGTCAGTTACGTACGTCATACTGGTGCACTCCACTCTACAGTAGAGCCAATCTATACAACCCGATATGACAAATAATGCTATAGCACAAGGTTCATTTTCCTTTGTTGATACCTCTTTTACTATGGCTCAGACAGTTGTCAAATTGGGAAACTTAGGATGGACTAACAGTAGACCTAAATTTAGACTTTCACAACAAATGCATGTTACTCCACCGTTACGTAAACTCGTACTTTGTCGGTCTTTCAAATAAACAGTGCAGTTTCAAGCTTGTTTAAATAACATTATTACATGCACTGGTGATTGTATGCTTCAACGAAATATACAACCACTTCTGCTTTTATTATTGTCCATTAGCAGGCACAACAATGCACTGCTGGACATGGCCATGCCCAAATGTTATCTATAATATGTTGTGCCTTACAAAAAAGACTATCTATTAGTGTACCTACTGGCATGCACGAACATATAGTAAAGACGACCATTATGGCCATATGGTGGATTTTATTGAACCTACTCTTGCGCCGGCAGCTTCATTGCTTTTTAAGGAATAAGGCTGTCAATTTTGCCCTTCACCTTACTCTGACACCAGATTGTTCGTTGACTCAGTGTTCTAAACGATAAAAAGCATTATCTCAAGTTTAATATGACTGTTATTTTCTTTTAAGACAAAATCATCATTACTATTGAAATATTGACACTGATCACTTGGCAAAATAACAAGACTGTTTAACCTATCCAAGTTCAAAAGTCGGGTGACCGTCAGACAACATTGCAAGCCCGCTATTACCTATTGATACCGCTTAGTTTTACGCATCCTTACATTTATCATAGGATGTATTTTTATGAAAATATTAATAGACAGGCAGGTGGTCGCAAGTTGGCAGTGAGCGCTGCTATGCCGTGATTCTGCTACGTGATTCATGTCACACGGTACTGGACTGATTGTAAATACAATACAGTGTATATTTTGTTGTTTATTTTCGTAGTATGAGTAGCTTTCTCGCGTCATGAACATGAAGCTAGAAGTTTCCTCGTTTGGAAGCGGCTTTCAAAGACTAATTAGATTGGAGATAGGTACTTGGAAAGAGTCCATGACAAAAAATAGGTGTAATGGCTTTCGCTAAAAGATAAGGGACGCTGTACGGAAAACTGTTCAGCCCAGATCATGAAATCGATTATATGCCATAAGGAACAATTTGTTGAAGTTAAACTTCTTTACACGTTTTATTATGAAAAAGCGGTCACGTTTTATTATGAAGTATGACAAAAACAGAAAAATATTGGGATATTCTTAAAATTATAGTAGATTACAAAGGATATTCTTAAAATGAGTAGATAATAAAGGGTGGTCGGTCAAGCCGTGTGTTAGTGGTAGCATAATTCATACTCAGAAATAATCTGCTAGTATTTCTGTGAAACATCAAAGCGAATCCTACTTGTGGTATGTTTGAGGTGGATATGTACAAAGGGGCACCTGTTGCTAAGCTTTGTGCCAGTAAATGTTTGTGTTTCGTGAGCCGCCTGACTGAAAGCTATGCGAACTGAACTGAATGATAGGTTACTTCCAGATACCTACACCACGCCCATAAAGTATTTTCGAGATAGTTGAAACTCTAGCTAGATAAAGAATCTTCTCTCTGCTTTTTAGCTATTACTTAGCTCTGGTTTCGATGTTTATATTTACTTCTGTCTTAAAATTATATGCAAATCATAACGAGACTGTCAAAGTAGTACATAAAATAAAAACACGCTGTTAAAGATAAATTACGCTCTTTTTTTACAGTCAAAGGAAAACATTATACTGGATAATGCTGTCAAAGTTAAATTATGATATCATTTACAATCAAACCGAGTTTGGTTTCGCTGTACCATTTTAATTTGTTTAGCTACAGACACTAGAAACGATTTTAGAACGACTGTTTTCCTTTTACAATTAGCTTTCTAGATGATTCAAAACGCCCTTGAAACCAATGAGCAATAGATTCCTTAAATTGTTATTTTGTATGTACTTTTGAACTGATGCCATGACTATTTAATTCCTATCTTCTATCATCCAAGTTGTCGTGTTTACTTACGAGAGGTTCGTCGCGAATAGATGTGTACTATCAGCAGCACATCAACTTACCTTTTAAGGGATAAACCTATACTGGTTCTTATAATAAATTCTACAAAAAACTAGGAGCCGCTTGCCGTGTGGTGCCGGCGTCATGCTGCTGAATAGGTAGCATCATGTATTTTGTAGGGGAGGCCCCCCTTATTCTTTGTTTTATTCAAATTTTTAGTAGGTTTTTCTTGTTATACAGCATAAGAGATAAGCGATATCTGTGAAAATCAGGGTGAGCCCTCGCTCGCCACCAAATAGTTAGGTGTAGTTTTTGCCGGTCCCGGGACCGAAAAACATTGAGACCAGTAATAAAAAAAAACTGTGAAAATTTAAACTCTCTAACTATCACGGTTTATGAGATACAGCCTGGTGACAGACAGACAGACAGACAGCGAAATCTCAGTAATACGGTTCTGTTTTCACTTTTTGGGTACGGCACCCTAAAAACTAAGTCAGGTTGATCCCAAGGGTAGGTTGATGTGCTGCTGACAGTACCTACCTATGGCATGCATGCATGTATGGCCTTCTGTCATTGTGGTATGACTAGGTAATGTGTGTACGGTGATCGCAGCCAAAACGACGGAGGTGACTAAATTATTTATGTCTCTACAATGCGACTAAATATGGAATGATATTGATAGATCTGTCAATGAGAGATGGATGATCGAAGTACAAATAAACTTGCATTGAAATAATTTTGCAAGATAATATCACGAAAGTTCTGAATTGTTGTAATGATTTTATCTACACTAATATAATAAAGAGGAAAACTTTGTTTGTTTTTTTGTTTGTTTGTTTGTTTGTTTTTTTGTATGTATGTAATCGATAAACTCCGAAACTACTGGACCGATTTCGAAAATTCTTTCACAATTAGAAAGCTACAACATTCCTGATTAACATAGGCTACTTTTACCCTGGAAAATTCCTCATTTCCACGGGAAAACGGTAAGCAGGAAAGGCGGGAAATACAGCGGATATTACCCAAATAAGCCAGACCGCTTTACCGATCTTCGCGAAATTTGGCACTGATACTAGCATAGTAAAGAAGGACATGGATTACTTTTTGTCAGCCCTCGAGGATCTGGAGTACCTGATGAGGACCACCAGCATCCCATCTAAACTATAAAAGATACGGTCATGGCTTCATAGAAAAAGTTGTTCACCATGACGGGCCGCTTCTGCTGGCACATGGTCATCGAGGATCTGAAGTACCTGATGAAGACCACCAGCATCCCATCTAAACTATAAGAGATACGGCCATGGCTTCATAGAAAAAGTTGTGCATCATGACGGGCCGCTTCTGCTGGCACATGGGCATCGAGGATCTGGAGTACCTGATAAAGATCACCAGCATCCCATCTAAACTATAAGAGATACGGTAATGGTTTTAAGTAAGATTTACTCAGCATGGCAGGCTGCTTCTGCTGGCAAATGGTCACGAGGGTCTGGAGTACCTGATGTAGACCACCAGCATCCCATATAAACTATAAGAGATACGGCAATGGGTTCATAGACAAAATTGTTAACCATGACGGGCCGCTTTTGCTGAAACATGATCATCGAGGATCTGGAGCACCTGATGAAGACCACCAGCATCCCATCTAAACTATAAGAGATACGGCCATGGCTTCAAAGTAAAAGTTATTCAGCATGACGGGCCGCTTCTGCTCGCACGGGCAAAGATCCAATTTCTACGGGAAAACAGGTAAGTAGCAGCGGGTGAAACCGCTGGGCGGGCTGCTAGTTTACTATAAGTATAGTACTTTACTACCTAGGGATTTTGATGCGGATTTTTTGTATTAGATAAATTGATTTAAAAGGAAGGTTTATATGTAGGGGAGAGGGGGGCAGCTTTGTACAGAATTTACAAAACATGTTGTAACTTCCAAAATACTTACCTTTCTTATTATTTTTGTGCATGGTGTATTAGGTAGCTTATTTGGGATGATAAAAACTAGATTAATGTTAAAATAGCTTTTCACGAAAATGTGCTACGCCGGTTTTACTACAAACGCGGAAAGCGTCAAAAGCTGCCCCACCCCGGGGCAGATTTGAACAAGCCCGGGGCACTTTTGAACAAGCAGTTTATTACTGTTTCTATTTAACATTTATTACAGCGAAATATGCATATTTCATGCATTTTGATTGTGTTTGACTTTAGTTTTTAACTTAACTTACTTGCGTGAAAAATGCTACAGATTTTTTCAATATATTTTTTGACCACTTAAGACTCAATATTTTTCGTTCTAATAAAGATTTTTAAAATAAATCACTAAAAAACAAAACAATGATACGTAGCTAAACGATTATAAATATTATCAATCCCTTATTTGAACATAATTTTAAAAATATTTTTTTGGTGCAACTTTGTATGTTCAGATGTGCCCCTTAAAATTTATTGAAAGCTGCCCCAAGCATACCTTAGAGCATTCTTCATTAGAATTTTAAATAAAGTCTTTACTCTATGATTTAAATAATAAGTGAAATGGACGTATAAATAAACACAAACTAGGATAAATATACGTGTAAATCTGCCAAAACCAAGAATAACCAGAAAAAATCTTACAACTTTTGAAAAAAATGTACATCGAGTACATCCAAAAACAAAATCTGCCAATAACATCCGCGTTTTTTGTTGACTTCGTAAAATTGTCGATGACAGGGATGCTGACAGTTGTGAACATTAAACTAAAGCCTATTCCATCGTTATTGCATAAAACACGTAGACAGTATTTAGTTTGTTCATAGCTGCCCCTGTGCAAAGCCGCCCCCCTCTCCCCTATACATAGCGGGAAAATGGCTTTTTCGAGCCGGAAAATGTGTTGCAAGGGTGAAACCGCTAACAGGCCGCTAGTACTGAAATAAGCTCTATGAATCAAATAGGGGTAATACACTGAATTCAACCGTACCATTCCTTATACTTTGTGTTTGTATAATTCTTCGTCATGTAACTATGAGTTACATAAGGTATTAATTAAGAAAATTTGTCGAAATAAATTAAAAGCAATTAGGGAAAATTGGTGCGTAAAATCCCGTTCTTGCTTGCTTTTTCCCGAAAACAGTTTTAAGATTTACCTATGACATGATTTTAATACTTAGCTGAAGAAATATTTCAAAAATAACGTTGATTTTATCTTGTTTTCAGGATTGAGCGTGATTGCGGGGCGTCTAAGTTGAATGAGTATGCAGGCCAACACTATTACACCAGGGTTCATCGGGTCGTCCTGCGACCCGTTTACCAACTCGATAGAAGAAACGGCACCGTTCTGAAGAATTTTCAACTTTTGGCTCTACCATCTGGCCGAGAAAATGCGGAGAGCTGAAGTTGCGGGTAGGTGGGGGTTGAATTTTAGAGGGTAGTTTGCATATTTAAAGAAAATGGTTATTTCTAATCGTGAACTTAATAAAATATCAAAAATCAAAACACTACGTTATCAAATGTTATGGGACTGGAGTTGCTTAGCTGCTCTACAATAATTTTTATTTCGATTGGTTTCAGATTTGAACGAACGTTGCGTTACATCTATCTTCACGGACTCTTCGGGTTGTTTACAGCATTGTTTTGACTAGTCTTGTACTTGGCACCACCATCTGGCCGAGAAAATGCGGGGTGCTAAAGCTATAGGTAAGTGAGGGTTGGGGTGTGGATGCTTTGGAGGGTGTGGAGGTTGAGCACTCAGGGAGTCAGGAGTGGTCTGCAGGACCAGGGTGCTAGGGCGGCGCTGCCCCCACCACTGGGGCCGTGTGCAACTCGCGCGCATAGACTACGGTCGCGCCTGCCCTCGCTCATCATTCGACCTCCGCGCACCGCAGTCTTGGCAATACCGCCCTGAACTGTAAACGCGTTCGAGAGCTCGACTCTCGTAGCGAATCGACGAACAGGTTCGTGATACGGTGAAAGTGACAGAAATGCAACATAATATAACAAAATCGCGAGTGATTTGAGCGCTTCCTCCTAGTGCAGCCTATTATTAGCGGTGCAACCGCGTTCCTTCCAGCAGTGTAACTTTACCTGAACGGTCCCAAATTAGGTGCGACCGGGCGGTGGCGGCGGCGGCCCACGCCTAGCGCCTGCCGCCTGCCCCTGCCGCCCTGCCGTGCATTCTTTACGTGAACGATCACACTCGGAGGAAGCGCGCGCTGCTAACATATCGTGGTACATGTGCTTGTTGAGCAATAAAGTGTCAGTTTGGATGCTATTGAAGTGGTGCAGGCGACTTGGACTTCTGCCAGTTTACGATGCATTAAACTAGAGCACGTTCTGTCGGAGAATTTATTGCAGTTACAGTTTTTGTGATTGACAAATAAAAATTTCATCGAAGAAGCTTTGAAGTGCAATAGAGTGAAACAGTGAAGTAAACTGAAGTTGAATTGTAGATATCCAAGTCGAATGTACCCGATGGACTGCGGTGGTCGGAGGTAAACTGTATTGAAATGTGGAATGCTTGTTGCAGGATTAGTTAAGCGAGCACAATGCCTTTCAAACCTGCAGAGAACCCGAAGTGTCCGAAATGCGGCAAGTCCGTATACGCGGCCGAAGAACGACTGGCCGGAGGGCTCAAATGGCACAAAGGCTGTTTCAAATGCGGTAAGTTGCAATCAGTATAACAATTTTGTTAACAAATTGTAATTGCAAAATTGTAAAAATGGAGTAAAAACACATAAATTAATCATAAAGGTGGAAATGGGAGTAAATTATAATGGTCATTGAAATGAAAAATGGACGTGCAAAATTACTTTAACCATAAAGTAATTCTTGAAAAGAAAGTCAAGTAGTCACGATGCTTAGGTACCTACTTGAAACTACTAGAATAAGTAATTTCTCTACCCCATTTATCATGAAACTTCTGAGGGCTGAAGAAGGATACGAAGATTTCTTGTTTTCCATGGTTGCATGATAAAGAATGAATATCTTTCTATCAATCCCTCTTATCGTGCGGATGAGACACTGCGATGACGAACTACCATGTAGGTAATATAAAGATAGCAATAATCTACAACAAGGTGTTTGTCAATTTTCTCTGCAGGCATGTGCAACAAGATGCTGGACTCGACCAACTGTGCAGAGCACGAAGGTGAAATCTACTGCAAAAACTGCCACGGAAGAAAGTTCGGACCCAAAGGATACGGATTCGGTGGTGGTGCTGGCTGTCTGTCCATGGACAGCGGCGAACAGTTCCAGAAACAGGAGGAAGGGTAAGTCTCAACCCTCTGTGCACTCCCGCCGCCCGCGCCATTGAGGGTCTTTCCTTATCTAAGGTCGCACCGGTGACCGGCCCACGGGCCCGTACGTAACATATTAACTGCGTGTACATATACTCATAAAATGTGTAGTAGACAGCGCTCTCGGCTGTACATTACGCGCCGCCTGACACGTGCATGACCACTTCGTTTATGTCGCAACAGGCAATGATCGCAGCAGCGGACCAGCAGAGCTAACGGGTCGCCGACACGCATCTCGGCCAGCAACCGGCGCCCCGCAAAGCACGCCAAACCGTACTTTAAATTATTATAGTTAGGGTTACTTATGTATTATTCGCTATCGCTTAATTTATTTCGTTTATCGGTCTATTAAGTATTAATAATTTATTAAAAAAATAAAATAAAAGTCGACAACCATTTGTGAGTTAGTAGTTCAAGCGGGCGCGATCGTGCCGGCGCGCGTCGCCTGAGGGCGGCCCGCGTCCGCACGACCGCGCTCGCTGTCCCCTTCCTTCCCTTCCACGCGGGCTGACCCGAACCAGGAGCAACGGTGAGAAACCATATTGTAAAGCCTTAGCACGGCTTCGCAACGCTCCAGACGCACCTAGACGGCATGCGCCAAAAACCTATTGTTTTAATAACTTTCTCTGCCACTAAACTCTCTCACTAACCTCCAGCTAACGCTTCCGTCTTAGCTTTAACCGTAGCCGTGAATGTGATGGGATAAGGAAAGCGCCCTCTATGTAGATTTGTATAGTGTTGTAGCGAGGCCGTTAAGCCGGGCCGAAGCGGAGCGGGCGGCTGGGAGCCCTTACCTTCTCCCATTACGGCGGAGGTGCGCCGCCGGCATCAACTGCTTCGCCGCCGTGTGGACGATGATGTTAGCGTAGAAGCAGCCGGAGGCTTTTAACAATCTTCCGTCAACGTTGCTATGCCAGCACAATGGAGGTGGACATTTACTGATCGAAGTTTGTGTGCAGGATGAGGACTAACGGGGCGTGCCTGGAGCCGCGCGTCATCGCGAAGGCGCCGCCCGGTCAGGGTTGTCCTCGCTGCGGAGGCTATGTCTACGCGGCTGAGCAGATGTTGGCCCGAGGCAAGGTGAGTCTTCGAAAACTTCTTCTCTTCTTTCTTAACCTCACTTGCTTTATCTGACACTGAAAGCTGCTAATACACAGCTAATATCTTAATAGACAGGGCTGATCAGGCCACAGATTCTGATCAAGGATTTAATTAGTACCGAAGTTGGAAGGTACTTCCCATAAGGACCGAAAAAAAAACTTATTCTTCTAACATAAAGTTTTATACGATATACACATATGCTAAGTAAACCTTTTAATTTTTTATTATTGTGCCCTAGGGCTATCACAGGCGATGCTTCAAATGCTTAAATTGCAACAGGACACTTGATTCTATGATGCATTGTGACGGACCTGATCTTGAAATATATTGCCGAGGTATCTTCACGTTCTACCATTATTAATCGAGTGACCTGTCCTTCGTTCCCTTGCTCTAACATCACACATCATTGTATTAACCGAATGCCCCTGTAGTATTTGTATTATGGCGGGTGCAGACGTACTTAGGGTCTAGTTGTTATTGAGCATGTATTCCCCAAAGTTTTCTGCGCAAAGTCGAACGATCACCAAGCCTGCGATCGGCGTATTGGTTGAGCGCGTAGGTTCCGCGGAGGCCTTTGTATTTAAATGCGCTTAAACATGCTCTACATGATTCCCTATGCGTCTGAACCCGCTCTTAGTCTTGCATGTTGTGACCTATCCTTATTGTTCGATGTATGTTCAGGCGTGGCACAAGGAGTGTTACAAATGCGGCGAGTGCATGAAACGACTGGACTCCACGAACTGTTGCGAGGGCCCCGACAAAGACATTTACTGCAAAGGTTTGTCCCATTTGTTCTCCATTCGATATTGCTGAAGTTTCAAAAAACGGGGTGGAAGGACGAGGTGTAGAAATGTTGCAAGCATCCTCGGGTCACGGATCTGGACGACTTCCCCCGAGGGAAAATCTCGACCTCTCATGCAAATTTCTTTGTAGCCAATGTTTCCTGGGAAAAGTTGGTCAGTTCGTGACCTTATCATGCCTGAAGTTTTTTCGTTACACCGACTCTTTCACCCGGTACGCTGATTCAACTCAACGTCTAGAATATCCATAATGTCATTAATTAATTTCTTGATTTACTCCTCTCCCAAATCCGTGGTGTTAATTTCGTGTTTTGTTCTGTAGTTTGTTATGCCAAGAAGTTTGGTCCTAAGGGATACGGATACGGCAAGGGTGCCGGAGTCCTGCAGAGTGACCCTTACGCCAATGGGTAAGAAAATCTTGAGCGGCATTCACTCATCTGGCGAGGGCACAGCTGATTTATTACTGTACATTGCGATATAAGATGTTTCAGAAAAAAGCCCCTTTCAAACGCGTAAAAAAATAAGTAAACACCTTGTCAGGTGCACGTTTCTCACTTCACATCAGCAAGGCAAAATACTCTACCCTACCTAGTATCTGCAACAGTTTTATCTTATAACATAACAGACACACCTAGGTATTTGGAAAAAAGTTCTGGCACTTTCATGAAAAAGTTAATTATGATATGACTGTCGTTGATTCAGGTGACTTCTTGTATTCGTTTGATGATTTTATTCAATCAACTTCAGATGATGCCCTTTGCAGCTCCAGGAAACGTAAACATAGTGACGTTATTTAAAATTTTGCTGAAATGGAGAGTCAACACAGAATCATACAATGTTATATTTGTCCAAGAATGTTATGTATGTATGGTATGGCTAACTTTTTAGATAAAGTATTTTGAGAATTGCCAAAACATTGCAGATATGAATCTCGTAAAAAAATAACTAAGAGAGATATAGGTAGATACGTTCCTGCTGAAGTAAACATGTGTCATTTATTATTACGCAATCAAAAGAAAGGGGTGGTTTATTCTGAAACATGTTTATTTTTACTGTGCTGTGTACTCAACAGATGTATTTACTTATAATAACGCTTGTTTTGCTTTCGCTGTAGGATGCTACGCACAAAAATTCGGTCCTAGAGGTATTGGTCACAGTGGTCCATCTTCCCTGGGCCTTATGTGTGATATAAGAGATCAAGAGTGGCAAAGGTACTTGAATGGTGTGTCATTTTTGACCCCAAAATTACGCAGTCTATAGGACTGCGGGACCTCTCACCTCTATCTTGTGTTTAACTCATCCATTAACTGTATATTTGCTTATAGACGCTTAGCAAATAGTTTTAGTTTGTACTTTCGATCCTTTAACGACCATCGTAACATCAGTGAGCTTAACCCGAAGTTATGAATCAGATGTCGAATTCCATGGCAACACGTCTCGTCCAAACTTCTCAGGTTACAAGACAGGTTCAGGTTATTTCCATCACATAGTCACTTTCATAAAAACAGCTTATAATACAAACAAGAGATGGCAGAGTGCCAGCGTGAAAATAGAACGCGCGCTCCGCTCTCGAACGAACTAATTTTAATATCGGCGAGACGCGCTGCACGCGGGTTTTCGGCTTACAGCATGTAATAAGCCGTAAATCCCACCCACACATCTCCTTCATTGGGTTACGCTCGACCATTCACTCGTGAAACGCAATTATTACGAGATGTCTCATCTAATTATACCGACTCATTTAGCACACTGACTGACTTCTTCTGTTTAGACCTCGATTGAAGAGAGAATAAGTAGGATACCAATCATGGCATGTATCTTTACCGCATACTTTCTATCGTATTTTCTTTTCCCGTGCACGAGTTTGTTTGCTATTCGAACCGATCTGATTAACGTCCGTCTAACCCGTGTCTGTTTATGCAGCGATTCTGCCCCCAAGTCCACGGTGATCAACACGGCTTCGATCATGGCGCCCCCTGGCAAGGGCTGCCCCCGCTGCGGCGGTGCCGTGTTCGCCGCTGAGGTGGTCCTCGCTAAGGGCCGCGAGTGGCACCGCAAGTGCTTCAAGTGCCGCGACTGCACCAAGACGCTGGACTCGATCATCGCTTGCGACGGCCCTGACAGCGAGATCTACTGCAAGACTTGCTACGGCAAGAAATGGGGACCTCACGGATACGGTTTCGCTTGCGGAGCCGGCTTCCTTCAGACGGACGGCATGACGTAAGTAGATTATTTCATTCGATTATGCATTATGCTCGTGCGATTTTCTTACGTGTACATAAGCATAGATACCTATGCTGTAAACAAATACTATACGATACTGAAATTAAAAGCATTTTATCTGGTTTGCTATATCATAAACAAATACTAGTATTCTATCGTTGAAGGTATGCCCAATTGGAAAAGGCTGATTTCCAATAATAAACTTTACTGTTCATTATGATGATACCTACTATCAAGTTCATCAAGATCTTTTCTGTCGGGCTTGGTTTTCACATGCAATAACCTATTTTTCATTTGTCGCCAGCGAGGAAGAGATTTCCGCGGGTCGTCCGTTCGCAGCGCCGGACACCACCTCCATCATGGCGCCGAAGGGACAGGGCTGCCCCAGATGTGGAGGCGCAGTGTTCGCCGCAGAACAACAGCTGGCTAAGGGAACGGTACGTCCTTAATTCCATATTATCTGACACTATCTATGGCTTGAGAAAACTTTTTCTGGACATTTCGGGACTAGAACCCGGGGCGCATAGGCAACGCCGCACCGCTCTGCCACTGAGCTATCGATGGACCGGTAGATGCCAGCCAAATTTTTCAATCATTGATGCTTTTCTTCAAGCAACGAAAGTGTAAATTTTTCAATTAAAATTTATTATTTTTAATTTAGCACTGTGAATGCATTGAAATTCATAATATATCTTTTCCTGGTGCCGTAAAATAAGTATCTCTCTAGCAGAAGATGTTCCATTTCTTCGTCTCATTAATTCAACGATTTATGGCTGCAGATGGTTTTCTTTATTCCCGTGACCATACTCTGATGTATCTATATTCATCTTTTCCAGATGTGGCACAAGAAATGCTTCAACTGCGCGGAGTGCCACCGGCCGCTGGACTCGATGTTGGCTTGCGACGGACCCGACAAGGAGATCCACTGTCGCGCCTGCTACGGCAAGCTCTTCGGGCCCAAGGGCTTCGGCTTCGGACACGCTCCCACCCTCGTGTGCGCCGACGGCGAGCCCACCATTTCATAGTAAGTTTCTTGGGGTCAATAGTAGTTCAAAGCAGTGAGAAGGCAATGTTGGCTTGCGACGGGCCCGACAAGGAGATCCACTGTCGCGCCTGCTACGGCAAGCTCTTCGGGCCCAAGGGCTTCGGCTTCGGACACGCTCCCACCCTCGTGTGCGCCGACGGCGAGCCCACCATTTCATAGTAAGTTTCTTGGGGTCATTAGAATTATAGTTGTTCAAAGCAGTGAGAAGGCAATGTTAGCTTGCGACGGGCCCGACAAGGAGATCCACTGTCGCGCCTGCTACGGCAAGCTCTTCGGGCCCAAGGGCTTCGGCTTCGGACACGCTCCCACCCTCGTGCGCCGACGGCGAGCCCACCATTTCATAGTAAGTTTCTTGGAGTCATTATAGTTGTTCAAAGCAGTGAGAAGGCAATGTTGGCTTGCGACGGGCCCGACAAGGAGATCCACTGTCGCGCCTGCTACGGCAAGCTCTTCGGGCCCAAGGGCTTCGGCTTCGGACACGCTCCCACCCTCGTGTGCGCCGACGGCGAGCCCACCATTTCATAGTAAGTTTCTTGGGGTCATTAGAATTATAATCGTTCAAAGCAGTCATCATCATCAGCCCACATCCACCCACTGCAGGGTACACGCCTCTTCTCCATTTCGCCACTCCTCACGGTCCTGTGCTACTCTTATCCATTGAGATCCGGTAATTAATTTGATGATGTAATCGGACCACCGGGCTGATGATCTTCCCACTGGTCTTTTTGCTATCCTTGCTCTCAAAGCAGTGAGACAGGCAATTCCATAGACCGCTATGTATTAAAATAGTGCCCGCCCGCCATTCAGTTTTCGGATTCCTCCGCCGTGTGGTGCTGGTTTAGAATAGCATCACCCCATTTCTTTTCTGTGGGTGTCGTAAGAAGCGACTAAGGGACTCGAGGATTTCATATGTATTGCAATTTTAGGCAACAGGCTAACAACCTGTCACTATAGTCATACACGACAATAGGTAAAACGGCGGCCCTCAAATATTCAGTCAGACATGGCGATATTTGACGGCCGTTGATGCTCTGTCTACCCCGCAAGGGATAAAGACGTTATTTATGTATGTGTAGAATATTTTCTGACAGTTTTTCTTGCAAATAATTTAAACATTCTTGAAATTAATACAATTAATGTCATTATTTGAGAGAATATTTTAGAATAAAATTCATACTTGATTCCATTTTCCTTAGCAACAGTTCTTCATATGGACCAGTATTGTCACTCAATTTCATAAGCAAAAATTTACTAAATGCACTACTCATTTTCCTTACAGCTCAGAACAGATGCCATTCACCGGTGCAAAAGCTGGCAAAGGCCAATCAGGCTGCCCCCGGTGTGGTTACCCGGTCTACGCTGCTGAACAAATGAACTCCAAGAATGGCACATGGCACAGGCGGTGCTTCTCATGTGCGGATTGCCATAGATCTCTTGTAAGTATTGATCCAGGAATTTTGTATAATGACAAGACAATATAGAAAATAAGTACCTAGACCTCAAATTCTATTCACCATTTAAAGAGCTGAGCATAACCATCATTGTCTCTTAGATCTTGAGACTAACTTATGGCAGTAACCGACTACAAGGAAAGTAACAAAAACAGAACAATACTGTAACTTAAAGTACATTTATTTATACATTGTATTAAAATTAAATTTGATTAGTTTTCAAGTAACTTCTATCTTCATCTTCAACCTGCTCCAGATGAGTCTTCAAAAACTCTTCAACTGAATCAGTGTTCCATTTTTCAATAGCCACTGTGTCTTTCACAATCCCATCCTTGTCTAGTAACTTGATGATAGGGTCCAGTCCTCGCACATACTTGATCTGCAGGTTAGGGAACTTGGCAGGCTTGTCGCCCTTGCAAAATGCTTGGATCTGTGGGTAAGCAGGGAACTTGCATGTACACACTTCTAGTATAGCACGAGCGTATTTCTTCTCTTTCGGCGCCGACTCATCGTGGTGGCAACATTGCTTACAATGTTCTACCAAAGGCTCCAGGCTAAAGTCCTTCAGTTGGTCGCAGGATGAGCATAAAAGGTTAGCTTTGATGAACCCAAGTGATGCACAATCTTCTGTAGAGAAATCGGCTAAAGTACTGTCAAATCCAACCACAGCAATAACGAGAACCGGCAAGAGAAACATGTTGCTAGTTATCATGGTAAAAACCACGTCAGTAATTCACTTTCAATAATTATTTCCGTAAAATTGTTTACAAGATAATCGCCGATTTTGACGTCTCTGTCAATTTGGACCGCTTTATTTGCAAGTAAGTAGGATAGTGCGAGTAAGATAGGCGAATTCTATAGAGCGCCATCTCTGTCATTCGTAACATATGGTGCAATAACGATGTCAAAAAAGCACATTAAATTCGGATACGAGTTAGCAAAAAGTTTGATCTTATCAGAAAATTCGGATACACTAACCAATCGCCGTCAATATTTGGATTGTTTGGAACCAAGTTTGGAACAGTTGAAGTTTATTTGGACCACCTGTAAAGGGGGATTGTAGGAAATATGAATTCTACTTACATTATTTGGGAGTTGCACAAAAATGTGACGTAATATTTTTGTTTGTTGCAGGATTCCACCAACTTGAACGATGGCCCCAACGGCGAGATCTACTGCCGCGGATGCTACGGCAGGAACTATGGCCCGAGGGGAGTAGGCTTCGGCATGGGCGCAGGGACACTGACGATGGCGTAGACTCATGAAGCTGGACTTCATAGGAACCATACCAGTGGTAGCATGAAAGGAATCTAATCTGTTGCACACTGCTACCAGAAGATCATACCATTCATTAAACTGGCTTTAATAATGGTTGATATCCAGAGACCAATGAAATAATGAGAGATAGATTTTTATAAAAACAGGACACCTATTTTATGATAGAAAGATATAAATTAAAGGTTACATTCCTTTCATAAATGTACAAATCGTGAATGGTGTGTCTGGGCCCTTAGTTTATAAATTCGTCATAAAATATAGAGTAATACAATGGTAATACATAAGACGTATAGACTTAAAGTAGGTAAGTAAGACTTAATAAAATAATAAATAAATAATAATAAAAAAACAAAGAAAAAAATATTAAAATAATAAAAAGATCAATGGCATTGTGATGAACTTACCTCTACATCAACACTATGTGGTGTGGAGGTATTTAAAAATAAAACGATCCTGTAAAGCGGCTAAGATTGCAGATGAGCAATCGTTTCGACCGACCAGGCCTTGCCTTGAAGACCTGAAGTGTCTATTTATCATATTTTTATACACCAAAGATTTTTGTACATAACTACAGTTTCAGACGGCGCAAGCTGTGCTAGATTATTAACTAGATATATTATATTTATGATTATAATGCTTAAATAGAGCTTTTGCTACGTAACAAAATACACAAATTAAAGTAATATAAATTACGACAGCTTATTGCATTATAATGTGACAATAATCGACATTTCGTTTATAGTCATTTTTTTATTTAAATAAATATTAAAAATAAATTAATTGTGGTTTTATTTTTCTATTATTCTTATTTGCATATGAGGCTGATCTTGCCCTATATCTGTATCCAGGGCAAACGGATATTTTGCGAATGGGGACATTTACGATAAGTAGACATTTTGCGAAGAAGACATTTTGCGTCTGAAGAGTACTGAAGGAACACGATTTTTGAAACGAACACGAACTAAAGTCTCCGAGAGTATGACGTGAACTGTTTACACGCGTTTGCCAGTTAATTCAATTTATCAAATTAATTAACTTAGGGAGAATAAAATTAGTGAAAATAAGATGGGCTTGATTGATACAAGTAATTTTCGCTTTCAATGGTTTTTATTAAAATCAAGAAAAAGAGAATCACGAACACTATTCAGTATTTAAATTAGGTACAACGTGCGTGCCCCATTTAATGGGACAAAAATTAGATTCACAACAATTTTTAAAACGAAAACATTGTGATGTAGATCTGCTATCGCGTCAAATAGCGACTGAAATAACAAATTATTATCGAAGTTTAAAATAAAAACAAACTTAATCCTAGAAAACTCTTAAAAAACTATTTATTTGAGTTATAATAAAAACATGCAGTTTACTATGAGGTAGTACTAGTACAATTAATTTTAGAGTTACACTCGATTAATTATAGCTTAACTAGATCTCAAAAGTATTCATTTTATAGTTACTCACTATTTTATATTTTTTTTTAATTATAACGAAAATATTCGATGAATCTATCCTTATGTAACTGACACTTATTTATGGCTTAATATTATTATTCCTAAAGCTTACATACAGTTACGGATTAAACACGAGCAGGTACTATTTTACTTTATTTAATTTCCAATACTTTTATGTATTATGTAGGCGGTTAAAATAAGGCGGTAAACCTGATACAAAAGGCCTTAGCTAACAGACCATGTAACTATCATAAAATGCCCACCCCAATCAGATATTATATCTATGATCTTATCTATCACACCGGTATTTTGTTTAGAAATGTGTAGGCACAATACAGTATTGCTTGATCATAAGATTACAACATGATCTAATACGATCCTTTAAGACGGTATCAATGCGGTGGGCATGCTAAAGTATGTTCACATCGCTATTTTTTGTTTTTTCCGTCGTGCGGAAATTTAATGGAACTAGTTATTCATATTGTATGATTTGTTGGAAATATTATGTGCCCTGCGTTTGAAAAAAACCTTCTTCCGGTAGTGGAAGCAAAACAGTTTTTTATCGGATATCACTTTGCAGAACGTTGCCCCGCTTACGAGAATCCATGTTGTTCTTTCAGTTTTTAACATCCTACCACGGTACTATTTAATAAAAAAAAAACACTGTGCTTACAACAAAAACACGCCAACCACAACAAACTGATTATTTTATGTCTTCCATTACCACGGTGTGCGAGTACAGACAGATGTTTGTTAGAGCGGAAGAGAATGGCATCCTGCGGCCATATACAGTTTGTTTCTTCAAGGCAAAGAACAAAAACGTCAAAGTACACTTACAGCTACTTCTTGGCCACCAGCCTGGGGCCCTTCTTCTTCTTGTCCTTGTCCTTGTCCTTGTCCTTGTCCTTGGCCAGGCCGGGGTCCTCGAAGCCGTATTTTGCCTTGAGGCGCTCGCGGAAGAGCAGCCCACAACAACAGTTTTGTTTTGCTTCCATTACCAGGACTGTGTTTCTTTAAATGCCGGGCTTATAAGGCAAGGAACAAAAGTTAACTTACAGCTACTTCTTAGCCACCAGCCTAGGGCCTTTCTTTTTCTTATCCTTGCCCTTCGCCAGGCCGGGGTCCTCGAATGTATTTGGCCTTGAGCCGCTCGCGGATGAGCAGCCCACCACAACAAACTGTTTTTGCTTCCATTACCACGACCTTCCCTTGTTTCTTCAAATGGTTTATAGGCAAGGAACAAAAACGTGAACTTACAGCTACTTCTTGGCCACCAGCCTGGGGCCTTTCTTCTTCTTGTCCTTATCTTTCGCCAGGCCGGGGTCTTCGAAGCCGTACTTGGCCTTGAGCCGCTCGCGGATGAGCAGCCCCTTGATGAGGCGCCGCCATATTATACAGATTGTTTCTTCAAACGCCGGGCTCATAAGGCAAGGAACAAAACTGTCAAAGTACACTTACAGCTACTTCTTGGCCACCAGCCTGGGGCCTTTCTTCTTCTTATCCTTGTCCTTGGCCAGGCCGGGGTCTTCGAAGCCGTACTTGGCCTTGAGGCGCTCGCGGATGAGCAGACCCTTGATGAGGCGCCGCCAGTTGCCGTACACGCGCGTCTCCACCTTCTCGCGCTCCCTGCGCTCCTGGTCCTCCTGGTCCTGGACGTGACAAATTAAACCATTGAATACCCATATTTAAAACACTTCCCTGTGCCAGGTATTAAATTTTTGGAAAACTTGCTAAATCTTCCACCGCAGGCTGGATTTGAACCAGTTGGTAGAGGCGTCGCCAGTACAGATGGCGAAGGTCGCTTGTTCAAATCCAGCCTGCGTCAAGTTTTCCAAAAACCATGGTTAAAACACAGGTTTTAAGTGGGTAAAGGCGGCAAGCGTACCGAGTATGACGCTTAGCTCCCACATTGAGAGGTGGAAACTATGCCAGCAACAAAAGAAAATATTACTATGCCAGCACGTAGCGGGTGCTGCAATTTTGGCGCAAGTAACCCAAGACCGGCTACGCCAGCTTATAACGAGTGCTACAATCTTGGCGCAAGTAACCGTAGCCTGGCTACAACGGCATCTACAGGACCAAGGGCCTCGTATGATCTTTACGGCAGATACGGCGGTAGCTACGCCTCTCCTTTTAATCCACCTTAACCCAAGCGTCGGTGACGATCTCTTCGAACTCCTTGCAAACTACAAACCCGTCGTAGACCGGGTGCGACCAGCCACCGTTGAAGTCAAAACCCGTCAACCGCCGTCAATGAGGGGTTATTAGGTAGGTAGGTTGGCTCAGTATTGCGATACTTTGACAGGGTGTCATATCTAATTAACATACCATCTCTATACCTACTCTTTAAGAATGTACTACATTATTTGTTACAATGCAATAAATAAATGAACTATGAACTATGAATTACAACCCACCTTAACCCAAGCGTCGGTGACGATCTCTTCAAACTCCTTGCAGACTACAAACCCGTCGTAGACCGGGTGCGACCAGCCTCCGTTGAAGTCACACCCGGTCATAACCGCAGTCAATGAGGGGTTATAACCCACCTTAACCCAAGCGTCGGTGACGATCTCCTCGAACTCCTTGCAGACGACAAACCCGTCGTAGACCGGGTGCGACCAGCCTCCGTTGAAGTCATACCAGGTCATAACAGTCAATGAGGGGTTATAACCCACCTTAACCCACGCGTCGGTGACGATCTCCTCGAACTCCTTGCAGACGACAAACCCGTCGTAGACCGGGTGCGACCAGCCTCCGTTGAAGTCATACCAGGTCATAACAGTCAATGAGGGGTTATAACCCACCTTAACCCAAGCGTCGGTGACGATCTCCTCAAACTCCTTGCAGACGACAAACCCGTCGTAGACCGGGTGCGACCAGCCTCCGTTGAAGTCGAAGCCAGTCATAACCGCAGTCAATGAGGGTTAGGTAGGTAGGTTGGGTCAGTATTGCAATACTTTGACAGGGTGTCACATCTAATTAAAATACCATCTGTTTACCTACTATTTATGAATGTACTATATTATTTGTGACAGACAGTGCAATAAATAAATGAATTATGAACTATGAATTTATAACCCACCTTAACCCACGCATCAGTGACAATTTCTTCAAACTCCTTGCAGACGACAAACCCGTCGTAGACCGGGTGCGACCAGCCTCCGTTGAAGTCACACCTGGTCATAACCGCAGTCAATGAGAGGTTATAACCCACCTTAACCCAAGCGTCGGTGACGATCTCCTCGAACTCCTTGCAGACGACAAACCCGTCGTAGACCGGGTGCGACCAGCCTCCGTTGAAGTCAAAGCCCGTCAATGAGGGCTTACATAACCTCAGTCAATGAGGGGTTATAACCCACCTTAACCCAAGCGTCAGTGACGATCTCCTCGAACTCCTTGCAGACGACAAACCCGTCGTAGACCGGGTGCGACCAGCCTCCGTTGAAGTCACACCTGGTCATAACCGCAGTCAATGAGGGTTATAACCCACCTTAACCCACGCGTTAGTGACGATCTCCTCGAACTCCTTGCAGACGACAAACCCGTCGTAGACCGGGTGCGACCAGCCTCCGTTGAAGTCAATGCGTGGTTATAACCCACCTTAACCCAAGCGTCGGTGACGATTTCCTCAAACTCCTTGCAGACTACAAACCCGTCGTAGACCGGGTGCGACCAGCCGCCGTTGAAGTCACACCCGGTTCAAACCACAGCCAATGAGGGGTTATACCCACCTTAACCCAAGCGTCGGTGACGATTTCCTCGAACTCCTTGCAGACGACAAACCCGTCGTAGACCGGGTGCGACCAGCCTCCGTTGAAGTCGAAACCCGTCATAACCGCAGTCAATGAGGGGTTATAACCCACCTTAACCCAAGCGTCGGTGACGATCTCCTCGAACTCCTTGCAGACCACAAACCCGTCGTAGACCGGGTGCGACCAGCCTCCGTTGAAGTCAATGCGTGGTTATAACCCACCTTAACCCAAGCGTCGGTGACGATCTCCTCGAACTCCTTGCAGACTACAAACCCGTCGTAGACCGGGTGCGACCAGCCTCCGTTGAAGTCGAAGCCAGTCATGGCGGGCGCGCAGTCTATGTTCAGTTTCTTGGCCACGCGATTTAGGCCCGGCACTGGAATAGAAGAATTGATTGTTAGTAGGTAAAAAGTAATAATTAACCATCTATATAAGGTTACTTTTAACTAAATTCAAATGTTTTAAGGGCATGCTTTACCTACTCACAAAACTGAACAAGTTTTGAAATATGAAAAATTAATGTGGAACTTCCATAGGTACAAACGTATTGAAAAAGTCGTATCACTTAGTATGGGAAATCCATATAAAAAAAAAGTTGTTATTGATTCAGGATGTTTTGTAAATGACGACATAGAGTTTTTAACTTTAGCCGAATATCTGCCGTCTCGTATAGTATTCCCAAAGAGGTCTGACGTCAGGCTGTTGGACGGCTGTAAAACTACGCTAAATTCTTTTGATTTTGTGTAGTACACACACATAGTGCCCATCCCAAATCATTTGAGATAAAGACAGAAATTATGAGTTAGCAAGTAGGTAATATGTTGCGGCTACGTACATTTAATATGCACGGTACCCTTAGGCAGCATGCAGTCCTTGAATAGCTCTACATTCCCGTAAGCGTTGCGAGGCACTATCCCGATATAGTCACTATACTCACACTTGATATAGTCACTATACATACACTTGATATAGTCACTACACTTACATATTAGAGGGAGTTTGCAAGTATCGCCAGTGACAAAAAAAAATGACTGTTGATAGAGATGAATGAAAGAAAAAGACATGTTGCGCCGACCCCAAATAAATTGGGATAATGGCAGGCAGATGATGATGACTCACACTTGATATGCACGGTGCCTTTAGGCAGCATGCAGTCCTTGAATAGCTCGACGTTCCCGTAAGCGTTGCGCGGCACTACCCCGTTCTCGGCGGTCGGCGGCTCGTAGTCCTGCACCTGCCACGGACCGAACACTTCCAGGGGCTTGTCCGTTATCAGCTTGTTGGATAGCTGGAATAATAAGAACAAATAAAAGTTTTGAGTACCAAGGGATAACATAGATGACATATAACTTTTGAAGGACTCGCGATTGTTTTCACACATTTTAAGTATTGAACCGGGTCTATCGCGATAATATTTAGGTAAACCTTTATAATTTACCTGTGTCCCGACGTTTCAGCACAGTTTCATGTGCTGTGGTCGCGGGTTGACTAAAGTCCCATCCATAGTCTAATAAAACATGGTCTTTCCTTCCCAGAGAAACACAAGACAACGTCACTTAGTATTGCCACTTTATTTCAATAAAATACGTTATGGGGTAAATTCAATCTCAGAACAATGGGTTAAAATATTTCTTAATAATTTTATAATTTAGATTTACGTGTGTATGAACTTGAACTTTACAACAACACTTCAATTGTATTTATTAGTTAACAGTATCATAAATGATTTACAAAAAACATCCTAAGAGTGGGTAATTCTGGTAACCCACAAGCATGATGACGTAGTCTTGTGATGGTCACGTGGTTCACGAGTCTCGGAAGGAAATACCAGGCGGAGTATCTTATTATACCATGATGTCATCCAGGCAGTGGGCGACGAGTTCTTCTGCTACCCACATATGTCTTTAGAATTTTGATATTTTATTAATGGTCTGTAAACACTGCACTAGGCCGGCACACAACACTCACAGTATCCGACGATTGCTCCGATGATAAATCGCGCGGTTTCAATTTGTCAATCACTGGACTCCATGCGGATGACAATTTAAACCCGTCCTCTCGGTTGAAATTATTTGGGTTTTTCTTAATTTCAATAGCCTCGCGGACGATCCTTGGGTAATAATGACGTTCCACAGAGAGGATTTTTGGGGCATGAAGTTCAATCCAATGATTAGGACCGGATGTTAGAAGGTGTTCTGCTATCGCTGATTTATGCATCTGTCGGTTTTTCACAGCTGCGATGTGTTCTTTGACCCGTTCGCTGACAGTCCGCTTCGTTTGGCCAATATATGATTTACCGCAGCTGCATTGTACTTTATAGACTCCTGCGTTCTGAAACGGAATGACATCCTTCGGCGTCCGTAAACAGTGTGATTTTTACTCAACACTGTCCCAATCTTGTCTGTTACTCCTTTCACAAAAGGTAAGTACGCTGGCTGTCTATTTACCTCCGGATGTCTCTCTTTCCTGGTTTTCATTCGACGCTGAACTCCCGTCGTGTAACCATTTTGAACAAGTACTTTTTGTACATGGTTCAACTCGTCCTCTAGATGTTCTGAGTCACATAAGTCGTGGGCCCTCTTTGTCAGTGTCGAAACTACAGATTGCAGGTGACGCGGATGATGATGAGAAGTCGCATGTAAGTACCGATCTGTGTGTGTTGTCTTTCTGTATACAGAATGCGCAAGGGACCCATCGGGTCTCACCATCACCTTGACATCAAGGAAGGCCAAAGTTCTATCGCTTTCCACCTCATAGGTGAATTTGACTTTTGGATGGATAGAGTTTAGGTATTCAACATACTGCTTTACTGTGTCCGTGTTCCCTTTGATGACACCAAAAACATCGTCTGGGACGAATCAAATTCACCTATGAGGTGGAAAGCGATAGAACTTCCAGAAGGAGGTACATAAAGTACCTCTCCACTCCTCGTTCCCCCGAACCACACGGGCACGGTAAGCCGTCGGTCCCGATTGCTCTCTATGATCACTTACACGGCGGTCGTTATACAACCATGTTAGAGGCCTGCTACTTGCAGTAGGCGGTTGAAAACTCTGATACCAGGGTCCATCGGCTCGTTGGGCGACTTGGTGTACTACTCGAAGACGAAGAAGTTCCCCCGAAATGCAAAAAAAGCCATAATACTAAACAAATCTAGGATTTCGGCCAAAATCCTAGTTTTTTGGCCAAAATCCTGGATCAGCTTAGGACGATGGCCGGAGGAAGCCTACGATTCTGCCATATGCCGGCTTTTGGCCAAAAACCTAATTCTGCCATCGAACTGCGACATATATAAGCAAGCTATAGAGTGCGCCTAAATAGTTAGAACTGACGTCAGTAGTCTGGGCGCCACCTCTCTGTCTGTCAATAGCAAAACGCCAGTGACAGCACTACTGAACATCTATAACTTCTCAAGATTGGACCCTACAAGGCTGAAAATCGAATTGGGCAGCAGATGCAAAAGTGGAATACTTTAAGTATTTAGACAAAAAGTTCCTACAAAAGCATAGAGTCCAGATAGACTCTTGAAATAGGTACTCAACGTGTGTGTAATCAAAAGTATTCTTTCTTACAGCTTAGATTAGGTTCGAAAAATAAATGTATGATACCGATTTAGACAAGTAACGATTTAACATGTAGAAAAGCCTTACCCTGTCCCATTTAGGCCTGGCCTTGACCACTTTATACAGCTCCTCCCCCAGCCTCACAAGCTTCGCTTCCTTCAACCGAGTATCTCTGGATCTACACACATAGACGCACTCGCGCGCATAAACCGGTTCGTTACGAACGAAGCCAAGCGTCGGCTAAATGAGGCATAGAGAATACAGAAGATAAAGAGCCTTACCCTGTCCCACTTAGGCCTCGCCTTGACCACTTTATAAGGCTCCTCTCCCAGCCTCACAACCTTCGCTTCCTTCAGCCAAGTGTCTCTGGATCTACACACGTACACGCATTTGCGTGCGTAAACCGGTTTGCCGCGAACGAAACCAGACGTCGGATAAATCAGGCATAAAGCTTACAGAAGATAAAGAGCCTTACCCTGTCCCACTTAGGCCTCGCCTTGATCACTTTATACGGCTCCTCCCCCAGCCTCACAACCTTCGCTTCCTTCAGCCAAGTTTCTCGAGACCTGCACACATAGACGTACTCGCGCGCGTACACCGGTTCGCCGCATGCGAAACCGAGCGTCGCCTGAATCAGGCATAGAGCTTACAGAAGATAAAGCGCCTTACTCTGTCCCATTTTGGCCTGGCCTTGACCACTTTATAAGGCTCCTCCCCGAGCCTAACAACCTTCGCCTCCTTCAGCCAAGTATATCTGGATCTACACACGTGCACGCACTCGCACGCGTACGCCGGTGTGCCACGAACGAAGCCAAGCGTTGGCTAAATGAGGCATAGAGAATACAGAAGATAAAGAGCCTTACCCTGTCCCACTTAGGCCTGGCCTTGAAAACTTTATACGGCTCCTCCCCCAGCCTCACAACCTTCGCTTCCTTTAGCCAAGTATCTCTGGATCTACACACATACACGCACTCCCGCGCGTATACCGGCTCTCCGCTAACGAAACCAGGCGTCGCCTAAATCAGACATAGAGCTTACAGAAGATAAAGTGCCTTACCCTGTCCCACTTAGGCCTGGCCTTGACCACTTTATACGGCTCTTCCCCCAGCCTCACAATCTTCGCCTCCTTCAACCAAGTATCTCTGGATCTACACACATACACGCACTCGCGCGCGTACACCGGTTCGCCGCGAACGAAGCCAAGCGTCGGCTAAATCAGGCATAGAGCTTACAGAAGATAAAGAGCCTTACCCTGTCCCACTTAGGCCTGGCCTTGACCACTTTATACGGCTCCTCCCCCAGCCTCACAACCTTCGCTTCCTTTAGCCAAGTATCTCTGGATCTACACACGTAGACGCATTCGCGCGCGTAAACCGGTTCGCCGCGAACGAAGCCAAGCGTCGCGGCGTCGGGGGGGTATATCGCTTCGAACTTTAGCAGGTGGCGTTTCAAAGCGTACAGCGGGTGGTTTTTGTACCTGGAAGGACGATATCAATTATCAGTAAAAAAAAAAATCTATTCGTAAACGAAACGAGGTAAAAATAAACATGCTCCTAGCTCCATAATTTTACTCTTGCAACAAGTAATCATTGTCCTGACAGCTCACATAATCGTATCATCATCATACTGCCTTAAATTGCATCTGCGTTCTCTTAGGAAATAAGCTGAAAGTCACTTACTCTCCAATACTCTTAGGCAAAGGCGCTTCCAGTTGCATCCTATTGAGCTGCTCATCCTCTTCCCTATCTTTCGCTGTCTTAGGCCCAAGCCAGGGTTTGATGGCATGGTTCTAACCTGCCTACTTAAGTTACTGCTTTCGATAATTTCAATAAGAAAAAAAAATTGACTTACTCTCCAATACTTTTGGGCAAAGGCGCTTCCAACTGCATCCTATTAAGCTGCTCATCTTCTTCCCTATCTTTAGCTGTCTTAGGCCCAAGCCAGGGTTTGATCGCATGGTCCCACCAGGCGGGTTCCGCGCGCTGTTTTCTGGTCACCGTATTCCAATGCGGCACGTAGCAGCGCGACAGGTCTTTGAGAACTAGCATACTTAGTTTACTGATTTCGAGAATTTCAATAAGAAAACAACGGTCACTTACTCTCCAATACTTTTCGGCAAAGGTGCTTCCAGTTGCATCCTATTGAGCTGCTCATCTTCTTCCCTATCTTTAGCTGTCTTAGGCCCAAGCCAGGGTTTGATCGCATGGTCCCACCAGGCGGGTTCCGCGCGCTGTTTTCTCGTGACCGTATTCCAATGAGGCACGTAACGACGCGTCAGGTCTTTGAGGTAGTTGTTGTTGTCCCAGCCCACTACGTAGCATACTGGGTGGGTGCAGTGAGTCTGGAAATAAATGACAACAGATAGAAGTTATTAAACTCGTTAGAACCGATAGTTGATTTGAGGGGAATGGCGATCACAAGACAAATAGCGCAGGATAGGTCGACATCCTGTTCCTACCATCGTAGATGTGTATTCTACCTAAAATCGCAATGCACACTTCTGAGAGGTTAATTTTCATCATTAGATGTGTGACTAAGTTATCTTTGTATGAAGTAGATACAACGATCCTAGAGTAGGGACTTGATGAGTAGATAAGATACTGTAACACTGAAAAAGGAGATAAAACGGGATGAAAATACTTCTTTATACCGAGCACACTCACGTAAATATCGCTGGTGCAGTGCACTTTCCCTTTAATGACATCAATAGCAATCCACTGCTCCAGTTCTTCAACGAATATTTCGCACCAAACATCACATCTGTTATTCGGTACTGGAATCTCATGTTCTTCAGAAGACAACACGCGGCGGTCTATGTTCTTTTGCGTTTTTTTGATAGCTGTGACCCTACTATTGCTTGGTCGCGGACTGATTTTGGTTGTGATTGGTTTGAAGTCATCGTCGCTTTCAGATTTGCGTGCAGGTGCTTCTTCTGGCAGGTAGTCACTGTCTTCATCTGATTCTTGCTTTACTTTACCTGGAAAATAATATTTAGGATAAGAAATAAACGTAAACGTTCTGTAAGCAGAGGTCGGTATATGCAAGTGTAGCTCGACCATTTTAACTGGTTTGTATGAATGTCTGCGAGATACAACGACCATGGCGGCAAATAGCCCTTCCACACAAGCGTTTTTTTTTCGGAGATTTCTCGGCGGCTTTTTTGAAGGACTCTAACGAAGCTTTGGACGACGTTATAGGTTGCATCTTATTGCTGCTGCATCTTACTACGTATGTAACGTTACTGCGTGTCGGGTCATCCACTACAAATTTAAAAGTATATGAGCGAATTACATACCTTTCACAATGCCTTTTTTGGAATCTTCTTTTGCTTCTTTAACTCTTTTCTTGATTATTTTGACAAGATCACTGGTAATATCATTACTTGGCTTGGCTTTACTTTTTGCAACTATATCTCTGTGGCTAACTCTTTGCTTGTCTTCTTCAGCTATTTCTTTCTTTGTTAATCTTGGACTATTTTGTCTCTTTTTTGCACTAGGTACTTCAGTTTTAAAATACTGGCTGGTTTCTAATGGAGTGCCTGGAGCACTTTTTGTTCTGGTTTTAGAAAGTGTGGGTTTGTCGTCTGCTTTTTCAGTGGTGCTGGGCGTAGGTGGATTAGCTGTTGAAGATCTCTTTCTCAAACTGAGGTTTTTGCTTGTAGATGGTTTATCAGTATTAAAGTATTTACTACTAGTTTCATTCTTTACATCAGTTATCGTTATTTTCGGTGCTTCCACCTTTTTCGTGTCTAAAGCTTCAACTTTAGACTGTCTTGTATTAGTTGTGCTGCTAGTTCTTGTTTTTCGGGGAGATGGTACTTTTTTAATTTCTTCAACATCTATATCCATATGTTTAACTTTTGTAGTCTCCTGTCCGGTTGCCTTTTTCGTAACTTCAGATTCTTTAGCATTGTTTTTCGTGCCTTTAGTCTCATCAGCTTTCTTTTCAGATCCTGCTTTACTATTAGTTCTCGTTTTACGAGGGGAAGGTACTTTTTTAACTTCAGGTAAATCTACATCCATGGCTTCAACTTTCGTAGTTTGTTCTGAAGAGTCTGTCTTATCCTGGGATTTCTTTGTATTGTTTTTTGTGCTCTTAGTATCTGTAGACTTTTCCTCTGAAATAACTGTACTTTTTCTGGAACCTCTTTGTCTTTTTGCTGGTTCATTTTTTGTAGTTTTGCCATTTATTTCCGTTTTTGAAATTACCTCACTCTGAATTTTATCAGAAACATTTGCAGCACTTTTAGTTTCTGTAGATTTATCTGATCTTACTGAACTTTTCCTGCAAGCTCGTTGTCTTCTTGGTGTTACGTCTTTTTCTGTTTCACCATTGATTTTCGATTTTGAATCTATCTTACTTTGTTTGCTATCCATTTCCTTTTCTTTCTTTTTCGGCACAGGACTTATTTTAGCTTTTTTTGGTGGAGAAACATCATCATTTTCTGCTATGGTGGGTGTTGCTGGTTTTTTACAAGTTCTGGTGCGTCTTGTTCTGGCTGTTGGGGCATCATCATTACCATCCAGTTGCATTATGTTGTCTATATCACTTTCACCAGAACTGTCGTATGTGCCATCCATCTGAGCCATCTTTCCTTTAGATTTACATTTGGAACTAGTAACTGTTTTCTTACTCTTATCTTGACTTTTCTCATAAGTTTTTACAGTTTTCTTGTCATCAGTTTCTTTCTTCGCTTCCTTTTGTTTAGTAGAAAGTGAGCAAAGTTCTGAAGTAGGTGGTCTAATGGGTAATGTTACAAAATTAAACATAACACGACATTGTAAACCAAGAGCTCTTAGCATGCTTACAAAAATAAAGACCATGTACTTTTTCGAAGTAACAACTCTGCTTTTCATTTGAGTCAGCAAAATATCTTTGAGTGGTGGGGCTTTAGGGCGAAATTTGTCTTCATTTTTATCTTGTTTTAAAGTGAGCTTATCTTTGAACCAGGTAGTGATTTGCTCAGCATACTTCATGTCGACTCTTTCGCCAGGATAGCATTCTTTTGAAGGAACAAGAGAAAGAGCAGCTGCTAGAATGTCTTGATCATTGAGGACTCTACTGACATAGTTTCCATGGCCCAGCCAACAGAGAACATGCACTTTGTGCATATAAACTTGGTACTCTTTCTTAACTCTATTGATTTTCCTTCTCATCATCATCTCAACATCCACTTTCTTGGCTTTCCTACATGCAGCATCAGGGAAGTCTACCACAAGTTGTATTCCTTGTTGTGGTATTAACTTAGCATCTGAAGAAAAGACAAACATTATCCTATTATAGGTATTGTTTTATTCTTGGACAGTGAAAAAGGAGCTAAAAGTTTGCCCAGCAGGGACCAGAAATTCTTTAGTCAATTTGTTATTCTACCTTACTCACTGAAACAAGTACATTTTTATTCTGGTTTCTCCACATAATTTTTTTACATGTTCAATTAATTATATTCAAGATTTTACCAAAAGTGTCTTGTTTTGTCAAGCCAGTAGATTAATTCTTGACAAAACAAGACATTACTGTAAATAATTAATGAAACATGTAGGAACAAGATGTAGAGAAAGCAGAATAAATATGTAGGGTCAGGTAGGCTACAGTGACTCGGATTTCTTCAATCAATAAAATTTTATAGAAAACTTTGAAGTATCAAACTGAAATTTATATCTAGGATGCATTGATTATTACTCTTTCGTTTCGCATTATCATTTTTTGCAATAACACGACACTTAAGACACCAGACATAATTTTCTAGAAAATAAATGTGAGTCACTGTGTACTAGTACCTGTCTACACTGACTTGACCCCTTTAGTACACAGTGACTCTAACAGTTTATATGGACTTGGCAACCCTGTCGTGCAAGTATAATATTTATTGAAACTATGCATTTTAATCAATTATGTTTGTCAAAGTATTCTTTTCATATCATTACTATTGCCATAAGAAATATTTTACAATTGTCTGTCAATGTTTCTAAAAATAGAGAGATGATCCAGTACTAAATGTTAGAGTCACTGTGTACCACTTAAATTTGAGTCAGTGTAGACGCCGACGCTATTTTGAAATAATTAGCCTACAAATTATACCAGACTACTCCAAGAGCTAGCAAATCTAGCTTATTACTTAGTATATGAACACCACTTTCGATCATAATAATTACATTTCCCTAAATATTTCAATCTTAGCCGATAAAAATATATGTAGGGTACCTTAAAAAGCATTTTTAGAGGTGCAAAACCAATCAATCATTTTTTTCACAATCAAACCGCGCTGGAGTGGTCGGATGATTGGTTTGTATGTGTTTGGTTGTTAAGAGCTACCATTATGTTAAGAATACAGATAGATATAGCTGCCCTATTACGAAATATAAGCGTGAGTCAATGTACCCGCCTGAGTCACCGATCCCTACCTGACCCTACTTGTTTCAGTGAGTAAAGCAGAATAACCAGTTGGATACGGAGAAGGCAAGAACTTAAATATGTAATATAAAAAATTAATACCTTTGACTTCTTCCCAGTCTTCCATTTCTGAATCACTATCATCCTTAGCTTTTTTAGTCTTTCTGCCAGTCTTTGATGTTCCCGGCTGACTTGGAGACAGGACTTCTTCTCCTAAAGCTAGCAGATCTTTTACATTTGATTCCCCACCCTGCACTATCTTACTCCCAGTGTAATTGAGAATGGATGCCTTTGTTTCCTCAATTTTAGTCTTGTGTTTTTCAAGCTCCATAAAAGTCTTTTTGGCAACCTCTTCGCTGTCATCCTGAATATTTTGAGCAAATACCTAAAATAGAACAAGAAAAAAGGGCAATGTTTTCAATTATTTGGACACATTATTATTTACTTCAACAAAATAAGAGGGCAATAAGGGTTGGTCCTGAAAAGGCAACTTGTGTATATTGAACAACTTTTTAAAATCTTGATTGAATTTGATTTCATTTACAAGTGAAGGCATAAAATTACATGCTGTGTCATTAGCTTGACCACGCCAAGGCAGTGCAGTTTATTTTTTATCCCGCCCCAGCCATGTTTATACTCGAACAAAAAATTATTGTTAGGTTACATATAAAAAGAATATTGTGCCTTATACTTTTCTCTTTTTTTTTTCAATGACTAATCTATTCATGATAATTGACTATCATTAAGTGGTAGATATGTTCTCTAAGTTTGATAAAATATATTTCGACGGTTAAGATCCAAAAACGTCTATCTAACAATTCACAAATTTTACAGGAGGCGAAAAAAAAGTTTCATTACTGTAAAATCAATTTATTTAAAACATAAAATAATTAAATAATACATTATAAAAAACATGTCAAATTAAAACTAAATAAACTAAAACTACAAGTAATAAATACCTTCCAACGAGTCGCCGCGAGGCAGAGTACCCAAAATACTAGCAGCATTACCCCTTTGTATAGCTAAACTGATTTTCTGAGCCAGGTAGCTGCCAGATCTGGAATCACCCGATGCCTCGCGGAGACGCGCTGCAAGATCGGTTATGAAACACCTGGCCTCCGTTCCCCACGGGCCCAGGGTCTCAACTGCAAAGGGCACGAAAACATAATTGTGCATCAGGTCTTGATATTTACGGCGCTTGAGTCCCTCTGCCGTTGCCGCCGCGGCCCCAGCACTCCGACACGTAGAGGGTAAATGAGTCGGAGCTAACGTGTCAACGCAGGTGGCATCCCAAATTAAACATTTACCCAGTTTCCACGGTATCAACGACAACCCATCTGGTCGTTTGCCATCCGTGCGCAACAAACCGACTGGCTCTAAAACCGATGGGACACTGGTGGAGGATAAAGCCCTGCGTATTATGTCATTTAGACTGGCGTGTCGAGACATTCGACCAGCGCTTCTCTGACACGCCAAGCCATGGTGACCCAACTCATTCACGAGCTCCCCACAAACGCACTGATGCGGCTCAACAATCTTGACGCCCAAACGCAACCCGACTATGATTGATAGCGTACAGTTGTCCAACAGGGTACCCAGGTTTGCCGAAGGAAATGCTTGCAACCAGAACCCCGATTCTCTCTCAGACACGGCCAGTATTCTCGCACGATCCACAGAGCTCAAACAACCACTAATTAGGTTCTGCAAAACTTGCTTACAGAGCGGTTCATCCCATTGCCTCTGAACGTGAGGGGCGTCCGGCATATCAACAGGACATCTTCCCCGCCAAACCTCTACCGCCTCGGCCAATCCCGAAATCCCACGGAACCCAAAGATGAGTTAAGAACCTTACCGCAAAGGGGATTAGCGGAATGAGCCGAGGACAGAAATGCTGGCAGGGAGACCGATGTCGCTTTCCTGATACCTAAGCCACCAAAACGAATCGGAAGCGATGCTTGAATCCAGGCCGTATCATCAAGAGCAATATTTAAGATGGCACAGAGTGTTCTTTTAATGGTGTCATCAAGAACTACAAGCAAGTCTTGGAATTTCCAAAGCTTTGTGCACCGAAGGGTGTAGGTGAATTTCGGGACAAACAGGCAAAAGCGCATAATAAAAAGTGCCATATGAGCATTGATCTTATATAAGCGATCCGAAGAAGCGTGAAAGCGGTCAATCTGTTCGTCAATATAAGACTGCAGAGACTCATCCAAAATGGGAGCCCCAACAGGCGGAGTGATTCATTTGACTGGACTGTAATATTAGGCGCCAATGAATTGAACGTAGAAATAATGTGGTCTCTGGTCTCCGTATTAACAGAAGGCTGAACATATATTTCACATTTGCTGAAATTGAGCTCCAAACCAATCGAAGCAAAAGCATTTGTTAACGTACTCAAATCGTGAGCAACAGTTGAAGCTGAGCCACCCAAAGTCCCGTCATCAAGATACCACAAATTTAAACTTGAATCCAAATTGGAGATGATTGGGTGAATAGCCAAACTGAATATCGCTGGACCAAGAGGATCTCCTTGCTGGCAACCAGCAGCTGAGCTCAGTACGTGATCTTTATATAATAACTTCGTAGGTGCTCCGTAACATTGCCATAGGTATGGATAAATTGATGGCACATGTTCTTTTACCGCGCTCAACAAAACGCCACGGTCGATAGTATTGAAGGCGTTCTTTACATCAACTTTAAGCAACACCTCCCGCCATTTAGTTCCAAAACTCTCTCGTCGCGTGAACTGCTGCTTCGCAACCACCTTAATAGCGAAACCCAATTGCTTGGGTTCAAACTTGCTGCTGAGGAAATCGCGAACATTTTTGCAACAAATTTTTGAAGCCAAACGGCGGAAAGTGTTGCCGACCGCAATCGGCCTAATACCTCCATCCTTCTTATTCAAGGCGACCAGACTAGCACCATACAATAATTCGGTAAACTCCTGGTTTATCTTTCCAGACAACATCAAATTAACCAGAGACACTAAGCTGACCATAAGGGTTTTTCCAACGTCTCCCAACGAACACCCAATCAGATCTTTGAGGTGTTGTGAGAGAGTCCATCTAACCCCGCCGCAGATCCATTCTTAAATGACAATAATGCACCTCGAATGTCATCCTCAGAAACAGCTGGAGTAGCGTCGGAACCTGTTGGCGGAGCTGGCAGCTGTGTCGTAGCCATAGGAGGTGGATGCTTGGAGAGCAACGCTCTCACAGTCTCTTCATTATCGGGAGCCAATACATCATTTGAAAAAAGTAGTTGTGCCGCACCTTTCAAATCCCCGTCATTAACCTTATTTTCAATTGATTTGAATACATTAGAATTATTGGGCCTTTTCGAAACTAAATCAAAATCATCCAAAGACGGGGGGGAGACACAATTCGCCTTCACCTTTTTCGTCAAAGATCCTGAATGGCCATCATTGTTTACGTGCAACGTACGGTACGTAAAAGTAAGTAAGTCTGTCCAACTAGCCCCATCATTTTTTGACACAACAGAGTCAATACACTTGAAAGAGCTGAAGCTACCGCAAATCTTGCGCCTCTTGGGATCCTTTACAACCGAAATATTATTTTTCAAATAACCCAGGCGCTGCCAGAGGGCAGGACGGATGAGTCATTCTGAAGGCTCGTAATATCAGGTGTAACTGAGCGACCGACTCTCCTGTTTGGGATGGGGCTAACTGACGGAGACACCAGAACATCGTGTATTTTGGTCAAGTGAATGTTTAGACCCCGGGTACCTTTAAAATACTTGAAACATATGTCACATCTCATATCAGGAGTCCGGCTCCCTCTATTTGCATTCACGCCAGACTGAACTGGTGGCACCGTCAGAGACATTCTTTAAGGTAGGAATAAGTTTTGGTGCCCTTTGCAAAAAAAAAAAAATATACAAAAACAATGTGGTGATCCAATCAATTTTTGCTATCACACACAACACAATGCACAAGTATATAAAATGTAAATTTATTAAACATATGTAAAAGCCTTAAATGTGCTTAATATTTAAAATAATATCAATTAAAATTCAAATTAAAAGTCAACACAAAGTAGATTTTAAAATGTCCTAATCATAAAATTGTAAATAATTAAACAATGAAATGGATATTAAATTGATATAAATTACTTGAAATAAAAAGTTATGTCAAAACTATTTTTGCTAGATGTCATTGTAAAAATGTTGAAATATTATAGGTAGACAGGTTTTTTTTCTATTCCTTACGATTTTCGAAATATTGTAAGTTAGGTGGTTTTGGTTTACATAGATGCAATATTATATAATTTATTTTTGGAGATAGGTGGTATTCCTAAATAAAACAACGAGTACATAAGAAAAAAATGTTTAATCAAATACTAGAAAAAACTGGCCAAGAGCGTGTCAGACACGCCCACAAATAGATTGATTGATTAAAAATTTTATTTGCAACTAAAATAGGGTTTCGTAGTCGACGTTTACATATCAGGGTTTTCAGCTCTACCAATTTAATTTTTTTGCTGGCTTGTTTGCAGCTGTATGTTTACCAACCGCCAATTTTTTATTTATCTGAAATCTTTAGTGGTGCAGTATCCGTTATAGTTTTCATGGTAACTGTAGGTTAAGAACTATAATTCCATATTTTTTTCAAATTTTTAGCGTTTATACTTTAGGAGTTACAGCTGGAACAAATCATGTCTCAAAAACGCCACTTTTAAAAGCAAATATCTCGAGACAGAAACATTTCGCTGACTTTGTTTCAAAGAAATCTCCCCTTAGTTTTAAAAGACCTATTCAACGATACCCTACTCAATATTACAAGCGAAAAAATTTTTTTTGATCCCCTTACAAGATGTAACATTGACGGAATTTCCAGAAAGATAAACGCGCTGGAACTTAGCTGGTATTTCCACGGCTCATTTCTCGCGTTATTTTTAGGTTGTATTATTCACGGTTTTGGTAGGACATGCAAAAATGAATTTTAAATCGATGTACATAAAAATGTTGATTTTGTCAAAAATGTAAGATAGACGTTTTTGGAACTTAACCGTCAATTTGAAAGTAGCTAGACTATGAACTTACATCTTTATACTCAGTATTGGTTTTAGTTTCTCCATCGGACTCATCACTCAAGGTAAACCTTGTTGGTGCGGGCGCTTGATGGACAATGGGGGCAGAAGGACCAGCCTTCTTTGTTGGAGCCTTTGGCGATTCATCTTCACTACTGTCTGGAAATCAAACAAACACATTTAGTGTGTAAGTTACAGATCACTCAAAGTTTATAAATTTTAAAATTAATAGATACTCAAAAAAAAAGTGAATAATTTAAATTAAGTCTTAGTTGATTCAAAATTTGAGGAGAGGTGGCAACACTGACACCAGCTAGACTGTTCTCCCGTTTATTTAATAATTTAAATAGTTTTCTTGTACTAAATAGACTTTCTCTGTGCACAAAGTGACTAGAAATACACAAATTACGTTTATAATAAAGTGTTCGAGCTGTGCAAAGGATTATATGGACAAAACAGTGCTAAAATATGATCGAAATCTAAGTGCAAAAAAACGAATGAAAACCACTGCAAAATCAAACTTGCAATTAAAATCAAACTGCAGTTCAGTAAACAACAGCATTACAGTGGTTTTTGGTGCATAATTTGGCTATTTCTCATCATAAAACTAGCAAATTAGAACAAAGAAACTGTACAAATACACATCTACCCCCAAATATAAATAATATCAACAATGGACCCAGTGCTTAAATCTTTGCTAGAGAACATCCAAAGAGATATAAAAAACACACAAAAAAGCATTCAAGAAAGTGAGCAAAGGATAAACAACAACATAAATGCGAAGTTCCAACAAATTGAAGGAAAAATCCAAAGATTGGAAGAGACTGTTATATTACAAGAAAACCAACTTGACCTTTTGATAGGCAACAAAGACAGCGAAATGTTATGATATATGGAGTACAGGAAAGTGAGAAAAACTATGATCAGCTAGTAGACAAAACCATAGAAATATGTGAAAAAATAAAAATAAACGACTGCTCAAAACTAGAAATACAAGCGGCTAGAAGAGTGGGGAAAAAAGTAAACAATACTCGTGCAAGACCAATTGTAGTAACCTTCACAACCCTCGGCAGAAAGCTGGAGGTGTTGAGGGCTAAAAAGCACCTCAAAAATACAGAGTGGTATATCAAAGAAGACTTCCCCCCCAAAGTACTGGAACTAAGAAAACAACTGCAGGCAAAGGTCAACGAAGAAAAAGAAAAAGGAAACATTGCCTACATTAAATATGACAAAATTGTTGTACGGCCTCCAAGACCAAGCAATCCAACAGACACGGGAAAACCGAACAACAAACGAAACCACTCAGAAAGCCCTCCAGGAAACTTCAAAACAACAAAGAAAAACACAATGAAAGAGTACTGGAGATCTACTCCCAACCCAGCAACAGTAAATGCCTCACAACCAAGCGAGAACATAACGCAATAGCAATCCACTGCCACACCAAAGCGCACCCAACAGAACAATGCAACAATAAATAAGAATTATCCTCTCCCAAGCCGGGTGGTCGCCGTGAGAGCAGTAGTCCAAAACCCTCCAGTAACAATTGAAAATAAAAACCCACCAAGCTCTCCCTGTACGGCTGGTCCCCGAGGGAGCAGTAGACCGAAACCCTCCATCACTCAAACTCTACTAATTGGAAGCTTCAACATTCGATCTTTAGTTGAGTCATGTAGACTATTGGAACTTGAACATGCGCTTAAAAATATAAAATGGGATATCTTGGGACTATCAGAAATAAAAAGAGAAGGAACAAAAATAATAGAGTATGAAGATTACGTTCTAATGTATTATGGCGTCAAAGGAGGTACAAGTGGAGTGGGATTTATGGTAAAAAGTGAACTAAAACAATACATAAACGGCTTTAAACCTATATCAGATAGAGTCGTTAGACTAGACTTGAAAATAGAAAATAAAATGTTAAGCATAATAGAAGCGTACGCACCCACAGCAGCAAGTTCAGAACCTGAAATACAAGCCTTCTACGACAGCTTAACTATGGCTTTACATAACAGCAGCGATGACACTCTAATAATTGGAGACTTTAATGCTAAAATCGGACAGCCGCAACCTGAAGATGGGAAAGCTCTGGGAAAATGGGGATATGGAGATAGGAATGAACGTGGAGATATGCTGTTAAACTTCTGCCTAGAAAACCAACTCTACATAAGTAACACATTCTTTAAGAAAAAGCAGAAACAGAGATGGACGTGGCTATCTCCTGATGGAGCAACACGAAACGAAATAGACTATATCCTCACAAAGAATATTAGAGCTATAACAAATGTTCAAGTTATAAACACAACCTTCTCTACAGACCATAAATTAATCCGAGCTGTATACAACTTCAACACTAACATGAAAAAGTGCAGAAAATCATTTAACTCAAGAATTTCAGAGTTTACCTTAATAGAGAAAGAAAGTATCAAAAACCAATTCATAGAGTTGATAAAAACGGTACCTCAAGATATAGATACAAATAAGTCCTTACAACAATCTTACACAAATACCATAAACAACATAAAAACCTGCGTCAAACAATTACCTATCAGAAAAAACAACAATAAAAACATAAATGAAACAATATTCACACCGAGACTGAAGCAATATATTGAAGAGAGAGAACAACTTAAAAATTTGAAAAAGAAATAAAAAGAGAAAAAGAAATTAAACAAACTATACAGAAAAATCAGGAAAGAAATAAAGAAAAACAAACAACAGCAACAATACAAAATAATAGAGCAAGAACTAAAAAATAGAGGCTCAGTTAAAAGAGCAGATAGAACTCTCAACCCGGGGAAAGAGTGGATAATTGGACTTACAGGAAAAGACGGAAAAAAGGTTACTGATAGAGGCAAAATTATAGACATAGCTACCAATTATTACAAAGAATTGTACAGTGACAAGCTAAACAAAAAATTGAACTACATGCCAAAATGCTCACGGAACAGTGAAGAAGTGCAACCTATTATGGAAAGCGAGGTCAGAGAAAGTATAAAGTCCCTAAAGACATCTAAAAGCCCAGGACAAGACGGCGTAACGAATGATATGTTAAAAGCCGTATGCGATCCACTGACGCCAGTAATTACAAAAATATTTAATGGTATTTTGTATAATGCTTATATACCAGAAGAATGGGAAAATGCTATAATTACACTTATATACAAGAAAGGGAACCCTATGGATATAGGTAATTACCGCCCTATCAGCCTCTTGCAATCTGTTTACAAATTGTTTACTAACATTCTTCTAAGAAGGTTAAAAAATAATCTGGAATCTAAACAACCTAAAGAACAGGCTGGCTTTAGACCCAAATACAGTACGATTGACCACATATTTACATTATCGCAAGTGATAGAGCGCTACACAGAATACAAGATGCCACTCTACATCGCTTTATAGATTATTCAAAGCTTTCGATTCAATATCCCACAAATCGCTCTGGGAAAGCCTGGAAGAACAGGAGTCGAAGGAAAGTACATAAAGATATTGTGGACCATATACAATAAAAGCAGAGCAACGGTAAAGTTGGAACGACTTGGAATGCCGTTTGATATAGAAAGAGGCGTAAGACAAGGCGACCCCATTTCGCCAAACTTGTTCATAGCACTCCTAGAACACATATTCTCTTAACTAGATTGGGAGAACCTCGGAATAAATATTAACGGAGAACGTTTAAACCAACTTAGATTCGCGGACGATATTGTCCTGCTTAGCGAAAACTATGAAGACCTACTCTACATGCTTACAACACTGGATAAAGAAAGCCAAAATTGCGGACTCTATATGAACACGAATAAGACATGTGTCATGACCAACAGCAATGAAATTCCGATCAAAATAGGACAAAAGACTATTGAGTATGTCAAACAGTATGTTTATCTGGGACAAAACGTATCTTTCATGGACTACACGCTGAAAGAAGTAAACCGAAGAATCAAAATAGCGTGGAACAAGTACTGGTCAATGAAACACATATTCAAATCTAAACTTCCCATATCATTGAAAAAGAAAGCTATGGACTCTACAGTCTTACCAACATTATTATATGGATGCCAAACATGGGCTCTATCACGGCAAATCATAACCAAACTTCAGGTCTTCCAAAGATCAACTGAAAGGAGCATGCTTGGTATAAGACTTCGAGATCGCCAGCGAAATACGACGATCAGAAAAAAGACACAAATCATAGACGCTGCAGAGCTTGCATGCAAACTGAAGTGGAGATGGCTGGCCACGCCGCTCGTGCTACGGACGAGCGCTGGAGCAGTCGTGTGTTGTACTGGTACCGCGACACACACTCGCCTGCGCGGACGATCACGCTCGCTGGAGAGATGACATCCAGGCTGTGGCGGGGCGACGTGGACGAGACTGGCTATGGACCGAGACCAATGGAAACTGATGGAGGAGGCCTTCACCCAAAAATGGGTGCCAAAGAACATTAAAAATAATTAAAAATAACTAGGTAATGTGATGTGAAAATAATGCAAATAAATATATTTCTATTTCTACTATTAATCTAATTTTGTAAGTTGAATGAATTAGTTATGTATATCTTAATCAAAATACTCGAATTATTTATTAGTTTATTTTATATATTTACTGAATATAATAAAATTAAGATAAAAATGTAATGTTTGTTATATTGTAATTTGTTTTTTGGAAATAAATGGCTTTGTATTGTATTGTATTGTATTGATTCAAAATTTTACCACATTGTGTACCCTACGAAAGAAATCTTCTAGTATTCTGAAAGTATTCAGAAGCATACATAGGGTATATTTTTCAATGGTTAAACAACATATTCTCGTGAAAATATTGTGAAACTGTTGAACAGTCTCTAGACATTTTAATTTTATTCTTAATATTAGGTATCTGGCTGGCCAAATAATACTCACCACTCTCAGACAAATTAAGTACAGATGGTAACAGTTTATCTTGAGCAGTCAAATCTTTAACTGAGAATAGAACCGGTGCGACGTCCTCATCCTCAAGAGCGCTCGATTGCCGGTTTATTTTGCTGATGAATTCCTTCGCAAACTTCGGTTTTCTCACTCGTTTTGCTTGTGGCAATTTCTTCTTTGATTTCTCACTGAATTCTTCGGCAGAGTCACCGGTGTCTTCTGCTTCCACATCGTCTTCGGAGCTAGAATGCTCAGGGATTTCTGCCTCCGAACCGGAATCACTGAAATCGCCGACAGCATTTTCTGCCTCACTGTCGTCCTCGTCCTTATAAACAGTTTTAATAACTTTCTTTCTGGTAGTAGGCATTATTTAAATCTACATCTAAGAAAGTTTTGAAATTGTAACAAAATTCTGTTTTTAGTTGGAAAAATATAACCAAAACACAAAGAAATATTGCGAAATAGTCGCGCGAGCGAGATTATGACAGTGAGTGACATTAGCCAGCCACAGATTGTTGTTGTTGTTTTAAAAATTCATCCATCAGGATAGGCAATGGTACTAGCCATACAGCCTAGTCTTTTATTAGTTCTTTCTGTTATCTTTTCAAAAATAAGGCATTAAATGCCAATTCTTCTATAGTTCATTTCTTATTTCCAATAAAAACAAGGCAAGAATGCCATTTCTTCTATATATTCTTGTCTAATTTTCAGGTTCATAAAATTCCATGTCCGGGTTAAATCCATGTCAAAGCTCTCCAACCGTGGAGATAATAAAGTCAAATATTGGATTAAAAGTGGCAGGGTTCGATAGAAGTTCTTGAAGCGAAGGCGGGATACTGTCTTTGTAAATATCTTGCAGCTTGTCAATTAATAAAATTCGGTTAATATTTAAAGCAGGACAGTTGAAAAATATATGTTCCAGCGTTTGATTTTCATTTAGAGAGCAATCTGTACATAAAGGTGAGTTAATAATTTTCATGCGGTGTAGATGGGCTTTAAATTTACAATGACCAAATCGTAACCTGCATATTTGTGTGAAGAATCTTCTTTTATAAAGGTATTATTCTTAGCGAACCAGGGTTTCTCTCCCAGATTCTTATTGATTGCAGCATACCATGCACCTTTTTCTTGTATTATAATTTGATGTTGATTTATCCAGCTTTGTCTAATTTCCTCTTGAATCAATGGGATTAAATCTCTCCATGGAAGTGACATTCTTCTGGGTTGTCCAATTAAGCTATTGTTTATTGTTCTGGCAAGGTAGTCAGCTGTTTCATTACCTGACACACCTTTATGTGCTGGAGACCATAAAAATTCAATTGAAACATTGGCGTTGTATAGTGTTTGCCACAGCTGTTTAATTTTATAAATAATATAATTTGTACTCAGAGTGTTATTCTTTAAAGCTGATAAAACTGACATACTGTCACTTATAATAAGCCATTTAGGGAAAGAGTGATTTAAATTGTTTATATATTCTAAAGCGGCTTGAATTGCTGCAGCTTCTGCCGTAAATATACTGCAGGTTTTTGGTAGTTTATATCCATTTCCTGTCTTCAAGGCACTGTGATAGTATGCAAGAGAGACACCAGTATCAGTTTTGAGCCATCAGTGTAAATATGCTGGTATTGTGGCCATAATGATAGTTTCTCATATAGCTCTTCTCTAGTTCTAATAGAGTTATCTATAACTATATTCATATTGCAAAATTTGCTTTCAAAAGCTCCCTCGTAACATGCCAACTTGTCAGATTTGTGAATGTTATGCCTTTCATTATAAACTTTTATTTCAGAATAATCAAGCAGAATAAAGGGAATTTAATTGAAGTAGATGCAGAGGCCAAAGTTTGATTTTCAGCGATTTTCTAATAAGGAATGGTGAGTAAAAGAAAATAATTTCAGTAGAAATCTAAATTTGAGATATTTAAATCTTAACATCAATGGAGGTATATTGCATTCAACTTGCATAGAAACAATAGGTGTTGTTTTCATTGCACCTGTTATTAAACGTAAATTTTTATTCTGTAAAGTTTCTAACTTTTTAACCAAAATAGGATTGGAAGCATAACAAAGAAAACTATATTCAAAGTGGGAACGTACCACAGACTTATACAACATAAGTAAAACTTTAGGATCAGCCCCCCATGATGTTCTAGCGAGGGATTTAAGAATATTAAAAGCTCTAGAAGCTCTATCTGACACATAACTTACATGCTTATTCCATGATAAATTTCTAGTAAAAATTACTCCAAGAAATTTTGCTTCATCTTCTACTGGCAATAAGCTACCATCATAATATATATGAGATATTAAAAGTCTAGATCTACTAAAGATCACAACTTTAGTTTTCTAGACTAACATTTAAATGTAAATAATCAAAGTATGTTTTTAATCTTTCTAATGCTAAATTTAATTTGATTTCTGTTGCTTGCATGTTAGACCCAATACAATATATAGCTAAATCATCAGCAAATTGTAAATTTCTTACTTCGGTACCCAGTATACTATTTAATTTATTAATATACAAGATGAACAGCAAAGGACTTAAAATTCCACCTTGACAAACACCTAAATATGACGATTGTGGTCCATATAAATTATTTTTAAATTTGACATATACTTGCCTACCATTTAAAAATTGAATATCCAACTAATTAATTTTCCAGGTAAACCTAACAACTGTAACTCCGCAGCAAGCACATGGTGATTAACATTATTGAAGGCTCCAACAATATCAAAGAAGACACAAACAACAAATTTATTAAATGAGAAGGAATGATGAATGTCAAGAAAGAGATTATTCAAACTTTCGATTGCAGAGTGACCACGTCTAAAACCAAACTGATTTGGAGGTAATAACTTATTAGATTCAATAAAAAATTCCAGTCTTTGTTTTAGTATTTGTTCAAAAACTTTACCTATACAGGATGTTAATGCTATAGGTCGATAAGAATTACAATTATCCGCATCTTTACCAGGTTTCAAAACTGGAATTAAACAATCAACCTTCCATTCAGTGGGAATTATGTCATTAGACCAAAGAAAGTTAAATATGTCCAAAATCATTTTTACTTGACAATGAAAGATTTTTAATAACTTATATGGAATATGATCCAAACCAAAAACAGTATCTCTTCTAGAGCTAAGTGCAGTAATAAATTCATTTAAAGTAAAAGGTGTAATTAAATAATCATTACCACCAGTGACTGGAGAGTTAACAGTAGTAGTGACAATATTTGGAGAAACGGTTGTGTACTTATTTAAAAATGCTGGTATCCAATCTGTGTTAGAAGACCGTATCACATTACATTCAGAAAAAGATTTATTAAACATGCGCATTGTTTTCCATATTACAGACAGAGGTGTTTGCCGGTTAAATGTTTCACACAAAGCCATCCATGAAGCTTCTTTCCTTTTAATGGTAAGTTTTTAATAGCTTGTTGTTTTTAAAATAGATATAATTTTCTAATGTTGGGTCATTTTTAAATTTAATGTAAGCAGCTTTAGAATTATTTACTGCTAAAGTGCAGGCATTATTCCACCAAGGCAAACATGGTCTTTTCCTACGTGTTAAATTTGGCTGCACTGAATTATTTCTGGTTGTGGGATTAGCCTCAAATGCACAATTTAGTAGTAAAGAGCAGAGATTAGAATAGGATTCCTGGGGTCGTTCAAAGTCAAAGTTAAAAGTAGTTAATTTGTCACTAACTATTTCTTGATATTTTTCCAATCGACATTTGAAAAATTTGGACGGATGTAATTTCCTTGATTTAAATTGGAATTGTTAATTCTATTTACAGAACCAAGGATACTAGTAACAGTGGGAAGATGATAACTCCCCATTGGATCATCATGAACTGACCAGCTACAACGTAATGATAATGAGGAAGAAACGAGAGTAAGATCCAATGCATTTGGTTTCCACACATGTGAACCCACAGTAGTTGCTTGGCCGTCATTAAGGAGGCATAAATTATTATCATCAATCACATCTTGCAAAATTATACCACGCGCATCAGTTGACGTGCAACCCCACGAAGTACTGTGTGCATTGAAATCCCCAGCCATAATAAGAGGCCCCGGTACAGATTTAATCAAACTATCAAGACGGGAATAAGTAAAGTTGGAAGGAGAAGCCAACGTGGGACTATAGAAACTAATTATTGTAATAATTTCATTGTTGAAATGTAACTGAACTGCCAAATTTTGTAATGAGTTATCAGAATGTGTGTTTAACAAATTGTAACGCAAATTATTTTGTATTAATATAGCAACACCATTGTGTTTAGTACCTATATCTAATCTTTCGATGTTAAAACCTTTAATTTTAATTTTTTCCTGGTTTTAACCAGGTTTCAGAAATAAGTGCTACATGAATATTATTATTATATAAAAATAAGTAAAAGCATGTAAATTACTAGACAAACTTTGAGCATTCCATTGAACAATATTTAACTGATCCATAAATTAGAATTTACTTAGTTTTATGGTCTGTGGTTTTATTGATACTGAATGAATCAAGTAAAGCGCTTTTTATACTTTGAGTAGAGATTGGGATGGGATTTTCAGCATCTTTACTAGCGGAAATAATTTTTATAATTGAAGAAATCAGAAGATTCATGAATTGTTCCGATTTAAACAATTGTTGAACTGGGTCTACTTTACTTTTTAGTGGGGGGAAGTTTTTGTTATTAAAAACTTCAGAATACGAGGCCCTGCGCATCTGAACTTTTATCTCCTCTGCTTTTTGAATTTTCACTGGGCATGATTTGGCAATTGCAACATGTTTTCCTTTGCAGTGAACACAGACTGCTTCTTCTGGCCGTTTTACGCAATCTTTATAATTGTGGGAATCACCGCAGATTGAGCACCTCTGGGCGTTTTTACAGAATTTACCAATGTGCCCAAAGCGCAGGCATCGCAGGCATTGGCTCACAGGAGGCGTGTATTGCCTTACTTAGAAATACCAGCTGTTAATATCCACATAATCAGGAAGTACTGCACTAGCGAAAGTTATCGATACCGCTTGTGTTGGTACCAAGCAGGAGTTACCTTCGTCGTCTTTGGAACGTCGCATGAATCGGCGTACAGATACAACATTTCTGCAACTAGAAATTCCATCATATATTTTTTTGTTGCTCATGTATGTTGGAACGTTTGTTATTACCCCTGTCACTTCCGTTAATCTTGCTGGAATAGTCGCCCTCAACTTTAGCTCTCTTTGAGACTTGACATTATTAAGAGCTGCATTTGCTAACCCTGGTCGCTCAAATATAACCGCTATTTTGTAACGATTGATTCTTTTCAATTGCTTGATACCTTTGTTACTAAGCTTCAATGCGCTTCCCAAGCCCATCAAGTCCCTCTCACCTATCGGCGTCTTGTCGTCCGCGCTCTCGTAAATTACTATATATTCGAACTCACCGCCATCCTCCGGATACTGACGGATGTAGTTTTCAGTTTTGTATGGCTTGTATTTGTCTACATCGTCGTCGCCCGCATCATCGCTCATAGCGGGGTCCTCTCCTTCGCTTACCTCTCCGCCATCGTTTCCCTTTTTACGTTTGCCTTTGCGACCCATGGCTGGGCAGCAAAGCTGTGTTGCTTTTTTATTGCACTATTAGAATATAAGTTACTAGTAATTAAATTTACTAAGAAATTATCAATTTATTCAGCAAAAAGCAATTTTAAAATTTTCTTTGAAAAATTTTCACCCTCTTGATTCAAATTCCCGCCAAAGAATCGCCAGCCACAGATAATAAATATTATTAATTCAAGAGTTTTTGTAGCCAAATTTTAGCACTACACAGGCCTCTATACACACAACTTATTTTTAAACCGCATTAGAAACTAGTGGGGGTGTAGCAGAAAACAAGCGTTCATGTAGTAGATAGCTGGGTTAAATAGTGCCATCTACACAACATTTATTGAACTTTTATCGCATTGTTGTTCAACAATGTAATAATAGATGGCGCTAAGTGTTACCGTTTCCGTTTTAATTTTTCGGGTATTTTCACTTTTCGAAAACGCGCTCTGTCTGCCTGCCTGCCTGTCTGATGAAGTTTTCCACACTTTTTCCAGGGATAATCATTTTCATTATAAGGGGACACTACTGGCAGGAAGGAAAAATCCACACCGGTGATGCCCCGTACAGCGAATTACATACCTACCTACCTACTTAATTACTAGTCCTATTTATTGTCCGAGAAGAAAGGTGGTTCCGTGCCTCGGAGGGCACGTTAAGCTGTCGGTCCCGATTGCTGTCTGTAATGTCCCGATTGTTACTTACCATGTCAGAGGCCTCTAGTAATACCTAGATTCTAGATGGTTGTTAAAAATCTGCAACCACTGAATGCAACTATGGTTCATCTTGTCGCATGACTCGATTTTTCACGCAACGATCGTGGTAGTAAGAAGTAGGTATAAAGTACCAAAAGGTAACTATTAAGTACCAGCTTATTTCATAAGGTTGGCACTACACAGTTTCTTCTTTTAATTTTTGTCACTGGGACATTTCCTGCGAAATTCTTTTCCCTTTTGTTCTGGTTCTTATAGTAGACGCGGAGTATCTTATTATACCACTAGCTGCCCGTCAGCGGTTTCACCCGCTGCAACCTATTATTACGCGGGAAGAAAGCATTACTCGCCAAGAGATGTCGCTGTTAGTTTTCGGCGAAAACGTTTAAAACGCGAATCGGCTCAGTCACGCCACCTTTGCAAAAATATCCGAATATGCGTGATCCCGTAGGAATAAGACATTTTCCCGTGGTAAAAAGTAGCCTATGTGTTATTCCAGATAGTCTTCTATATTTGTGCAAAATTTCATGTCAATCTAATCAGCCGTTTTAGCGTGATGTCGTAACAAACACACACACAAACATCCGCCTTTATAATATTAGTAGGATAGGATTAGTAGGAAGTAGAATTTGTGGGATTCAAAATCTTGTTAAAACATTTTCATTGGCAAGTAATTTTTGTACGTGTGTTGTGTTGTGTGTTGTGGGATATACATCAATTTTGCCTTACTTACTCGCCAAGAGATGACGCTGTTAGTTTCTAAAATGCGAATCGGCTCAGTCGGGCCACCTTTTTCATAAATATTGGAAAATGCGTGATCCCGTGGGAATGAGACATTTTTCCGTGGTAAAAAGTATATGCTATTCCAGATGCCCTTTTATATTTCTACAAAGTTTCATGTCAATCTAATCAGCCGTTTTTGCGTGAAGTCGTAACAAACACACACGTAGGAAGTATAGCAAGACCAGTGTGTAAGATTTTCCAATATCGTAAGACAAAACATAACGCCGTGTGGTGCCGGCAGAGTAGAATAGCACCACCCCCTCTCTTCCCGTGGGAATCGTAAGAGGCGACCGAGGGATAAACCCGACCCAAACAGCCAGGCCAACCGTATGGTGGCGGTTAATCCACCACAAAAGCATTCCCAATGACGGTTGACGTCTGTTAGGCGGCCGGTCGTAAAATTAAGCCGAATCCATTGCAGCACGATTTTGTGTTTAGCAAAACGTGTTGCGCCGACCCCAAGCAATTGGGATAAGGGCAGGAAGATGATGTAAGACAAAACTTAAATTAAATAAAGTAAAAACAAAAATAAGGAGAACACTATCCGGATTCGAACGCGAGTCACCTTGTTTGGTAGGCAAGCGCACTATCGCCGCAGCTACCATGACTTTAGGATGACTCTTGAATTAATGGATATGCTTCCCCACAAAGACGCGAATCGGCTCAGTCACGCCACCTACGTCAAAAATTTTGGAATATGCTTGATTCCGTAGAAATGAGACATTTTCCTGGGGTAAAAAGTAGCCTATGTGTTATTCCAGATGCTCTTTTATATTTTTGCAAGGTTCATGTCAATCTAATCAGCCGTTTTTGCGTGATGTCGTAACAAACACACACACACAAACATCCGCCTTTATAATATTAGTAGGATAGGATTAGTAGGAAGTAGAATTTGTGGGATTCAAAATCTTGTTAAAACATTTTCATTGGCAAGTAATTTTTGTACGTGTGTTGTGGGATATACATCAATTTTGCCTTACTTACTCGCCAAGAGATGACGCTGTTAGTTTCTAAAATGCGAATCGGCTCAGTCGGGCCACCTTTTTTATAAATATTGGAAAATGCGTGATCCCGTGGGAATGAGACATTTTTCCGTGGTAAAAAGTATATGCTATTCCAGATGCCCTTTTATATTTCTGCAAAGTTTCATGTCAATCTAATCAGCCGTTTTTGCGTGAAGTCTTAACAAACACACACGTAGGAAGTATAGCAAGACCAGTGTGTAAGATTTTCCAATATCGTAAGACAAAACATAACGCCGTGTGGTGCCGGCAGAGTAGAATAGCACCACCCCCTCTCTTCCCGTGGGAATCGTAAGAGGCGACCGAGGGATAAACCCGACCAAACAGCCAGGCCAACCGTATGGTGGCGGTTAATCCACCACAAAAGCATTCCCAATGACGGTTGACGTCTGTAAGGCGGCCGGTCGTAAAATTAAGCCGAATCCATTGCAGCACGATTTTGTGTTTAGCAAAACGTGTTGCGCCGACCCCAAGCAATTGGGATAAGGGCAGGAAGATGATGTAAGACAAAACTTAAATTAAATAAAAGTTCGAAAAAATAAAAACAAAAATAAGGAGAACACTATCCGGATTCGAACGCGAGTCACCTTGTTTGGTAGGCAAGCGCACTATCGCCGCAGCTACCATGACTTTAGGATGACTGTTGAATTAACGGATATGCTTCCCCACAAAGACGCGAATCGGCTCAGTCACGCCACCTACGTCAAAAATTTTAGAATATGCGTGATTCCGTAGAAATGAGACATTTTCCTGGAGTAAAAAGTAGCCTATGTGTTATTCCAGATGCTCTTTTATATTTTTGCAAAGTTTCATGTCAATCTAATCAGCCGTTTTTGCGTGATGTCGTAACAAACACACACACAAACATCCGCCTTTATAATATTAGTAGGATAGGATTAGTAGGAAGTAGAATTTGTGGGATTCAAAATCTTGTTAAAACATTTTCATTGGCAAGTAATTTTTGTACGTGTGTTGTGGGATATACATCAATTTTGCCTTACTTACTCGCCAAGAGATGACGCTGTTAGTTTCTAAAACGCGAATCGGCTCAGTCGGGCCACCTTTTTTATAAATATTGGAAAATGCGTGATCCCGTGGGAATGAGACATTTTTCCGTGGTAAAAAGTATATGCTATTCCAGATGCCCTTTTATATTTCTGCAAAGTTTCATGTCAATCTAATAAGCCGTTTTTGCGTGAAGTCGTAACAAACACACACGTAGGAAGTATAGCAAGACCAGTGTGTAAGATTTTCCAATATCGTAAGACAAAACATAACGCCGTGTGGTGCCGGCAGAGTAGAATAGCACCACCCCCTCTCTTCCCGTGGGAATCGTAAGAGGCGACCGAGGGATAAACCCGACCAAACAGCCAGGCCAACCGTATGGTGGCGGTTAATCCACCACAAAAGCATTCCCAATGACGGTTGACGTCTGTTAGGCGGCCGGTCGTAAAATTAAGCCGAATCCATTGCAGCACGATTTTGTGTTTAGCAAAACAATTAGCAAGCAATTGGGATAAGGGCAGGAAGATGATGTAAGACAAAACTTAAATTAAATAAAAGTTCGAAAAAATAAAAACAAAAATAAGGAGAACACTATCCGGATTCGAACGCGAGTCACCTTGTTTGGTAGGCAAGCGCACTATCGCCGCAGCTACCATGACTTTAGGATGACTGTTGAATTAACGGATATGCTTCCCCACAAAGACGCGAATCGGCTCAGTCACGCCACCTACGTCAAAAATTTTGGAATATGCGTGATTCCGTAGAAATGAGACATTTTCCTGGGGTAAAAAGTAGCCTATGTGTTATTCCAGATGCTCTTTTATATTTCTGCAAAGTTTCATGTCAATCTAATCAGCCGTTTTTGCGTGATGTCGTAACAAACACACACACAAACATCCGCCTTTATAATATTAGTAGGATGAGTAGACGCTGTATCCTCCTGAGACCTCAGGCGAGGACATTAGAATTTTTTTTGCACATTTTAGAAAAATGTTTATAATAAGTAAATAAATAGAATCTAACCGAATTTAGTAAATAATGAGGCCAAAAATACACATTTTTTTACTTTTTAATATTTTATACCTACCACTAAATTGAATTTAAAAATGACCGTCATGAAAAAAAGGAATAAGGCGCCAGGACTCACGAGGGTATTTCTATATTTCGTAAAGTTTTCTAAGGTATAACCTCAGTGATCGAAATACTTAATAGTGCAGTTTAAGTGATAGTGAGCCCCGCCAAGTGTAAGTAGGTAAGTGTAGGTACTTACTACCTCTACTTTAGTGCATGCTCTAGTGCAGGGATGGGGAAATACATTTTGGAAAGGGCCATATCAAAGAATCACAACTTGTAAGCGGGCCAAACAAGTTTATTAATTACTTAAAAAAAAAATACAAAATATTAAGTTTATTTTGATGTGCTTGATCGATGACATAAATTATGCCGTGTGGTGCCGGCAGAGTGTGCTGTGTGGTGCCGGCAGAGTGTGCCGTGTGGTGCCGGCAGAGTGTGCCGTGTGGTGCCGGCAGAGTGTGCCGTGTGGTGCCGGCAGAGTGTGCCGTGTGGTGCCGGCAGAGTGTGCCGTGTGGTGCCGGCAGAGTGTGCCGTGTGGTGCCGGCAGAGTGTGCCGTGTGGTGCCGGCAGAGTGTGCCGTGTGGTGCCGGCAGAGTAAAATAGCACCACCCCCTCTCTTCCCGTGGGGGCCGTAAGAGACGACCGAGGGATAAACCCGACCCAAACAGCCAGCCAACGGTATGGTGGCGGTTAATCTACCACAAAGGCATTCCCAAGGAGGGTTGACGTCTGGTAGGCGGCCGGTCGTAAAATTCAGCCAAATCCTTTTGCAACACGATTTTGTGTTCAACGAAACGTGTTGCGCCGACCCCAAGTATTTGGGATAAGGGCAGGAAGATGATGATGATCCATGAGATAAATGAAATTTTGACTGATTTGATTTGGAATACGGGTGAGAGCGAGAGCGCTGCGCTCGCCGATTTTCTGAACAAGTGATAGGTGACGCACGACCGGTAGCTGGTATGGTAGGTCGCTCGCGCCAGTAAACACCTAACTACCTTCACCAAATAGGTACCTACTTATTAACGTGATTAATTGAACTTGAGGGCCAAACTTAATAAAAATCAGTCAGTGACCGCGGGCCGGATGAAATCACTCCGCGGGCCGGATTTGGCCCGCGGGCCGCCATTTCCCCATCCCTGCTCTAGTGTTATGTTATAATGGTTTATGGATAGATTCATTAAATTCTTCTACCTACTCGGGTTCGTACCCAATATACCCAATCGGATATCATTTAGGTACTAATCCAAAAACGAGAAAATGCTTTTCCTATTCATAATAATATGTACGGCGAAATAGCAATAAAAGTTTCAGTTTGTCGTATCAAAACTGTTGGGCGGCTATTTTAGTTCGCTGACATAGTCAAATTGGTCGTTCTCTTATAAAAGCTTTTAGAGTGGTGCGAGTCGATACTTAGCTAGGTACGTACTTATACAGGATGTAAAAAACACTGAGCTAATGGCAGTCAGTTCTGAATGCCCTGATAACTTAACTATTTAATGGAAAACATATGATCTGCTGATGTAAGTAAAGTATCCCACGCCGTCATAGGTATTATCTTCGATTCGTGGACAGACCAGGGGCTATGAGTAAGTACCTACCTACTTACAGGCCAGCTGCAGAACCTCAAAAAGCAATTGATTTGACAGAGGCATTCATCGAATACCTACCTATACAAAAGCAGGCCAGGCCAGGTCCTTACCTACCTCTACCTGCAAATCTTGTGTAAATCTTACAACAAAGGGTAGATAAAAAGTAGCGCTACTTACCCAACTACCAGAATTAATTTAAACAACTTTGATTACCTATACTATACTAAATAACATCCTGTATCTGACAAGTCGATGGGTAGTGAGTCGTAATAGTGGCTAATTGGCCATAAAACTAACTAAGTATAATATGATATGATGTGACGTCTCTCGACACAGGCTATCATTAATGCAATGTTTTTAAAGAACAGTTTTAGATGAGCAAGAGCTATCAAGCAGCTGTTCTTGCTTTCATCGTGGTAATTAATTCATAATCGTGGCTGTTGTAAGGCGCGACGATTCCCATACAAAAGTTAAATGAGTAAGTAAAGGAGATAAAGGTTTGATGGGCCGCATGGGCCGCACCGCTCTTCCACTGAGTTATCGAGTAGCTTGGAGAAGAGCACCAAGAGATAGAAATTTGGCATGCATCGATCGGCGCATCGATGGCTCAGTGACAGATTGGTGGGACGGTGACGGATGCGGCCCCGGTTGTTGCATGTTATTTTTTTCAATTTCTTATTTTCCTTTATGAGAATAATACCTAAGTATTGTTAGTGCAATAAGATCCCAATAACTCGATGGTTGCGTTTATAAAATAAATAAACGCATGATTTCATATCTTAAATAAAAACCATTTGAACAATGAAAAGCAGCGCATTCCTCCCTGGGCGAGTAAATCGCGTTCCCAGCTCCACAGTTCGCCATAAAGCATAAACTAACATAAATAACTTCAATTGTTTGCTGCCTTATTGTTAACTTTAATTACATTTTGAATTAATTTTGTAATTAAAACGGAAGCTAGAGCGCGCCGCGTGAAGTTTAAGTGGCTGGAAACGGATCGACCTCGGGATGGTGTGGCCAGCACTGTTTTAGCCAAAATACCGAATAAGTTAGCTTACCATTGTGGTGCTGGATTAAGGCAGCATCATCACATTTCTACATGTGGGTGTCGTATTAGACGACTAAAGGATGAATCCAGGTAATGGGCAGCGGTATTCCCTGTGAATATCTACAATACCTTGTGCACTGCGCTCGCCAATCCGCCTGTCAGGCGTGGTGAGAATCTAGGTATGGTAATTGCGAGAAGCGCATGTCCAACAATGGACTGTTGTGGTTGTTGTAGTAGTAGTAGCTTACCATGGTGGTGCTGGATTAAGACAGCATCAACACATTTGTGTTCACGGATGACTAAGGGAGAAATAAATCTAGGGAATGAACAGCACAATGTTCCTGTGGATGCAACTGCAACCAAAAGGCTCCTGGTAAGTAAGTAGAACAACACTGCCCCGCTAAACACAATAGTAACTTATGCTTTTTCTTTTTACCAGGGCAGAACAGTCTACTACCTGTTGGATTCGTAAGAGATGAAACAAGGGTTTAATCATTTTATGTGCATTAGTGCTGAACTGACCTGAAGGGGGACTAAGGCGTGATCAAGTAGGTATAGACTAACCACTGACTTTGTAACAATGTGAAACATAAACTACCTAGGTATTCCCATAATTTTGTCCATCCTCTAAACCTGGCGAAATTTTCACGACTTCATATCTGAAAACATGTAAAACCCCAAAAATCTGGCCACACTTCCACTGGAGACGAAGGGGTGTGGCGGGGCGCGGGGCACCCCGGCTTTTAGATGCAATCTCTGAGTGGATTAATTAATTCTGAGGTGCTGGTTATCTCCTGTTATCATTTAATAAAGTTATGTAAGGATGTAGAGAGCCGCTTTACGGCGGTAGATGATGCCATGAATCTGGTGAATGGTCCTGGCGGGTGATTTTAGCTCAATTCGCGGGTTCGGGTTCTGGTTATGTAGGTAGGTAAATATCATTTGGTAGATCATGATCAGTTCTAAAAATATTTAAAATTTTCTGTAATAGGAGAGTTTAAAAAGTTACCTACTTTAAATTACTTATACATAGTTACTTATGGGATGTAGAGTTGATAGTGATCATAGGTAGAGCTGCGGTAAATAGACTTGATATTTTAAGGCTCAGAAAACAGAACATGAGAAAGAAGACCCTCACGGCTCAAGGCATTGGAGAATACAAGTAGATCTAAGTATTGCGAACTACTTGAAAGTCCTCGTACGGAATCTAGAGTGTTCGACGCATTGATATGTACCTAAATGTTTCATGAGGCACCGGGCATCAGCATCACCTGGTGTGACGAAAATAACGAATTCAGAACGCTTTTCAAAACAACACTCAGCCCGCGCTACATTATGCATGAAGCACTCCATTTGCTGATCCGCTCAGGCTCAGGAGTCCCGTTCACCCGCTCGCGGCTCGTTAAGCGCCTACATTAGCTACAAACACTTATTGATTCCACCAGATTGATGTAATTTATAAAGAAATGGTACGACTCCGTCGAACGCCCCAGACAGCTTATTGTTCGCCCACAAAACAACAATGTTGCTCCTTGTTACCGTTTTATACGCGCTGGAAAGTGTTTTACGATTTCCTTCCTAACAAGTATTAGTTAGGACGTTGAGTTTTATTGTTAAACGTATTACATCGACGTATTTCTGCCGTTCAATCATTCTTAGCACGAATACGTCCAGCTAGAGTGACGTCTCTCACGCACGAGTGACCAAGACGAATCGCATGAAGCTATAATTCAATTAACTACTCACCTATTCAATTACGAGCAGTACTACCGTGTAGCACGCCAAAACGTACCGGCAATTTGCTTTGTTTTTGAAGAGCTGCCGAAGCTGGGCATCGAGGGTCCGCCAGAAGGAGGGGAGCTACAAATGCAATATTAATGCAGTGCCGAGTGGTGGCCTGAGTGCATTTACTTAATGGACCGTAGGCAAAATGTTTACACTGTCGACGAACACGAAAAAATAACCTTTTCACAAATCGGATAGAGAGTTTTTAGCGGGATTATTGCGAGCGAGCGACGTGCTGACTCACACAAATAAAAACTTCCCACTTCATCTACTCAGGATAAAAAACTTATACGACACCTCCACAGACGCAGGACGGAGTGGGATACATTACCGGAGTGGAAAAGTTAAAAAGCTTAAATGTATCTCCGGCGCGGCTAAAAGTGTCTGACAAAAGTTCGACTTCCATTTTAAAAAGCTCCATTACAAAACATCGAGATTCGCTTCCGCCACGCCGCCGCGAGCGCGAACTGGCGGCTTCAGGACGACGGAATTAACTCGAAAACTTTTCAATTTATTTTATATGAAATCGAGCATGGTATTCGTGTGCTAGGAGAGTGGATGTCGCGCCGCTTCGCTGTTCATTGGGTCTCAGGCTGCAGCACTGCACTCGGGTAGAGGCGGTAGAGCCCATAAAAGCAATATAATACTTTTCGCATTATATTTCTCGATCAAAGAATCAATTACAATTCAATGTGAATAAGTAATTGGATCCGGCACGTATAGGTTGCGTGAGTTGATCCGATAGGAAGCGGAAATGTGGACCTTAGCAATTATTACGAGGTTTGAACATGATCATTGAAACTCTCAGCTGAAATTGATCTCGCAGAATGCCGAAATAAGCGGCCTTGCGCATGCGCATCCTTTATTAAATCGAAATAGACTTACCGAATGTTTAAGAACTGCTTCTGTTTCGATCATTTTCAGTTGATCGGCTGAGAAAGAATCAGCGATACGAAGAATTTGCGATTAAGTATTATACTATAGATAAGAGCTATATAGGTACTCTAGTCTAGATTGTGCTCTATACCGGGTGTTAATGACAACTCTACGAATACAGGCAGGCAACAACGTTCACAAGCAACGCACGAACAAACAACTTCCCTTAAAAAAATATTAGGATTTGTAAAAAAAAATACTTCTCGTAGTGCGTAAATGCAGACAGCTGATCGTGATTTTGGATGGAAGGTCGAAATTTTATTGTTGGGTCCTGAAATATATTTCTATAGGAAGTTGTTCAGTTTCATGTCCTAAATGAACCCTATTATGGCAGTATTCGGAGAGCTATCTCTGCTGTCTCTTACACCCTGTATAGCTAGATACCAAGCGAGTGCATGGTGCCCGCACGGCTACATCTCTGCGACCACGGACAGCGTTGGATCCACCGCCACGCGCGACGCTTAGCTTGAATTCGTTATTTCTAACATGCTCACCAAGAATTCAATTGCTTGATACTAGTAGTGCCATATTTCCATCACATTTTGTAAAAAATATAGAACAGAACCTATCTATCCTATTTGTTCCCGGGTAATTAGCCAGCATAGGTACAAAATAAGAATAAGTACATACCTATAGAAAAACCAACCTGAAAAGGAGAATGCCCATTTCTGGTCTAAGAAATTGTCTCGCCTCAAAATGAAAATTAAAGCAATATGTAATATCCCTCATTCTAATGCAGAATAGCTACGACAATTGTTGAACAAAACAGGGAAACTTACTTAATTTTCAAAGGTCGTTCTACCGTTAGGTATTTTTACCAAAAAATATACTGCGATGTGAACCTTTTTTGCTCTGTTTGTTTCGGTTTATCTAGTGATAACGATTTTAGAACGAAATACTCGATATATAGCCAAACTTAAGCACTTTTGTCTCTTCCGATACCCAACTTTAACATTCAATAACTTCAGAACTCCTGCCATAATTAAATTATTTTCAGTTACAAAATGTTAAGCAATAATTAGACTTTATAATTATTTTACTTTGGCTTTGAGGCGAGGCCTGCAAGTAGTGAGGCAAGCAATAGACGAACATCTAGATATACGAGAAATTACATAGGTATGTCAAAGAACATTGTTGGTCATAGAATCCTTGACATTATTCAAATGATTTTTTTGAGGTAGAGCCCTACACTCTGAACTAAAAACATACCTAACCCTTCTTCTGAGGCAGTCGGCGATAAAATGGCTTGGCGTAGGAATTTCCTGTAAAATACTGTATTTTTTAATCATAGTGATTCATTATATCGCCTAGTACCTGTCTATCTATTATGTCTCGCTACGTAGTACCTACTTAAATAAATCTTTCACACAGAAATGATAAGAAAATCTGAAAAGTATCAAGACTGCGCTACTCTTGTATAAATCCTGGCGCGGGCACATCCAGAGCAAAGTAAGTTGAATTTGAGAAGAGTTGTAAGTAAGGCTTTGGCTCGGAGATAGTGCTTTTAGGCCCTAACCCCCGGGGTGATGCAGTCGGTCCGTGGAGCTTCTTAAAATGTTTTCACTTATGTATATATGGGAATACATTACCCTGCCTCCGGGTTACTTGAGGCGCACACTTACTTTTAACACAAAATTGAAGTGACGCAAAACCTTCACTCTACTCTCGAGTGTATGTTCGCTTAAATTACATTCTATTGGAAACCTGAAACACTTTACTTATAAAAAGTGCCGCTATCTTAAATCCCCTTCGCTATATGTTGACGATTCTATTTGTGTTCAACGCGAATGTTTACTTTTTATGTTACGATTCAAAATAAAAGATGATGGATATTGCAGCTATTAAGTTCAATGAGGATATAAAACGATACATAGCGTCCATTTAGAGCTTAACTGTGAGTGTGGCCGGGCTTTTAGAGTAGCGAGTACAAAACGGCACCTACCGAGGCTCTTGTGCTCGTCACTGTAATCACTTAGCTTAATTGCGGGCGTTAATTACCGCCGATCTCGACGGTTCAAATTACGTACTCTAAAACGCATTAGCGCCTGACAGCTGGAGATTATCCGTCTAAGCGGCGAGAGCTCGGAGCCGGCGACCGTCGTACCAGGCGGCCCGGCCAGGACGGCCCGCCGCCCGCCGCCCGCCGCCGGCCCGACGCAACCCGTAATGAAATTTAATGAGCCTTAATTGTTGACGACTTAATGCAGGAACTCTAAAAGCGCTCACGCCCATCGCTGAGTGCCAAAAACAAACATCTCAACCAACTGAAGAAACCTCTCTACTCCAGCACATGACGGCGTTTTCCTTGTATCACAGAATTTAACAGGATTACGTCGCTAAAAGGTTTCGTCATTGTGTAGCTGAGTCGCTGAGTGTACAAGTTTCGGCTGCCTACTTACCGCTGTGTGTGCTGATCGGATAGCGCTTTCTTACTTAGCGAAGTGAATTAATTAAAATATTTCGCCTAATGGAAGTTTGTGATCGTGGTGGGAGCGGAACCCATTTCGATATCAGGGTTGTCGTCGGTGAGAAAATATTTGCATACATTTATGAAAATTAAGCTGAATGATTGACTGACTGGCATATCAACATGCAGCTGAAAGCACATCCCTATGTAACTTACTTAGGTAAGTATGTATACTCAGAAAAGTTTTTCTATCATTCTATTGGGCTAGGTAGAATTGGGGTTCAAGTTTGTATCGAACTTTATATCTATCTCTGAAAGATTCTCCTGAAAATAACACAACAGATGAAACCGAGGGCAGAAAGCTAGTAGCAATAAAAATACTAGAGAGCAAACACGACCCGATGAAATATGCGAAGAAGCGACATGACGTGTAAAATTTATTACACAGTTATACTTTTAATCTGTCGTAAATGTTGTAAGACACGCTTAATTCTGTTGTCAACAGTTGCGTCAACGGACAACTGACCTAAAAGCTGGTGCTAATGCTTAGCTATAAACAACGGCTGTTTACTCCTGAGACGCGATTCTCTTGTTTTTCGGACATTTATATTCAACGACACATAAATCGTCATCTGTCTTTGCTATGATGATGTGTGCGACACACTCTGGACTCAAACTTTTAGCGGAATTCAAACTGGCATTCTTTCGAGACACAACCGAGACGTTTTTTATAGAGAGTTGTTTGTTTGTTTGTTTTTCAAAATTCTTTATTTAAAATAAATATATGTTACAGATTGTAATTGGATGGAACACAATTAAATCCTAGTAAGAAACATTTATAAATACTTACAGGCTAAAAACACCTTTTAAAGTTAACTTCAATGTGATGAGATTTCATATGACAGTAATGTAGGTAACTTTTAAACAGTTATTTTAAAAACATCCTGAGTTTAACGTTGTAAAACAGTGTTAAAGTTTTACTTATTTCTTATCTCACTCATAGGGTTAAAATACATATTTACGTTAAAATGATAAGTAACTATTAAAATTCAATTGTGATGATTTCAATCATACACACAAATTTAACATGTAGGTAGAATTTGTCACTGGACAGTTCGGTCAACCGGGCTTAGCGCGCGAGACGCGCCACCCTGCCCCCCGCTATCAGGCGGTTCTAGGGCCGCTAGGGGTAACGCTACGATGTAGCTGCGGTCGCTTGACTGGTTATCGGTCAGTGTAGACTCGTTAAGATCGTCATCACTCGGGAACAATACGTAGTGATGTGGTAGTCTGTAAGTTCCATATCTATCGATATATGATAATTGATTTGCTTTGCTTTGTCCGATAGTTGATATTAACGGGTTTAAGTGATATTTATTACAAGAATAAAAAGTTCGAGTAAGTTTTAGGATAAATTCACGAATCGTCGGGAATTTTATTGCAGTATGCAGCTTTTGGAGGTTAGTGCGGAAGGGTGTATTAAACGCTATCTTGATTGCCTTATTTTGTATTACTTGTAGTATTTGGTAATTTGAGTCTCGAGTGCTGCTCCATACAGGACAAGCATACGTGAGGCAAGGCCGAACAAGGGTAGAGAAGATACGTAATTTGGTGTACGGGCTTAAATTTGCTCTCCTGTTGAGGATAGGGTTGAGAGATCCCATGGCTTGAGCTCCCTTTACACGTAGTTTTGACACATGTTTTGACCAATTTAATTTGTGATCCATAGTTACACCAAGGTACTTAACTGAAGTACTCCAAGGTATTTGATGACCGGCAATTTTAAGTAGCCTTTTGGGAGGTTTTCGTTTACGGGTAAACATTATTGCTTCAGTTTTTGCTTCGTTTAGTTTCAACTTCCATTTCGTAAAAAAGGATTGAAGTAGCTCTAGTGACAATTGGAGCCTGCCTATAATTAAGTCTGTGTCATTGGATGATGTGTACGAAGCAGTGTCGTCGGCATAGCAAGCAAGGCTGGATCTGTTTTGGACGGGAATATCGTTTAGGTACAATAAGAACAAATATGGCCCGAGGATTGAACCTTGCGGGACACCAGCTGGTACCGTATGGCACGAGGATCTCTCATCTCCTATATGAACCGCAAATACGCGGTCACTCAAGTAAGACTGCATAAGTTTGACCAGATGAAGTGGTATTCCGGAGTCAGCAAGTTTATGCAAGAGGCCCTCGTGCCAAACGGTATCAAACGCTTTTTCTATGTCAAGCAGGAACATTCCCGTCGATTCGTTACGATTCAGATTATGAGCAATATGTTCGGCCACTCTAGCTAGCTGGTGCGTAGTAGAGTGAGCAGGACGAAAACCAAATTGCTCATTTACCAGCAGATGCTCTGAGGCTGCTTTTAGGCGGGTGTGAATTACTTTTTCGAAAAGTTTACCTAATGTAGGCAATAGGCTTATAGGGCGGTAGCTACATGGTATGGTCTCGTCTTTACCGGGTTTTTTGATGGCTATAACTTTTGCCGTCTTCCACGCTTTTGGGTAATAGCAAAGGTATAAGCATCCATTAAATATTTTGGTAAGAAATACAACAGCCTTTTGTGATAGGTTTTTTAGCATTAAATTATGAATATTATCCACGCCAGGTGATTTTCGACATTTTAATTTTCGTATGTACTTCCATATCTCCATAGGGCGTGTAGGTTGACGTAGCTCCGGAAGAATAAAGTTATGAGCATTTTCAATAGAAATTTGAACAGAATTATCGAGACTGGGACTTGGCCACTCCACGGTAAGACGCATATTATCACAGAAGGCTTCAGCAAGGGCTTCACATTGTTGCTTTGTTGACGTTGTCATGGAGCCGTCAGTTAATTTTAATGGAGGTATAGCATGCGATTTAGGCTTCAACGACTGAGCTACCCGCCAGATGTCTGCGCCTGGATTATCAACTTTAGATAGCTTTTCATTCCAACATCTATCTTGGTGGTTTTGGATAGAGATTTTGATCTGCTTTTGGGTAACGTTGATAATTGATCGAGTATATGTTTTCACGGCACCTCGCGGTAGGCTAGCATCGTAACGGCGTAGACGATTTTTGTAACGAATTAACCTTTTAATGTGTCTAGGAAAATTCTTGACTCGTTGTTCACTGAGACGGACGTTTTTATTACGAGCTTGAATAAGACAGTCTTGAAATTTTTCTATAGAATCATTTATTTCGTCTATCGTTTTGTACGTGCGTGATGTGAGCATTATATTAGTGTCTATATATGCGCGGTATCCGTTCCAGTCCGCAGTTTTGTAATTAAAAACTGGCTGAGCGGGTTTCCGATAGACGCTTCCCCCAATAGTGAAGTAAATAGGAAAATGATTTGATGACAACGCGTGGATAGCCTTGACATTATCAATGGAGCTAGTATGAAGCGCTAAAATCAAATCTGGATTTGTGGCGGCAAGATCAGCACGGTAATTAACTTGGGTCGGTGTGTCGGGTACATGAATAACATAATCGTTTTCAAGCATATGATTAAACAAAATATTGCCTCTAGTGTTTCTGAGTCTGTCAAACCAGTGATCGTGATGAGCATTGAAATCTCCTAACACGACGACGTGATTTCCCAGACTAAAGAGTACATCCAAATCATCACGCAGAAGTGGGAGATTTGGAGACTGATATACTGATAGGATTATATGTTCAGCACCAGATATCCTAACTTGAACACCTATGACTTCAATATGCCTCGTTTTAGGCATCGGTATCAAAGAATGTGCAATGTTGCTTTTAACTAAGATTGCAACCCCCTGTCCCCGCCCACTTGCATGCTTGTCCTGACGGTAAAACATATAACTAGGGGTGGGTATGTCAGTTTTAGGTGAAAGTTTAGTTTCGCAAAGGGCAATAATATCGACAGACAAGGAACTTACCATATCAAACAGTTCATGTGTTTTTGGATGTACGCCATCTGCGTTCCATGAGAGTAGACGTAGCTCAGAGTTGCTACACATATTGACCGAGGTGTTTAAGAATAAGCATGACTTTTTCTAAAGTCGTCGTACATGTGAGAAATTCTGCCTTGATTTGTTTTATGACATTTAGGATACGTAGCATTTCCTTCGTGGTGTTATCATCAACAGCGTCTAAGTCGTCTTCATTATTGATTGAGCTTGCTGCATCAGAGAACGCCGTCTGCGTCTCTTTCCGGAGTGCGATGTTACTTGGTATCGAGGGGTTGACGTGAGGTTTTTGAAACCACGAAAACTTTGGTACAGGAACCTCCTTATCCCACGCTTTAATATTTGCAGATGCTTTAGGTATCTCGTTTTGTCTTTGAACACCAGGCTTTTCAAACATTTTTAAAGGTTGCTTCTTCTGTTGAATTTTTTGTAAGTACTCTACGCGTGTGGTACATTTACTGAAGTTTGCAGGATGATCTTTCTGGCAGTTGCAGCACTTCGCAGGCTCTGTGCGATCTTTTTTGGGACAGTCTGCTGTAGGATGCGTCTCGGTACACTTGACACACCGCGGAGGCATGTTACAGTTTCTCGAGGAATGTCCAAAGCTCTGGCATCTAAAGCACTGGGTGCCCAGTGTTTTTTTCGGCTTATACTTCTCTATAGTAATCACGCAGTGACACAAATATTTGATTTTCCGAAATTTAACGATGTCCGTTCCCGCTTGCAGTTGCACTAAGAACATTGGGTTTGCTGTGGCTGCACCACCTGCATTTCTGGACTTGATTTGGATTTTAGTTGTCTTCACACCTGGAAATCCCATTTTCTCCAGTTCCATGGGCAGGTCTTCCTCGACGTAACTTGGTAGGCCTTTAATGACTACTTTGGGCATTTTTTCGTCTTTGCGTGTGTACGTCATGAAAGGGGCATTTGCGCTACGTAACCCTTGCTTGACTGCTTGATGGGCTTCAGGTAAAGAGCTTTATAGAGAGTGGTACTACTGAACGATACTTTTCCGTTAATGCCAAGCTTAAAACGCTAAACTGAACGACTTTTCCGAGGATCGCAACATATTAAAAAAATTACATAGGTAGGTACCACAGAAAATTACTTGGGCACATCTTTTTACGGGAGTACTAATATTTTTTCAACCTTTTGACCTTTTTAGTCCTTCCTTGGTAAAAGTAGTCTAGTTTACCGGATTGAGTTAGTGTTTTCGGATAAATTGGAAAATAGCGTTAGCGTTTTCGGGAACATCGCTCTTTTCGGCACACCCGTAGGTATAGCGGAATTCAGGCCTTCGCTTCTCGCTTTAACATCACCCGACCTCTCTAATGCAACTAATTTATGGATCACGATGACACCGCATCGCAGAGAGCAGCGCAAACACGCTTAAACTGTCTATAGTGGAGTTTACACAGTAATTTTCTAGGAACTCTGCGTTGACAAGTGACCCTGATGTCAGAAAAGCAGGTAACGTCCAACTGCTATCATTATGCCATGACCAAGCGGGAGGCCAACTTAGATACTTACAACGCGACCAGCGTAACTTGGCCTCCCGCTTTGGTTGGTCTATTCTATGATAGCGGATGGACCATAACGTCACACCAGAATCTAGTTGCGACCGCTTCTGTATTTAGCATTTAGTATTCTTACCGTGGACAGCCACCGGAATCGACGGCGAGACATGGATTAAGCTTACTATAAGACCTTCAGATGGTTCAAACTGTGCTATGTGAGATTGTTCCAAGTTTGATTGGACACCTGGAGTTCTATTTTTAAATTTTTGCATTGGATTGTCTGCTACCGGACAAATTAGGTTTGTATCATAATTCGCACATTCTTTAACACATAGGTACCTATATACAAAATTCATCTAGTAGAAAGTGTAGTTCGAGTGGGCTTTACGTTGTGGATTTCCGTGCATATTTTAAGAAATTGCACTTTCAGAATTGAGCTTCGATTGTCCCGATTGTTGCAAAAAGTTCTGATCTTCGACCGTCAGGCACTAGCGGAACAGAACTTGGTGCTGGTGTTAGGCAATAGCGTGTTGCACATTCTCGCTTCACACACTTTCCTATCCTAACAACAATATTCGTCGCGAATCGTACGCACCCTTCCTCGTGATATGGAGAGACAAAGGGCCGCCCGGCGCTGGATCACAATGGCATGTAGTGTGTCACATTCTACTTACTAAACAAATAGGTATACGTATCAATTTCAACACTAAACACACACTCTTAATTCATCTAGTAGAAAGTGTAGTTCGAGTGAGTCTTTGTGGAATTCCGCGCATAATTTAAGAAATCACACTATCAGAAATTAAGCTCCGGTTGTCCCGATTGTTGCAAAAAGTTCTGAGCTTCGACCAGGCACTAGCGAAACAGAACTTATGGTGCTGGTGTTAGGCAATAGCGTGTTGCGCATTCTCGCTTCACAAACTTTCCTAACAACAATATTCGTCGCGAATCGTACGCACCCTTCCTCGTGATATGGAGAGTGTTTGATTCCGAAGCTGATCTTAGCGCAGTGGAAGCAAATTAAAGTTATCTTAAAATCTAAAACTAAATGGTCGATCAGCCCCGGAACAACATTTGACTATGATTCGTAGTGCTCTTTACTATAGCTAAATAAAATAAATTTAATGAGAGAATTTTGTTCCGGAAAGTTTCCGGCCGAGAAATTCTTGTTTCCAAAATCTACTTAAACAGGGCCCAGCAACGAATTGCTTACCGAGCAAACGATGACGCCGTTTCTTTGTGAGTTTAAGTATGACAGGAATCAGGTATTCAGGATATTTTAGGAGCGCAGGAATAGGGAATAACCTAAACTCACAGCACTGGAACATCCGCTCGTTCTCGAACTCCTTTCCTCCAATTTGCACTATAGTTCACAGTTCGACATCACATAATGTTTTTAACACAAAAATAACTAAAAGATTTCTCTCCGAATGAGAAATCGGCCCCGTTGGCCTCAATCATTTATAATTAAAATACGTAGCTATCGGCAGCCACGACGCGAGCGACGACTCAAAGTGAGGTTATGTTACCGGCGACCACGTTGGCCTCAATCAAAAGCCGAAACCAAAATTCACTTGGTTCACTTCCCACCGCACAGGAAGCCAAGGCTTGTGGCAAATAGCACACGAGAAAACCGCCAAAACACCTTAATTTTACACCACTTAAAACTAAAATTCGCTTCAACAACGCTAGCGTAAAGATGACAGACGGGGCGGACCGAAAAGTGTTGCCAGCACCGTCCGCTCAAAAGATACGAAACCGTTTTGATACGAAACTAAACATTCACCCGCCCCGGACCGACACATCGGTCCGCTCTATGCATGGCAGGCGTGATAATGTAGCTACTGCTCGCTTAAGAACTGAATCCCCACCTGAACTTCTGCAACTCGAGGGTGCCATCACTACCCGGAAACAGGTTGAGAATGCGCCCCGGCGCCAACGCAGTGGCGGTAGGTTGGCATCCTTAAACAGAACGAGATCCCCAATGCAGGGGGGTTCAGTCCTGTCCGTCCACTTAAGGCGTTGCTGCAGAATGTGCAAGTACTCAAGCGACCAACGCTTCCAAAAGTTTTGAGTCATTTGCTGCAACAACTGATAACGCGACAAACGATTGCTATTCACCTCCGTATAGGGATATTCCGGTAAGGCGTTAAGTGGGCGGCCAATTAAGAAATGCCCTGGCGTCAGGGCCTCTAAATCATTTGGGTCTGAGCTGAGCGGACACAAAGGACGCGAATTGAGTACAGCCTCAATTTTACAAAACACGGTCGCCAGCTCCTCGAAAGTCAAAATTGTTAACCCTACAACGCGCAACAAATGCGTCTTAGCGGACTTTACAACCGCTTCAAAAATACCACCCCAGTGAGGGCACGCTGGTGGATCGAACACCCAGGTAATGCCCTGACGGAGAGGCCCGTGCTGATGGCTTCTTCGTTCTCCCTTAAGAACGTTACAATTTCCTTCATACACCGATCAGCACCCTTAAAGTTGGTACCACAATCCGACCTGATCAGCGCTGGTCGCCCTCGTCGCGACGTAAATCTCTCCAGCGCTGCCAAAAGGCCTCCGTAGAAAGGTCGGCCACGAGCTCCAAGTGGACGGCCTTGGTGGCTAGGCACACGAACACGCACAAGTACGCCTTGATAGACTTTGCGTTCCGCAGGCGT